>JANEHU010001110.1:0-117532 GCA_027563435.1 Nasonovia ribisnigri
CAGTGGCGCCATTTGAGTTTTTTAATAGGGGTGCCAAAATTTAAGCAGGCCAATTTTTTTTTTTCATGGGGCCACTTTTTCTTTATATTAGTGAATACATACCTACTATATCTTTTGCGAGAGTGCGAGACACCGATTCGTAGCTAAAAACTATTTTTTATTATACCTACCAACGAAAAAAAGTCATCATGCATACCAATAATACGCATCTACAAATAATAATATGCTTTACCTAATTTACCTCCATACACAATAATAATTTATTATATATTTATATTTTATATGTATTAAAGTATTCATAACAAATAATAATTTACCTCCATACAATAATAATTTATTATATATTTATATTTTATATGTATTAAAGTATTCATAACAAATAATATATTTTAATTTTTAGGCATAGGCCATCACCTATAGGCGTAATTGTAAATTTTAAACCAGGCAAATTAGAGACAGAAAACAAATAGGGGTGCCAAGGTACACCCAGCACCCCCCCAAATGGCGCCCCTGATTGCAAGTATTTCCCTACAGTGCTAACAAGTAACTCTTCCAGGCTAGTCATCGGACATCAGAAAAAAAATGATTACCAAACTATTTTTAGAATAGAAATAAGAAATCCAAGCGCCGTTCAAAGCTTTATTCGCATTTACCATTCATAATCACAAATTTCACACCGTGCCGTACTAACTACTAAGTATAGGTACCAGGTACCTGGTACCTACTAATTTTTTAATTTTATTGACACTTAAAAATTAAATATTTATTTTTATAGTTATATTAAATAAAATTATAGTTACTAAATGTAATAAAATATGGAGTTATTCACTTGTTTGGTTGTTTTAGCAAGCCTTTACGCTATATAATAATCAGTAAAAGGCGAAAAACAATTTTAACTTTATCATCCGGTCAAGCAGGTTAGGTACTTCAACAAATGCACCAGAAACTTGTTGAGTTGATGGTAAATAAGTAAAATCAAAAAATTGTTTTAAGCATTACTCAGGTATTAAATTTTTATCATTGACTCACTTAGTACCTATTGTGGTTTAGGATTGATCTAATTATCCTATAGCCATGATGAAAACAACAAGAACAAGTGGTTTAATAATAATTAGTGAATTGGGACCTACTTTCCTACCTTGCTAATACTCTACCTTCTTTAGCTGACTTTTTTTTAATATATTTAGATTTTTACTCAAACAAATTGGATAAATAATTATTTAAGTATTACTTTTTAAGATTAAATATTTTTTCCTATATGATGTTTTATTTACTTACTCTTATACTTTTTAAAAGTATTCTTTACGACCCTGGATACATGACCAATAGAATCTATAGAAGTTTGGAGATTTGAACGACGGCCTTTTGTTGAAACTTGAAAGTGTGCGATTATGACGAGCACCAAGAAATGCAATTATATATATGGTGATCCTATGCGTCTTAATAGCTCACTTCTAAGTACTAAGTTATGTAGGTACATATAGGAATAAACTATTATTATTGACTAATACCCACCTATAGGCAATAACCTACAGGCTACCTATATAGTGATATAGTATTACCTATCACTGAATATTCTGTAAGATTATTCCAATACATTTTGATAACAATACATACGTATACATTTTTTAAAACGTTTTTTATACCTACGTTTAATACCTTTAGCTATATATAATAAGTAGGGGGTACACAAATTAATAAATGTAATTAATTGTTAGAAATCATATCTCGATTGTGAATTAAAAGACACTGGAACCGTATCCGTGTGTTGAATACCAGAAGACAGAAATTGAAAAGTGTCCCGGTGAAATCTACCATCTCACATCATGTCGACAGTCGTCACATTTTTAGCTACAATAAGGTGAACACAGTAATGCTTAATGAATGAATACCGACAATTAACGTGGTACTGTGATAGGTAGGTCTACCTAAATTTGTGTGTGATCATTATGTAGTAGAACAAATAATAATAATTTATTAATCTAACTACACCACAGTTGACACTTGACAGTGGTCGACAGCGTTATAACTTATAAGTACCCACTACCTACGCATCTGTCGATCTAATAATATTTTGGTGACAGTTCACTTTTAATGTTATTGCGCAGATACACCACAAAAACTGTAGCTGTTGTTCAAATGTATTTTATGTCGCTGAGTAATAATGGAGGTACTCATTTATTTTTAATTTTTTTCGACAAACTGCAGTATACGTTTAGGATAAAAATAAAATGTATTTTTAAATTGTACAGTTCTACACTGTTTTTATATAATATTATAAAAGATTGATTTCATTAATTATTTATTACCTGCATAATGCTATTATTAAATAATTATTAATGTTTATGTTGACTAAAATTAGTATGACAGTATCGTTAAAAAAATTATAATAATAATTATTATACTATTAGTGAAGTGTTTTCTCGTTGTTATGTGTAACGTGTATGTTTACTACTTACCGAAGGTTTCGCTAACAGATGGCGTTAAGATCTCCAATTCGAGTTATATAAATTGATTTTTGAAAAAGAAGTTGTCAATGAAATACATTTTATGGACTCATCAAAAAGGTTTGAAATATTATAAATAATTAATATTTCTGGTAGTCTGATTTGTGTGGTCTTAGGCTTCAGTCACAAATGTGTTCTGACTTCTGAGTGCCAGCATCGGCTGGTGTCACTTATAGTTCCGGGATGGATGACCACACCCGGGTTTTAATGACAAATCTTTGCCACACATATATGTTTAACTTTTTTACTTTACACGATTTTAAATATACTACCTTTATAATAATAGTATATTCTTTAGGTATGTTATGTTTCTCGAGAAAAAAGTAATATAGGTATTTAAATGCTCACATATAGCCACAAAATAGGACTCTTTAATGTGATCCATATTCATATATTAGTTATTAAAAAGGTAAATTAAAATTTTATATTCAGTTAATATTTTTTTTATCTTAACTTACCTACGTTTAACGAGTTGAATTTATTTTTCTTAGTTATTAACTTCTATCCTAAAGATCTTGTGTTTACTTAACTTAATGATTGATTTCATTATTTTATTTTACTTGTCTACCTTTGCCTATGCACCTATTCAAACACAAAATATAAATATAGATCGCATTCAATTATAAAGCTCATTATTCATCCTTAATATCAAACACATAAAATGTTTAAGTTTCACAAATATATAGGTATAGAGGTACCTATACTGATACTAAGTCAGAATTGTACATTTCGTAATGTGAACATATGATTTGTGTACATATCTCAAGAACTGTACAAGAATATAGATTTGCATATACAATCACTGTTCAATTAAGAGGATTCGATACCGTGATTTTCTGTTTTTGTCACGTATGACATATAGGATTTGAGACGTGTTCTTTACCAACCAATACCAATTGATCTCATGAAGCGATAAAAATTCTAAAGATAGATTTTAATTTTTCGTCAAGTCAACTTGAAATCGGCTATCCCACATTTTTGATTTTTGGCCATCTTCTCGTATGCGCTCTACCAAAGATTGCGGTCTACCTATAATTAGGTACGGGACAATTGTTGTATGCACTCTACTATACAATTTATATTTTTATTATCGTGACTTAATGGTAATAAAGATTAGATCTCTCTTTTCCTACATCATATCATATTTTTTTATCGTATATTTAGTCATTCGGTGACAATACGTGAGATCACACTTCATACATGGTTTTATATTTTCACGTCACGTTCAAATGTTTGCAAAAGAATTTTACAAAATTATACAAAACGAAGAATCAGTTACATATTTTACGAATTTTTAGATTTATAAATGTTTGTTTATAAATGGTTGCTATTGATTATAGGAGAAATAATTAGTACTATTTAGTAGAAATAGTATTTAATTATTATTGGTGGCCATTGGCTAATTGGGCATGGATCAAATCGAATTATTATACATTGCTTACCAGGCTGAGTTGCACTTTCTGCAGCGAGTTAACCCAGTAAGGCTAACCGGGCAACCGGCTTATGGTTAACCGCTAACCTAACCCAAAAGGAGTTGAACAAAATGTTTGTTCGTCATTAAAACCACTTTTATATAAACCATTCCATCATCCCACTTATTACTAGAATATATTTTCTAAAATCGAAATTTAGTTGTAGAGTGCCAAAACTGCACGGTAGAGCGCATACGAGAAGATATCCTTGATTTTTTGATTTTAACTTCTCCAATAGTTGAAATATGACAATTTTTAATTACTTTTTTTTATATAACGTTTTTAAGAACTTAGGGGATAATATCGAAAATGTGGGAAAGTTGATTTCATGTAGACTTAATGAGAAATTCAAACCTGTTTTCAGAATTCTTATCGTTTCATTACATCAATACCTAACTAAATAGTATGTTTGGCAAAGAATATGTCTAAAATCTTATTTTGTGCTTGTGTTGGATAAAGGTAGAAAATCACCGGGTGTAATCCTCTTAATAAACGATTTTACAATATTGTAGATAGGTACCTACTGCTACTGTTTTTCAGAAATATAACTTCAACAGACTTTAGTCTGGAACTCCGGACTACCAACTAGTGCACTATAGGTACACTGGAGTATTTCAACGTGTATAAGTAAGATCGAACAAATATGGAAGTCAGTTAAAAATTATTTTAATTTTAAGTTTTTTCGTTATATTCATGCCTCGATGGTGTACGAAGAGTTTTTAAAACATACGATTTCCATACCTATTTCGGACTTATCTAAAGTTTTCTAGTGCGCCGTACACATGATACAATTATTATTGCAAACAGACGGAAAAATATGTTACCGATAAAATATATAACGACTCTATAAAATATAAAAAATAAAACCAGAATATCTCAGTGGTGAGTGATGCGAATGATACCTTTGAATTAATTATATTAATGATTATATTCTAATAACGCAACGTTTCTATAGCGACGGCAATCTACTTATTACTACATCACGATTGCGTTGTACCTACTAAGTTTGAGAACATTTTTATTGTTTAAATGCTGTATAAAATGTATATACAAATAGGCAATAGCTAACAGAGTGTACTATATGTAGTTGGACGAATAAAGTTTATTAATGATAGCGGACCATAAATATTAAATTAAAAAAATTAACTTATTATAGTGTTTAGTTGTATTCCTACCTAATCTATCAATGTAAAAATATAATATTTATTCTAGTATTTATTATACTCGAAATTTTTTTTACAAATTAAATGAAAAAGATTTATATAAATTAACTTTTACAGTTATATATACTAAACAAGTATATCAAATATAAACAACATGTAACACGGTATAACGTGAGGATTACAGTGCGTCCATTGTCTATAAACATAATGTCATTATGTATGTATTTTATATTGTTCGCATGACAAAACGATGCGTAATAAATATATGAATTTATTTCAATATTATAAGGTGATTATTTTAAACTTTTAAAGAAAAAAAAATACATTTTATCGAAAATTTTTTAACGTTTTAAAACAAAACAATAAATATTTTTTTTAGATTATTTGAAATCTTATTGGTATCATTCCATTCTGTTCACCTTGTATATGATATACATGCCAATTTTATTGTTAATGTTCTACGAATTATAATTGCGTATATTCTTATAGAATTTTCGGCTTTTAGTAGTACATATAGGTACTCAATACAACTACTTGGTGGGCGGGGAGTTCAAAAAATATACATTGAAAAATAGAACAAGTCATAGATTGATATTTTACTGTTTATAATAAGTAATTAACACGCATAAATCAAGAAAGAAATTGGGATGGATTGTGCGCATTCCAAATACACACCTGTTATAACCTACCTATATAGATACTATACTATAGTATACATAATATATGATATTTTTACTATAAACTCGTTTAATACTGCTCTACATATGTATATATAGATAAATATAATGTACCAACTACCAACCATAATAATATGTAATATATATTATATAATATGTCGTATAGCTGATTATTTTCTATAAACGAATATTTTACGCGACCGTTGTCTCCCCACGTCTGGTTTATATATAATAAAATTCGATGGGGAAGTCGCGTTGGAGCATTACGTAATATAATTTTAGAAAAAAAATAGACGATTACTGCATCGCGGATGGTTCGAGCTTACATCGGTGGCGACACATCCATTAGGACGGTGACTGGGCCGAAGATTTTATTTATCATCAAACGGGCGCGGCGGGCCTTGTACACGACGAGGGTTAATCCGAAATCGAATTAAAACGTTATTTTTTTCTCCTTTTTTTTTTACCCCTCGCCCACGCCAACGGCCCTCGTACCGTACTAATCCGATTGTTGCAAATACGGCGGCGGCGGTGGCGTCGTCGACGACGCACCGGACCGAGACATCTCCTGGTCAAAGTCACATTCAATTATCACTCGGTCGCTTACTTTTCAAAACGACCGAGTTATACATACGCACACGTCACGCGCTTGTACATAATATAAGTGTGCAGTGTATTTTAATAGTATATAAATATTGGCATATAACTGTAGCTTGAAGGTACATTATATGTTATATATTATTATGTCGTATACCTAACCTATACCTATGATGCAGGTAGGTATATAATATATATATAAATTATAATACACATGTTAATAGGTACTTGATACACATGATGTTGTACATAATATATAGTTACTGCATTTATTTTATTTTATTTTCCTTTTACATGATACTATGTATAGGTACTTATTTTTTATTCTTGAATAAACGCATAAATGCAATATAAACAATAAATAATACTTCGGACCAGAGCCACTCGTTGCAGCTTATCCAAGTCAATACATTTTCAGGGTCAGTGCATAAATTAATGTACTATGGGTTCATACTATAAATACATACAGGGCGGGTTGCCGTATTTTCCCCACAAGTCAGACATGGAAAATCAGGTACTTAAATAGTCTCTATACTCACATATACAATCGAGCCAACGAGATATAAAGTTATTACAGGGTCACGCATCGTGTTTTGGTGGAAATTAATAATTTAACCAGACATATAATACTGGACAGTTTCAAATTTGGTCAATGTACTAAAAGAAAAAAACGAAAAAGCTTATAGAAAAAATTTAATTATGATTTTAACTTAATTTATTGCTGTATTGATACTCTTCGCCACACGTCGTATAGACACAAATATATTTGTATATACATATATGTATTCTGTGTTAACCTTTTGTGTCTGAGACTGATTATTAATTGTTTCAGTCCACATTATAACTCATAATATTGTATTATAATAAATAGTCATATTGGGTGGGATATTGTTACATTACAGATATATTGTTAGCATTAATAAGGTATTAGATATTATTTCCAAGTCACTAAAAGTGAGAAAAGTTTATAGTTCTCTTCGAAAAACAGAATATCTGATCTGTTAATCACGGTCGAATACATTATCACGTAATGCCATACATTTATATTTAACATATAGCTGCAGCTCGCTAAAAACATTGGTCTTACATTGTAAATCTATGGTTGACTAAATAAAATTACACTTTTACATTGATTTTTACTTTTTATACTTTTTTCAATTTTACTGCCACTTGTAACTTTTTTTTTTTTTTTTTTTTTTTTCCGGTTGAACCGACGACGCCGACTGCCACTTGTAACTATATATATATACTTATACGGCTATAATTTCCTAAGCACCTACTTCAAATTGTGTAAAATTATTTTTTCGAAAAACACAAAAAATTAATGAAGATAGAAAGTTATGGAACACTGCATTATAAATATGATATTAATTTTTATAAACATTTTTATAAATGTTTAAAGTTCACTTTTTAAGAACCAGGAATTCTGAAAATGTTCTTATGTGTCAGGTATGATGTTTTGAATATTTCATTCAATTTTATGACAGAGATCAGAAAATGAACACGATTGGTCATTGGTGTTAAGTCAAGGAACCTATATATGTCCAAAGCACTGAACCTCTTGTATCCTCCCATTTTATAGGAAGTGCTTATTCAGCCAACCTCAAGTAAATATAAATATTTCGGCTTGTATAAAAATAGAATCTATTCTGTTTATATTAATTAATTGTAATAACGCTCGCACGCTCTTCCAACAAATATCTTTACTTTTAAATTGTTTAAATTTCCCTCAATAAAAAAGGTCCGATAATCTCATCATTCCAAATTCCACCATAAACATTTAATTTTGGGCATGGTGTTTAAAAGATTTATAAGAGTTTTCGTTTGATCAGTGAATCTAAGTGTTTGCTAGTATGTTCATTTCTTATAAAAGTAGATTCATCATTCATCTGTAAAAATTAATTTATTTACAAACGTTGGATCCCGGCCTAATCTATATAGTACCTACCTATTCAGAACATTGTAAACGCCTCTCTTCATCACCCGCACGAAACTGCTGACATATTTTGTTCTGTATGGTTTTATTCCGTTTTGATAAAACATTCTTCACCGTAATGGATGATTTGCTTATTTCTTCATTATGTCACGAAACTGTAAGATAATTTTAGTTTTGCGATCATTAAAATACTTAAAATATTTCGCTGTTCAGTAAACGATAAAACACAGTTATTGTTATTTCTATTAAAATAAAAACTTTGATTAATAAGGTATGTGTATAAGTTTTGTCAGACTGAAATAGATATTTCATTACTGAAATGTAGAACAATTAATTATTTTTTAATTATTATGAACTAAGACAAACTACAGGTTATCAACAATTAGAACTTTAGTGGTAACTGATAGCTCCACTAATAATTCGATATTCACAGATTTTCATAAAGTATGCCGAAATTGATTAATTGATATTAATCATAATTGATAATATTATAATATTATCAACTTTTAACGCATGTAGCTAAATTGCATATCTATATCGCCGTGTGATACTAATTTCCTTTATTATAATTATTATCATATTAATTTTTATGAGTATAATTTTTGTTGATAAAATGTTTTGATAACAGTCAAATTGTGGAAAAACTTAGTAATCTTATGTATTATTATTTATTATGAACAATAATAACAATAATAATTAACATCCGTAATTTTGTCACATTTTATTATTATTTAGATAGCTTAAAATAGAAAATGTTCAATTTTTGGTTCATGTTTTTATAAGTTTTTATGTATTAATATCGTAAACTAAAAATGGTCATGTTTTCATGTTATTTGAACAAGTGTTGTTCTCGTCAACAAAAACTATATTGCCGGAGAGTAGACATCGAACATTGACCTCCGGCACCCTGACGATCTGAGAGTATAATATATATAAGTTGTTAGTTGATTCTTCAAGCTTCCTACTTTTTTCCTTTGATCATGCATTCATTCAAATTTTTATTTTTTAAATTTTTGAGAAGTGTCTTATGAGCTGTTTTTATACGAACTATTATGATTTGAATGTTATAGTGGTTAATATTATTAATTTTTATTTAGTTACGGACATACCAAAGTCCAAATACAAAGTGCAGTAGTTATAAATTACAAAATAACTTAATAAATAATAACTAAAATTACATCGAATGGAACAAATAAAAAACAATATTATAAAAATCATTTATTTATTTATTTAAAGACAAAGATCAAAGTCAATATAAATAGAATTACTATTATTTAATAGAATATAGATAATAGCATATGCCTAAGAGAGACATGAGGAATATACAATAAATAGGGATCTCTCATACCTCTTATAACAATAATTATTTTTGAAGTTAATAAGACTTATTAGATTTGAATTATCTATAATATGGTTTGATATATTTAAAAGTAACATAAGAATCTTTAATATGAGACTTTATTTTATGAGTATAAAAACCAAGGAAGTACCAAGGAATCTCTGAGTCTCTGATAGATAGTATGTGTTGATTGTATCTCATTATTCAGTTGAATGTCACTGTTATAATAGAATAATGGTTGTGTTAGATTTGAGTTCAATGATAAATTATATTGTATATGAATAACGTTTCTGAGTGGATAAGTCTGTCCGCCTATATTTCTAAAGATTTTTTGTATTATCCATTATTTATCTTGGTATCAGTCATTTCCATTTCTATTGGCAATACGGTAGGATGAATAAGTTTACAATTTAATGGCCTAGAAACTATGTTCTACATATAGTTAAAATTTTGAATTTAATGCGACAGTATTTTCAAAAAAAACCACTTGCTTTACAATTATTTATAGTAAAAAGGTGGTTTTATTCTCAAAAAAATTAGTTTATATCACATTGGGCACTATTCTTTAAAATGTAATCGAAATACGCGGTTGTGAGTGTTTGAAAATAATAAATATAATATAACGATATGGTCTCTGATTCCGTTTGTTTTAAAATCCAAAAATCAGAATTTGAAAAAATGCATCGTTGTAAAGGATAAAAATAGTGAATGAGCTTGCATATATAATATATACCATGCATCACCCTGCAGTTTGTGTATAATATGTATACTGTGCCACCGTCACTCCGCTCTTTTCCTCGTCCATCTCACCGGGTTGAGGCGGCGGATAATTTATGCGTTCGTCGTAAACGCGAATGCCGCCAACGGCGAACGGATAAGCGAATCGGTCGGATAGGCGGATATTCTTTGAGACGGGATTTTTTTACTGGTTTTTTTCTGGTTTTTATTCGTATTTTTTTTTTTCTGTTCACTCTTTGCATTCTTTTTTTTTGCGTATAATGATCAACACGAAATCCCCCGACGCGTTCGAAAACTTGTTGTTAAGCCTGCGGGCTAGCGCGGGGACGAATAAAATAATAATAAATGCACGCGTGCAGGCCGCCGCCGTTTTGGAATTTAAATAATATTATTTACGAGTTTATTGATGTGATATCGTTCAGCTGCGTGAATAAACAATTCTGTCTGTGCAGTTCACGACGGAAAAAAATGTCCGTTTTAATGGCCATAGAAAATGTCGAAAAATAAGGTCGCATTATTATCCTAGATAACCTAGATTACCTAGATATTACAATTTGCATGTATAAGAGTTGTTAGTAGTTAGGTATAGTCTTATAAACAATATATGCATTAGTTGTATATGACCAATGGGTGGTAACGTATTATGGCTTATTTTTAAAAACTTTTGAAAATAATATCTATTGAAAGATACTGGATATGATTTGTCATGCAGGTTGTTGGACAACGATATTTTGAATAATTATTATTTTCTATAGTAACTAAATATTCTCGAAGTCAATAAATCTATATAATATATAATTGTGCAAATATTTTTTCTCCCGAGACTTGGAGGGTGTTTAATCTTCTTTTCAACCCCTATATGTTGCTATAAAACACTTAAAAAAATATTTTGGAAATTTTTAAATGTCAATATCATAAAAATGGCGACGTATAAAAATTAATATCGAGTGCACTTAGTTATTATTGATTAAAAAGTAGGTGATAAACACAACTGTCACCTAATACTAGGTATATGCATTATGCATTAAGTACCTATAATAAAAACAATTAACTCAAATAAGAAATTAAACTACAATTATAGTTTCAATAGTTTTACATTTTTTTAACATATTATAATATATGAATAAATCAACCGATTTGGTTAGAACAAATTGCCCGGACAATATATAGAACATATATATCCACACTGCCTAAAAATGCGAGGGTGATGTATAAAATACATTGATTCCCCAAATTGCTCGTAACGTAGTATTCAATATTCATTCATAGTTATATGATTTGTTTATTTTATAATTTATATTGGATTACTAGATTTTCTAGATATATTCGTATAATACGAATTGTTATTTATTAGAACAATGAAAATCTAGTCATTATAGATTATGAACAAAGCCGCAAGAAACTATAATGACATTATAATAATTTACAACCTTGGAAAGTTTATACATAAAATACAAACTAGTTAGTAAACTAGTTTATTTAAATAAACTTGAACTCGTTAATTTTTTCTACACGAACTTGAACAAATCAAGTTTAGTATGAATAACGAATGTAAGTTACTAACCTACTAGTTTTTTATAATCGTTTAATATTTTAATTAGATGCGATTTAGATGTCATCTATTCAGTGTATTGAACCAATTATATTATTTACAGACAATAGAATTTTCAAAATAAAAATTATTTTTCATGAACCATCAAGTTACTTAGGTATACAATGTATAATTGATATTTAAATAAATTAAAACAGACCCCGGTGATAAGACGTTTAAGTTTAAATATAAAATCTACAATACCAATGAGAATGAACAAATTAATATGAGTCAAAAATGGTAGTTACTGTTCAATAAATATCTAAATTTAATATATACCTACATTAGGTGACAAGCTGAAAAATATACTTATATATTTATTTATTTCATATGACATATAAAACAAACAAATATTACTCTAATACAAAAATACATATTACGAATTCTCAAATTACAACAAATCATAAAATATAAACAATAATAAAACAAATCATAATTATCTTAAACAAGTAGTTGTTAAAAAAATACCAAAATAAAATAATATCAAGTAAAATTATCTCTTTGGCCAAGTCTATACAACGTTATTCATAGTAGTTTGTTCTGTTTTTCCGCTGCAGTCACATGTTGCATTAACATTTTATAGTGCCATTTGGATGAGATATCCACTTTTTCCATGTCATGTCCTGATTCGATTAATTGTTGTCCATTTCTGTCTTTAATTCCACACATATTCTGGTCGGGTTTAATAACAAAATCTTTATTTGTAACATGTGCCTTTGCCCATTCTTCATTCTCCAATTTACCAACACAAAACTGTGAATTTCAATTAACTGCTGTCAGGCGTTAGCCATGGTAGTTCTCTGAATTTCCGTCTATTTATTGGTATATTTTCCAATACTTAAACAGTATACTGATCGTTTGTGGTTCAATGTACCTATAATTAAAAATATATATATATTTATTTTTGTAAATAATTATAATTAACGCTTGAATTAACATTAGTTTACATTGTTTAGCATTAACATTATTAATGTTACTATTTTTTTAAATCTATAATTTACTTAAAGATATTTAAAGTTTATAAATATATATTGGTGTTATATTTAGCTCTTGATTTTAGTATCATTCAAAAATTGCTTGGTTATTGTGGTTTTTTTCTCACTGAATGCTTTTGCTATAGTGTTTGATAGTTCAGATTCGTACGTATTACGGTATATTTTGGACAACTTTTATTATGAATTTAACCATGAGAGCAGTGTGGCATGTATCACACACAATTTGTGGATCCTTACTGATAAGGTGCCAAAAAAGGCACTGATTAGGTAGGAATGTATGACGTCGATTGAAAGATCCGGTCGATCATTTTTTAATTTTTTAATTTTTTTATAGTAGTATTATCAAATTGAGAGACTTTTTTTAGATAAAGAATTTTAATTTCGTTTGTGGATATGTTTTTCATAGTTGGATTTTAAATTGTTCTGGTTGCATGGTCAGCGGATTATTCTACTCTTTAATTTTTCGTTATACTACCTAATATGTGATGTGGTACCCACATGGATTCAATATTCATTTTCGTTTGTATTAGGGACTAGCGATGGTGGTTTGAATATATTGTGTTGTTTTATTTTATGAAAAAGTTTTTTGTGTGCTAATATTGTGCTGGGAGTCATTGATGATATGTATGTTTTGAAGTTGAGGGAATTTGCTAGTTTCATCACTTCCTAAATTAACACTCATAACATTTGAATTGTTATCAAAATCAAGATGCTTATCAAATGTAAATTAAAATATACTAAATAGTATTTTTTCATTGTAACAGTGAGTTACAATATAAATATAACTGAATAGAGTATAATAATAGTGCAAGATAATAAAATCTTTGGATTTAATAGGATTATGACGTTTTAAATTATTTAAAAATATCGTGATTTCCTGCTATTATTAAATTTGCTAATTATTTTACATCATTAATTTGGGTACCACACAATCAATGTTTACGGGTTTATAATAGCAAAACAGATTTAAATTTAGTTTACATCATTGAGGAAAATAAATCTCTTTAGTCGTTTCTCCAATTTAAAGATTTTTAGACATTGGTTATAAATGTGGACGCTACAGTTAAAAATACGTACACAAATTGAATAGAAAG
Organism: Nasonovia ribisnigri; assembly: GCA_027563435.1. NCBI lineage: Eukaryota > Metazoa > Arthropoda > Insecta > Hemiptera > Aphididae > Nasonovia > Nasonovia ribisnigri. The sequence goes on from JANEHU010001110.1 coordinate 14,110, forward strand.
AACATGATGGATTCGTTTTATTTATATAATAAAATATACGATATACACACTGATGTATATTTAACTATAATAAGTCAAATGGCGTGTGCAACTAATGTAAATAATATTCATTTAGTGTAATTAATGTTTGAACAAAATTCAAATCGTATGGTTATGCTTGTAAGGAATTAAAACGTTTACATTTAATAAATAATAATACATTCAATTAGGGTTGAACGATAAAATGCCTTGTACGTTAATTCCTATTTTTTTTAAATGAGTATTTTTAATTTGAATTTGGTCTGATTATATTATTATAGTACCATTTAATTTTACATTTATTTAAAATCCAAAAATATTCATTATTTTAATAATACCTACACGATTTGAGATATGTTTATACATGATTTGGGTTTGTCAATATAGTGCCAATGTTATAATTATATGTAACTATAAGTTATTGCATGCACTTTTCAGACATTTGAAGTTCAAGTTATGAAAAAATTTGTCGGAATGACGAATATTTGTAAATTATTTTATTGTGAAAATACAAACAGTTTTAAATTTTATCAGCTTATAGTTTTGAAAATTGAATAAAATTTTCATCCTAACTAGTTTTTACAGCTAACTAAATATCTTAAAAATTGCAGAATTTTTTTACACATTCCAAGTTTAAATTTGTATAAAATTGGATATTTCAATGAAAATAAAACGATTTTAGTTAGTACTTTTGTTTTTATTCCAAACGGTCTTGAAACTTTTCACTATTATGTATATTATTTACTTAGCACAATTACATTTTGGAAATATATTTAGATTCATTTTAACTTTTAAGCTATGTATCTACGCACCAACGAACCTATTTGGTTAGTCACATTATTCTACGGTACATCGGTATATTGACTAATGTAACAAATTTTTATTATAATATGAAATAATTTATTGTTATTATATAATAAGTTGGTATATTATTAGACAGGCGACTTTTTTTTTTTTAAATATTAGTTTAATCTACCATATTTATAATATATGATATAGGTAGGTAATAATATATATTTGTATTACAATAATCATTATTTATTTAATATGACTGTTAGTGCTGTTTGTGGAAAAAATCAATCAAACAATATAATATTAGTAATGGAAAAAATAATATCATATTATATAAGTAATCGTAATAATTTATAGATGATAGAAAATGTTATAATCATTTTAATATTCGATTATATAATCTACACAGAACTACAACTTTATCAACATTTAGTGCATGGCTAGTGGCTTGCATATAACTTATACTAGAAGTTATAGTGGTATATATATTCGAATATCTCTACGCGCACGCGAAAATGCACGAAATAAATCCAACAGTTTGGAAATCTTTGTGAATAATATTTAAAAAAATACGAATAGTGCAAAAATCGACCAACGTTTTTTTTTTTCTCTACCCTCCCCTCCGTGTAGAACTTCTGCGTGTAGGCATATACGTATTATACGTACATGACGAGGCGTCGGGTGACTATATATAAAACTTATTACACAGCTACATTCTCCTATATAAATAATAAAAGGGGAAAGGGTGAATGCAAAAAAAAAATAAAAAAATATCGAAAAAAAGTCGAAAGAAAATCCTATACATACAAAGAGCGGTTACGGCGTTAGGTCGTGACGAGGCCGCGGTGGCGCGGAGTCGTTAAGTACATATATATATATATATATATATATATATATATATATATATATGGGAGAGGAGAAAAGGATGAAAAACCCGAAAAACTCTTCACTTGTTTAACGATAATAATCGAAGCACCGCACACGGCTCGGCGATATAGCGGGCCCGCGATGCCATCGCTCGTACACGCCACTGCAGTGTGTGTGTGTGTGTGTGTGTGTGTGTGTGTGTGTGTGTGTGTGTGTGTGTGTGTGTGTAAGTATATATGTACTACGGTGCAGCCGTGGCCGGGCGGCGGGAGGAAAGCTTTTAGCGGTGGCGTGGGGGTGAACCGGGCGGGGGCGCGGCGCGGTGGGAGTATTACGCGTAAAAGCACCGGTGGGGAGGACGCCGCCGCCCTCTCCCCCCGCACACACAAACGTGTTTCCATATACATATATACATTTATGTGCGTGTGTGTGTGTGTGTGTACGCTCACCCTATAATCAGTACTAAAAGCTCCTGGTCGCCGCCGCCGCCGTCGTCGTCATCGTCGTCGTCGAATCATCCATTAGATAAGGTATAGTGGTGGTGGCGGCGGCGGCGGCGGCGGTGGTGTGTGGGTATATATGTGTAAATGGTTTACGCACACATCGCCGACCCCAAATACAATGGCTGATACACACACACACACACACGTGCGCGTATATATACATACGCTACGTTACGTGTGGGTGTGAGTGTCTGCGTGTGTGTTTGTGGGACGTGTGGGTGCAGAGCGTGTACGGTCGCGCGTGCGTGAGCGCCGTGAGAGGGTCGTAGACGGTTGGCTTGGGGTGGGTGGGGGTGGGGAGGGGCGAGATAGGAACGCTCGGCGTGCGCGTGTAATTTAATAATACCTGCGCGCCCCGCACACCGTCCCTCGGCACCCGCCGACGCGCCGGCGAAGCATTTGCCGCCGCCGCCGCCACCACATTTGCCGCCACTGACGCCGCCGAGTTTGTGTGCGTGCGCGCGCCCCACGATTGGGTTGACGTCTATATACGCGCGGATATATATTATATTTATAACGTTAATATATAACATACTTATATATATATAATATAGTACCTACATATATATACTAGGTATCTGGTATATACCTATATTTATACAAGACTACGACGTGCGCCAACAACAAAGTCACGGGAAATATAAAACGTGTTTTTTACGCGTGAATACGCGTAGATATATAAAATGTAAGAATTCCGATAAGTCCACGCTCCCGGCATGCTTTTTACCCAAGTCATCCCCGACAGTATATATTCATGTACAATATATATATAATATATTATAGGTACTCGTATAGTGTTAATCGCGTCTAATATTATTATGTCGTCGGTGGAGGTACTTGTTCACCACCAAATCATACACTAACATCTGATCAGGTCCCCGGGCGATTCTCTTACTTTTTAAAGTTTTTTCGAGAACATAACATTACACTGAATGGTATTTACGTTTTCATACAATATAGGTGTTGAAATTGCCAATATCATACCTAATATAATATATTATAATATATGTCCATATGGGCGTATTATATGCTTAGGTGTACACCACGGCACATACTACAGCCGCCTGCACCTGACACGAAACAAATCGATTATTTTTTTTATGTCCATACGAACTATATGCATATACCTACCTAGTAAGAGTGCCTACCCGCTATTGGTTTTCGTGAAGAAATATATTAAATTAAAATCATACAATGTGTTGCGCATTCACACTATCATATTATACACGGCCGTGTCTGTATACGTATATAGTATTATATATATAGTGTATACCTGACGCGTTCATAGTGAATTATATATACATACATACATTTATTTATGTACTATATGATACCGCCATAACGGGCGGTCACGCGTGTGTAAGTAAGTACACACATGCATAATATAGCAGGACACGCGGTTATGATATCATTATGTTGTCAGATGGAGAGTGCGTAAGCCGACAATAAAGTTTTGATTTTTATTTCCTTGCACCGCACGTATACCGGTGGTAAATATAATATATTACATTATTACGTGTTATTATATCGTGTTCATGGGAATGCAAATTTATCCATTTATATAGACGTATAATAATACAATATAAAGGTACCTCCTATATATACATTATAAATTTATAACTTTTCTCTGCGAGCAAAAAGCTTTATAATTGTACGACAACAGAGTTCAACGAAATTTGCATCAATAGTTTATGATATTTGTATTCTTGATGGCGAACGGATAAGTTGATAAAAAAAAGAACAGATTCCGATAACGATGATGTTCTCAAATCTACATAATATATTATATTATGCAGCACACAATTGTAATTTTTTCTTAACACATACGACGAAGTAGCTATGCAAAAATATGCATTTAAATCAAGAAAATAAGTTTCATTTCCGCAAATAGTATAATTTAATATATTGTGTAGATATAATAAGTATATATGTTACGAAATAAAAATCTATAGGTACCTTTTGTTTTTTTTTTCTGTCGATTATCAACATTTGGGGTAGGTAGTAAAAATGATCCAATTTTCGACATCAGCATATTTTCTGGGCTAATATAAAAATAAGTCGATTTCCCATTCATTAGGTTGCCCACTCCAGTCCTGCACGTCTTGAACAACTAATATGTCCAGTCAGTACCTATATAATTCAAGTTCAGATACTGCTAGCTGTTATCAAATAATCAGTGGTTTACAACGATCGAACTTTCAATGATTCAATATTGAAATCCTTCATCTCTACTTTCATCTGAAGCATTTGTTATTGTATTTTTCATAACATGTGAGTTTTGCGTGTTGGATGATTGTTAGTCTAACGACAACGTCCATTAATGGAAGGCCCAACAAAGGGGAGGAAGTGGTGCTTCAGTGACACGATCTTAGTACCTATTTAATTTCCTGATACGGTCATAATACCTTCCATAGTTATACCTCCTTCTTAAGACTAACCACTAGGGTCCGCCATTACACCCATTATCTAAAGTAGGGCACACCAAGTGGTGAAAATAAAAATGTGTAAATACTACTTTATACCGTTTTATTACTATACAATTTTATACAACGTAAAGTGGGTAATTAAAACGTTATTGGTGAACTATTATAGAGTATATTATTATGATTTATAAGTGATAATAATTTGTTTGATTTTTTTCTAATTCTTCACTTATAAGAAAAAAATTCACTACGTTCGTAATCATACATTATAGTAATCACAGAAAATTATAATATAATAATTTAACCTTATATATAAATATGATAATTTTACGTATATATAAGCATTGGTTGATTATTAATTAATTATTAATGTTCAAAGGCCTGGACTGATATCTATTTTGAATTTACATTTTAAAATGGTAAAATATTTTATGTTTACATAAAAGAATACATTTTTATCGAATAATATTCATTATATATATTTGATGACGCCGAGTTGGATAAAGCGTATAGTGGTATCAAGCTCCGTCTTCGGTTCAAAGTTTGGTACCAGCCAATGTACAATATTACAACACATTTTAAGGATGATTAAATTATCCTTTTACATTATCTTCTTTTCAATATAAAGCTTAAACATGTTTAATACACTGGTCGCTAAACATAAATTAAATGTATTCTGTTGGAGACGTTGGAGTAAAACCTTGTCTAATATTTGGAAAAGCTGTATTATAATATATTATATGACAATATAATACAGTTAATAATACACTAATGGTCACTGATGTTGAAGCAAAACATAAAAAAATAATTATGATTTATTTTTTAAAAATAATTCAGTATGTTTTTGAACTTCTGAAAAGAGACTGCTGTGTTTCTATAAGTTTAAAAATGTAATTTGATTATTGTAGCCAATTATTTAACAATTGTTTGTTGTAAGCTCAAGTGTTGAATAATTGTAAATAAGATGTAAACATATTATGTCTATTCGTGGCAAAAATACAACTATGTATATAAAAGTATGCCCAGTGGTCCACTACCCTGTAGTAAACAATATATATTATACCAGTTTTATACCTATATTTATAATAATTAATAGTGCAGTTAAAGGAGCCTCTTGCTTTTTTAAAAACTAAAAAAAAAATCTACTTATTAATTCTCTCTTAGTTTCTTTTTTCTTTCTTTCTTCTTATATGTTTTTGATTTTTTACTTGTATTTAATAAAACAATAAAATACTATACAACGATTATATATTTATGTATAATATAAATTATTTAAATTGGTGCTGCAAACAAAAATGTATTGATATCTGATGCCTATAAGTGCATTGTAATACAAACGGTAACAGAAATTATAAAATCAATCACTTTGTTATAATATTCGAACACTCATTTAAAGTAGTTTTTAATTTATTTATCCAAGTAATCTCGGGATTTATAATAAACTGTATGTTGTTCTCTTTAGATCGTTATAGACCGTAGACAATTTTTTAACAGTAGAAAACTATTATTGTAATAGAGTATTTCTAAAATCATTATTATAACAAAATAATATAGGTACTCATTATATATTATTAAAATATAATAAAATAATTAATTAATTTTACAAACCTTTTATCGAAAATTTAGAATATCCTTACACTGTAGTTAACTACATTCATAGTCGTTGTTTTAATTTCACTACTGAGTAAACATTGGATAAGTCCATAATTTCCTTTAATACAAATTGCAATGTTCTAATTGGATTAAATATAGAAAGTATAGACGTGTAGTAGGCATTTCTTTCTAATTCTTTAATTTCAAATTCTATGGTGATAGGTGTTATTATGCTTGGTCGTTGCTAATAATAAAAATTAATTTAAAATTATTTTAATCAAAATCAGATTAATGTTTATACTTCAAGTTATTCCATATAGCTGTAGGTACTATAGTACATGCTGGGGTTTTTATTTTTATTAGTTGCTGATATGAGATTTGGTTCTACATTTTCATTTTTATAAAAAATTATTTAATTTTAAGATTTTAAAAATATATGATAAAATTAAAATTTTTAAACTACTAAGAACTATTATTATTTTTTACACTATATATACATTAGGTATACACGTACGGTACATACCTCAATATAATATTCTAATTAAATTACTTACGGTAAATAATTATAATTTTGTATTTTCGATTATTAACTTATATTCTATATTTTAATTTTATATTTCTACAATCTATTGCGATTGGTTTTAGGTGCCCGCAACTATTCTATTGATGTTATTGAATTACTGATACTAGGAAGTAGAGAATATTTTATGTATCTACTATAGTGGTTTCTCGTTGACGTACAAGTGGTGGTGCAGATGATGGTTTTTCTGCTCATATAATAATTTAAGGAGCACTCTGCACACCAAACAATATTTGGCAAATTATTTTATAAGTGATTCTTGCAATTTTTTGATCATACCGAGATTTAATATTAAGAAAAAATTCTAAAACAAAAATAAATCGTCGTAACGCTGGTTATTTTAAAAGTATTTTACCAATTCGATAAAATATACAAAAAGATCAATCCAATACCAAGTACCTACTACCTATTTGAATGACTTATAAATTATAATACCATACATAATCTATCATAGCAGTACAATGAGGGATAATAAACGGACGTAATTAATCGCGGTCGATAAAATCCTATGCAAGAATAACTGCAGCGTAGTGTTAAACTGTTGACCTTATGCTATAAACGCTTGGGAACCAAAATATTTTATTCGTTTTATAAACTTTTTAATTTCTCAAAATTATTTTGACTGTATTTTTAGCGTACAGCCCGAGGGCGTCGCGTGTATTATGATATTATATTATAATGTTACCTATGTGTGCGCGTGTAGTATAATAATTATATTTTCGTCATATATGCTCATAATAATATGTGCGTACATGTATAGTATGCCTTTATATTATATAATATAAAGACGGAATGATGATTTTTGTACACGAACACCATACCATAAAAAGAAGAAAAAAAAACCATATAATATATTATACAAGCATAATAATATGTATTATATTTGTTTATTATTTCTTCCGCCGTGACGCGTTTGGTTGTTAGTTTTTCGCTGTACACATAATATTATAATATATACACATATAGGTACGCTGTGCATTTTAACTTATAACTTATAAGCTACCAACTGCCGATGCCGCTGCCGGTTCGGCTGAGCACAGTATATAGTATAGAATAGTATTTTTTATAATATGGAACCGCCGCCGCCCGCGGTATAATGGTACGCGTTGCGTTCAACTTTTATTGGTATATTATTATTATTATTATCATTATTATTATTACGATTTTGTTTTTTTCTTCTCGGCCGCCACACACACACACACACACACACACACATCGCCAGCTCGTACTACTGCGTATGTGTGTATACAAGTATTCGTAATTTGAGAAACCATAAAACTTAATAATATAGGTAATATAGTAGCCGCGGTTAATACTGTGCATATATATAAACGTGTATTATTATTTAAATAAAATCTGAAACGGAAGGGTATTTTTTTATTTTATTTTATTGTTTAATTGTGTGCGGAGCGCGCGTTCATTGCGGACTGGCGTGCTACAGGTATATAGTAATACATCGCAATTTTTACGATTTTATTATGTACGAGAACTTCCACGTATAGAGGCGTAAATATACATTGTATACGTATATAAACTATAGTAGTATAGTGTGCGCGCGATAGTATTATATTAGCGTTATGTTTATCTTCTGTGAAACTATTCATGCGTGTCCTGTCTTCTTCGCGAGTATTTTTAGTGCGGTGCATCGCGTTCTTTGCATCACGGGCCACGGCGATGTGTCGATGTGTCGCTATAATACTTATTATTTAAAAAATATATAATATCTACCTACTTCGACATCAATACAATTTTTTTTAGAAGAAGATTAAAAAATATGAAATTAATTATATTATGCGCAGTAACAGAAAACTATTTATTATATCAACACGTATCCTTTTATATTGTCTAAATACCAAGTATGGCCAAACTACGGCTCGCGTCTCACCGTAAAACATTTTTACTTTGTTTATTGTGAGGCTTGCAAATCTCTGGACTCGATACATATCAGTAAACATATGTTATGTTATATGATATTACATATTATAAATTCTGCATTCTTGATACAACTGTATACTATTATATAATATATGCCCCTTATTGTACCTATAATACCGGTGCATACTACCTGTGTTCCAGTATAATGATGAATTATCTATAGTTCATATAGATTTAAATTACCTAAAGAACTTAGTTCACGTGTACAACTATATATTGAGCCGGGAACTCGAGAATTTCTAGGACTTGTCCAGGAAATCCAAAATAAAGTGTAGCTGTTGACAAACAAAAAATTCCTGGTCAACCTATAAATAGTAAAGGATAAACGGGATGAAGGGCTGCAGGATGATTTATAATTTAAACTGTAGTAAAATATGTTAAAAACGATTTTAAAACTGTGATCAAGCATAAATATCCAAAACATCAGAACTTCAAAACACGAATCCAAAATAAAATGTCGTCCATTAGTAGAAAAATGCAAAAAATTCTACTCGGATCGAAATCCCCGGCAGTAAAGTATGGATTAAAACTAGGGATTGGATGTTGATGTCTTAATAAACCTATAAATATGCCCTAAACTTAAAAATAATGACCTTAATAGTCACATAAATCATGAAAAATGAAAAAACAAAGCAAATTTAAAATTAGTTGTGTATATATTCATATGTTATTGAACCACATTTTAAGCTAGGAAAGTTTCGTCTATCATGTTCAAAAAAAAATGCAAAAGTCATTAACATCCGGGCTCTAATTATAGGATCATAGTTATTTAAACTTTGTTTATTTTGGCACACGTCAGTCGTTATATTGTCGGATATAAAAAGCGCTTCAATGTGTAATTTTAATGTCGTTCCACGAAAGGCGTTTCCCGACCTTTTAGACATCAGGATGCTTCAGCATGGTTTGAGTGCCCAGTTTCATTGTATTTGGTGAGAGACAGTCCGATAGTACGTTTTTGGCGTTTCAATAGTATTCAGACGGTCGATAGGCAATCATAGGTGTTGGTGGTGGTTTTTTGGCCCTTTAACTATGGATATCGAAAGAGTTAGTGCCGGAGGTTAAAATAATTATCCGTAAATGCTAAGGAGATCTCCGCCGAGGTTTGCTCTCACCAACACCAGTATTCTATGTGAATGATCCATTATTCCATTATTTGGCGGCGTGCCTACGGGTGGTTGTCCGTTTGCAGTGAGCTTAGGTTCTTCTTCCTAGGTTCCTGGTACCTCGGGTGGGTTAGGAGTGCTGGTTACATTCCGTTAGACGTCGGAGTGTCGTTGGAACTCTGGTCTGATATGCGTCCTTGGACTCGTAGGTTGAGCGATTCGTACTTGCTAACGAATCGCGACTCGTGGTTGGTCTGTTAACTCTAGTTAGTTCGGCGGTCTTCTGGCCGCTGCCGTACTGATTGCGGCTGTATCGGCTTGTTCTTCTGATCTTCTGGTCTTTGGAGATATGTGGAAGGGTTGATTGTTGATTGAATACTGTATCGATTTTGATAATTTGAAGTCTTGGATAGACACATGAACCTCAAAACTTTAAATGCTCTACTAGAAATAATTGCAATATAACTTGGACTAAGGGCTCTAGATAATTTAAAATCAAGATAAACTAGATCATCAACAAATCGTACACTTTTCATACCTGAGATATAATAGTCATTATAATGTAGGAATACGAGAACAAGTGAACGTCATGACTCGACATTTAGAAGCATTGATTTTAAGTCCTATTTTAAAATACCAATTAGCATAATAACATTCAAAGCTATTTTGAAGATTCACACAATCATCAGCTGAATTTATGGAAATAAAAAGGTTCATGTCCTCTGCACCATTAAGTGTTAGTGTTTACGGAATATCATAGATAGAGCTATTTCACAAAATTGGTAGACTTTGTATTAATTTATAGCTCAGTTCGATAAACATACCCCTCCCCCCTTCGATATAGTCTTTGGACTCGTGCTTATACCATTGAAACAGCGAACTTGCATATTATTGTGAAATGTGATAAATAGAGGAGAGTGGTAGGGATCAGGTGGCACTAACGAATCTAAGAATACTATGACTGAAGGTGTTTCGACATTGATAAATACTAAATCTAATAAGGAGTAATGTTAATCAAAGTTATTATTTTGAAAAAAAAAAACAATTAGAGGCAAACAACTTGTGGAGCACGGAGCACGACAATGGGAGGATGAGAAGATTAAACCAGAGTCATCATTATCGCATAAAACTCCAGATACTCGTAAGTTGTAATCGACACAAAATGTGTACATATAATTTTAGGGTAAAGATAAAAAATATGTTCAAAAGAATTTATATAAGACACTAAATAAAGTCATATGAAAACAGGCGTTATATTTTCAAAAATTATCCATAGTCTGGGTGTACGTATAGCGATAACCAAACTGTAGAAAGGATCAGACGGTCGTTTTAGCAGCTCAAGTTATATATTTCTTTTCTGGGGCTGCAACATATAACGTGTCTCATCTTTCCACTTCAGGACGTTGCAGCACAGGCACTTGTACATCGTACATCATCGTAGAACCAAGGCTACACTGGCGTCAGTTCTATATGTAATATCTGCATCTAAGGGGGGGGGGGGGGTATGGCACACCCCTCCACTCATGTGCTAATATATACGCACTATATGATATTAATATTATACCTAATTTGTTTTTAAAGATATATTACCTTTGATCTGATTTTTACTTTTTTTTCTATAAAGTATTTGAAAATGCTATTCTCCGAGTAAATATACTTTTAAAAGAATACTGTATAGTAAATAATAATTAGTAATAACGCTAAAAACGTGAAACAAAAATTCCTGCATATGACTCATTTTTGGTTTTACGTTTTAGCAATTATTGGAATTTAAATATTTTTAAAGTAACACTAGGTATTTGTTTATTCACATTTCATAGTTATTTGTATCCATTTATAATGGTGCTGCATTCAAACCAAAAAACCTAACAAATTTAATATACAATGTGTGTAGTACAAAAAACTATGGTATTTAAACTCTTAAAACAATTTCAAAAATCTTAGTTGAATTAGCTATTGTTAATAATATACGTATTTTGTGGGAAACATCTGAAATAACAAACCTTTGTTTGACATTATTACATGTACAGAAAACCGTGATACCGCAGTTTGAAATTGGGTTTTAAATAACCAAGGAAGTTGGTTTGCTGTCTAGTAAGTGTCGTGTGTACCACGCCATTGAGTACCTACAGGCTACAAGTCATATATAATTGTGACTTTTACATTAGTATATTATGTTAAATGTTTATTAAATGACATATCATGGCATATGAAACCCAATCTGAATTTAGACGGTTGTGCGTGTATATATTACTAACTCAAAGATCTAAGAATATTTTAGTATATATTTATATTGTTTTCATATCGTAATACGATAGTAGGTTGAATTAAGTTTTGCAAGACCATCGTACTTATTACATTATTATAGTTATTATAATATTATATAATATATGTAAATTATAAAACATATTATTGTTAGGTATTAACTTTTAACTGAATACCGACGTGCCAAAAAAAATGTGAATCACTGAACGTCATTATAGTCATTACGTATAGTAAATAAAAATATTATAACGTAGTGGTAATTCATATTATATTTTCAAGTCACCAAGAATAATCATTTTTTTGAATTACAAAAAAAACACAAAAATCGTTATTTCTTGTCTAAGTATACAATTTCGTCAAAATTTAAACAACTGTCGTAAATACACGGATTAGGTACGTATTAAAATAGACTGTGAGATGGACGGGTCAGTTTATCTTGATAACCCGTAACCCTGCAATTGAATCGTGTCATTAAAGATTTGATACCAATAATACTATGAAGAGAATCCGATAGAGTTCAATCATGCTTCGTAGTTATGATTTATGAATATTGTTTAACGATATGATTCGTACAAAGACAAATAACATAATTTTGAAACAATTATATGAGCAGACTTGGAGTTACAACCCCGTTGGAATTTTCTCACCACCGGACATTAATGTTAGGTCCTCTGAGTAGAGGAAAACAAAAATTGTGATTTAAATATACACCTTTTATCCGTTGTTATTGTTTTGTGTATTGCAGCTGTGGAGGAATGTGGGGTATGAAAGTGGATATTATTCGGCGACGGAAGTCACTCAATTAATGTTAAAATTAGAATCATCCGTAGATACAGATCTGCAGAATTTCTAACACGTCGTTTCTGGTACTATGGTATATTAACATAATATTTTTATATGTCACTATTGCGAGGAATTCATTTCAAAAGTTTATTTTGTATACCAAAAGTTTGTTTGGAAAAAAAACAAAAACATTCGGAATATATTATTCGAACTCGAGGCACAGTCGGCTTCGTTCAGATCAAGACACATTTTTATCAGACACTTAGAATTATTATTTTTAATCACAATATAAGATACTTTTATCTTTACCACATACATAGGTATAAGTATACCTATATGAAATATCTATATCATTATAATACCAGTTTGGCGTACCATATTTCATCATATTGCATACGATACATTATTAAACAAAATTAAAATATATTCAAAGTGATTTTTTATTGTCTATTGGTTACAGTCTACGGACGATTTTCAAACGCTCGATAATGTATAAGTTTTGTTTGCAAGTGTACACATACACATAAGCATCGATGTCTTCCATTTATTATACTACTGACGCGATAGACACACACGTTAACCGTATGCATAATGCAATAAATAATAATATACATACTATATGATATAAATAAGTACAGTAAAACTTCTGCTAACGGTAACCTCTGTCTAACAGTCATTGTATTCGGTCCTATAGAGTGTTATGTGAAAAATACATATTACTATTGTAAAGTAGACACTCTATGAATAAATTGGTGACGGTCACTCTATGTGTCTATAAAAAAGTTAAATTATTTTCGATTTTACTATAATGATACGTTTAAATTATTTTCTTGTCGAAATATGGTTACAACATCGAAACTGATCCGAAAAAATGTTAAAGCCTCGAATGATACATCAGATAAATTTAAATCATCTTAGTATGTCTTATCAATTTTAATTAATTTTGTTTTTTTAAAACTGTTTGCAGGGAAAATAAATAGGTTTATATGAAAATAGTGAACGAATGTGATATATAAGTTAAGACATTTATTAATTCTTAAGAACCACGAAATATGTTAAGAAGATAATGCGAGGGATGAAAAAGGATTTTTATTTTTTTTTATCAAGATCTCCTGAATAAAATATTTATGTACCTACCCATTACAAATGGAATATAATGGCGTAGGTATAATGAAGGATATTAAAAAGAAATTAATGTTACACAACTGTTTTAATTTATTATATTATTGTACATTATAAATAACAACGTTGAAGTGTGAATTGTTTAATATTATTGTCTTACGTGTAAAATGTAAAGCAATTTAATAAATATTATACAATTGACTATTTTTCTAAGAGCTTTAATACAATAAAATAAAATTTAGAAGTTGTTCTTAATTAGTTGCTGTCTTATAGATTGGCGGACAACCATTTTGCGGGATACCTCTATGTCACTTAACAGTTGAGGGTACTCCCCTAAATTTTAAATACGTTTAACTACCTAATTGACTTGTTAAAAATTTGATTTTTATACATTGATATAAAAAATGATAAAAAAAATAGTAAAAATGTTGTTTGGTATGAATTTGAATTATGGAAAAATATTTTTTGAGAAACATAAATACGTGTCTAGATAATAAGTATATTATCTGTTAGATAAGGTTAGGTTCATCCAGTATTCATTGTTCCTACACTGAAATTCCACACACTCATTAGGAAATGCATTAGGAGATATTATTATACTAAAGGTACGCTAAATCAAAATAATAAACTCTCTTCAATATTATACGACCTATGTTCTGTATAAAAAGACGTCAAAGTAAATCAATACATGTTTCATTTATATATAAGTTATGTGTGTGCTATGAGCGATAAAAAATAAAAAAGAGCGAAAAAATAATGTTAATTATATTTAATTAAAATAGATTTTTTTTTATGGTTTTAATATTTTTATGTTTGGAAAATGTTCTTTAAGTTAACATTATTGTGTAACTTGTTTTGTTGACATTTGTATGCGATTGTACGAGTATAAATTATATAGGTAAAGTCCACGCGAGAATGATGTATTTAGCGTCGAACAAAAAAACCATTATTTTTCATATTACTGAATTATTATTAACATGAAAAATAAGGTGCTAACAATGTTTACAAAACAATACGCTTTTATCGTCGGTATAGCGGTATTATAATATTATATACAATTTAAATCAATTGTAAATTTTACACCCAATGTTCATGAAACCGCGGGTTTTTTATTAAAAAAAAATTAAAATATATTATATACTTACCGTTATTGATGTTTGATAATTGTAGGTATATGTAAATATAGAGCATTTTTCTAAGTACCATTTAATAATGGTTACGAGTTATAACGTATATATCGTGGAGTTGTCAACTAAAATATATATTATAATATTAGGTATATAATATACAGTGTATACACTAAGACTTGACAGAAAAAAAGATGCTACTATTGCTACTTAAACGTATGCCAAAAATTGCGAAAGTAAATTGTTAGTAAATAATTTAAGAAATATACTTGAATTCGAAAAGTTTATTTTTGAAAAACATTATTACGTTTTAAATTAATTTACTCAAAAAAATATTGACATTTAAAAAAAATTCTAAAATATTAACTGCTTCACTTAGATAATGAACGTTTTTATCATTGAAATTGTTCTTAAAATCAGATCAAAAAATTAGCTATTTTGAATTTTTCCAAAAAAATTTAAACCAAATTTTTAATTTTCAGCATTTTTTTCTTATATTATATGTGTAGCACAAGTAACTATAAATAATTATGTATAAAAAAACATTTTAAATATTGATTAGAACAAAAGCTATTTCATCTGTCAGAGGTCTTCATATTTCACACTATGTATAGGTATATATAGTAAGACCTACAATTACATACGGTTGCGAAGTATGGCCTTGACAGCACGATTCGAACAAAAACTAAGGACCATTCAAAACAAAATATTAATAACAATATGTGGACCAGTATAATATGATGATGTATCCAATTGCTGGTGAAGATGGAAAAATTTAAAGATAATATAGGGAAATGAGAAAAATACCCGTAATAACAATTTATATAAAGGACAAAGGCTAAAATGGTTTGGACATGTTAAACGGAGAGAAGAAACAAACAAAGCTAGAGCAATATTATGGAATGACAACCAGAAGGGAAGAGATCAAGAGGTAGACCAAAAAATTTTGGATATATGTGGCATAAAACAAGACCTAGAGAGATTGAAAACCGAGAAAGATTGGTCCAAGCTCGTGGAAGTTGAAGAGCAACATTGACAGTGGCGGCGAAAACTCTTACAGAGCCACGAAGACGAAGTCATAATAACATGATGACGATAATCCTATATAATATTATTGTATACAGATACAACATTTTTATTGACATTTAATAGTATTAATAGTGTTTTTGAATTTATACTGTTACGTTATTAGCAATTCGTATGTCAAATATTAATTATTCATTTTGCAATTATTGTATTCTATTCGTATATAGGTAACACCTGCAAGCTTAGATTATGGGGCGGTACTGGTTTGCGCACAAATACCAAAAAGACAACTTTTTTGGGCACAAAACTACCACTCGTTTGGGAACAGTTGAGCCGTAAACATGCACATGGTTTGCGCACAGTTACCTTTTGGCCTGACCTTTTAATACCCTCTTAATAAGTAAATTATTAAATTAATAAATTATGTTAAAAATGCATATAATATAATGTTTGTGTAAAATGTGTTAATTTTAATTTTAATATAGTGATATAGACCTATAGTCGATATGATTGGGAAACGTGTCTATTATTTTCCGTAATAACAGTTTCCCATTATTTGTAAGTATTTCATTCGGTCTATTTCGCCAGATCTATATTTTGTCCATAAGTATGCGATGTTCGACTGACCTATTTCGTAAGCATTCGTTAAAATGGATTTTACAAAAACTGTTACGAATAAAGGTGTTGTGTGTATTTTGTTTAAAGAGCAAAAATATAGAAAATATTCTTCTTATTAACTTAACTTTAACTTTTTAACTCGTTAATGCCCAGCCTTGCATTTTTGCACCTTTGGCGCTTATGCCATATAGCCTTATTTTCGTGTGCGCAAACCAGTTGTACATTTAGGATAACCGTGTGCGCAAATGAGTTCCGATTTTTCAGGTAAAAATTATAAAATGTGCGCAAACAAGTTGCAGCCAGATTATGTGCTGGCATTTTCGGCTGTAATAATACTTACCTATCATAAATTTATTTTCATTTCGTATTATACTTTTATGGATCGTAAATCGTTTGTACATTACAAGTCATAGGATATGATATTAGGCTTGTACCAATATTTATATACTTATGTAAGTAAGTAGTAACTATATGGCTATTTGTACCTATATGTACTCAAGGATTTGTTTAACACAGTATTCATTTATATTTTATAGAATATTTGTTGGACATTTATATATAGGCAATACTCAGTACTAGGTATGTATCTATATAATTGTTATATTATTTAAAAAAATAATTCAAACTGAACAAATATACTTTCATTTGGTTCAACCTAACCTAATATAATAGTTTATCATTTTGAATACTACATAATATTTTATATTGCAATTACAATACTACAGCTATTTTCTGCAAGAATGATAAAATCTTTATTATTTTATTTAACTATTCCAAAGTAATGTTACATCAGTTTGTCGGTTCACGGAGTTTTTGAAATGTCGTTTACATCCTAATATACTACACACTATTAAATATTTCGTGATCGTTTAATTTGCGTATAATCTCATTTTATTTAAAACAAAACTTAATATAGTTATAACACATACTATAATGTACCTACGGTGAGTGACTGTAGACAAATAAGTTAAGCATCGTATATAGTAGTTGCATTTAAAACTTAGTGAATAACAAATCTGTAAAATGCAGTCGCGTATAAATTATTTATGGTAAATTCAATTTTGAGTTTAACCACGAACAAGTCACTTTATAACGTATCCAAACTCAAAATTGTAGCCATATGTTTTGGATCACTGCCATTTTTGGAATCACTGTATTAAATACATAATAATATAACATACAACCCCAAAAAGACAACCTGCTCTTTTATCATAACGATTACTTTAATTTGTACATTGCGTTCAGTTAAGTAATCACATAACAGCCGGAGAGTATATGATATATTGTGAATTAATGGAAAATATTTGTACTGAGCGATTTACGAGTAGTTACCTGCGATGACTGCGCAATAACATCGACCGCGGAAATAGCTGACATATATACCGTGTGGCGTGTGGTATAATATTGGCGGTATACGCTAAGCCAATAAGTTGGCATGATATAATATTATGACAAGTCGGTCGGTAAGGTCGCGTGACTCCGAGTGTGTCCTAGAAATACTGGTTTTAAACGTAGAAAAGTATAGGTAAGTACTCGTTCGGTGCTGTGCGTAAAATATGATAAATGTGGGCACAGTGTCAAACGTGATGGGGGGGGGGGGGAAATGGAGAGAAAACATGGAAAAAAAATCATTAATATTACAAGAGCGCACTGTAATAATATTAGTCAGTAACGTGGACTTTAGGGTATTTCTCGGACAAATCATTATAGCGTACCTCTACTGTATTATAATATTTAATATTAATTATAATTCTGACGCATCGGTAGTTCTTGTTCGACAATCGACTGAATCTTAAATCGCCCGGAAATTCTTGCGTGACACGTCATAATATATATAGCGTATGTTGTACCTAATGCACCTCCATCGAATATCGAGTAGATATATAATAATATTATGATATTGATTAATGATTATAATAATATATATATATATAATATATGATAGGTATAATTATTATTGTAGAAATAGTATGACAGTGTGCCGCATAATATTATTATAATGTATGAGTGTACGACCTTTGATACGTAAATGGCCGTATTGGCTATTTGACATTAACGCAAAGCAATAACGTATCAATTAATAGGTATTTATTTATCATCCACCGGATGTAATAATACCTACTACGTAACTATGTAAGTACGAATCGAATGTAAACATAAACAAATCGTCAAAAATAAACGATTGGTGTACATGCGTACGAATATATAGTGTACCTATATGTTACGATTTTATAAATACCTAATAAGATTTAGGTCATAATATGATGATTCCGGCTGTCGTCGCCTACAATATACATCCTACCTATATATATTTTACGGACAATGAAGCGTATACATTCACATCGAACACGTATAATACATTTTATAATATTATATATTTATATACACACTATCTGATCTTGCCGTACCGTATTTTGGTAAAATTCTGAGGGGTAGCCAATTTTTATGAAAAAAATATTTAAACTTTTAACCATCAATAGAAACTCTGCATAATATATAAATATTTATAATACGGCATGGAAACAAATAATTAAGGCGAGTGGAATTTTAAAGTAAAAACCGAAAGGTACTAAAAATTCACAAATTTAAAAACTATATTTTACATGTGCCATCATTATAGGTAGTACCTACAACAATTTTAAGAATGTCATCATACAATCATACACAGCAGTCTACGTGAACTCAGTAGATGGGGTTCATGCATATTCTCGCGTGCGTCGTGTTTTTTTTTTTTGATTTAGGTATATTATATTTCCGCGTAAGACCCAATTTTATATTTTAATTGTCTGCATTTTTTTTTTCGCTTTTTATAAACGTTTACAAATATTACGTTTTCGGTGACAAAACCCCACGTATGTGAATTGACGAAATCGTATACCTATAATATAATATGTATAATAATAATCGAACGTCATGAAAATGTGCCGTAACTTTGCCCGTAATTATTGTAATAAGCATGCAGTGCATGCATGGTAAGACAATAATAATAATTTGACGTCTGCAAATATTTAAGTACAATGGTCGATGTTACATACTTAATGTCAACATCAATAATATTTCAATGTACACAATACGCCCGATGATTGGAATTATATGCGTCAAAATGTAGAATTTTGGATATTTGTTGATACATATAGATAATGCGTTTTGTAGACATACAGCTGGGTGTAAAGTGCAACTATAGTGTCTATATAGCTCTGAAATCAGGTTACTTCACCACGAGTCTCCGGTCACGTCCGCATTATAATCCTCCGATAATCCGTCTGAGACAAATCTCTGTCCATTTCATGGTTAAATAATGTTATAATTTAAAATAATTAATAACTGTTATTAGAAATTGTCAATATTGGGAGTTGGGACGAACATGTAACTATGGAAATAAGTAGATACCCAACCGAAAAGTGGCGGACTACACATTTGTGGTCCCATATATAGGTTAGGCAACTATCGGGCCTTCCTACCAAATGATTTTCAAAATATACGTCTTTAAATTTACCATCCAATAAAATTGAATTTATAGTTTAAAATCATTTTTTATTTTCAATTATTAATTTTTCTTAAATTTGTATTAAAATATAGAATAGATTATACTTGAATCTATCTATTGTAATAATAATTTTTTTTTAAATCTGTAGGAAACATGCTGTACACTGGAAAATAAATATTTTATATAATATATTTATTTTAACATTCCTACCTATAAAAACTTAAGACTAAAGAAACTACAAGAATTGACATACAATAAATAACAAAAATACTTCTCGACGTCTGGCGTTCTATTATCGACGAAGACGTTACTGACAGTGGTTAATGTTAAATATAGGAATTTTCAATTTAAAATCAGCTCTAAAGACTAAAGAGTCTTAGGAACAGATGAAAACATAGAAGTATTTGTTTAGTTTTCAGATAAAAAAAAAGTATTATCGATGTATAGCATGATAGACAGTCCCTTTTAAAAACCGAATGTTTAAGGGAACCTTGTAGATCACTATATTTATTCGACAAAATAATGTTTAGTGATTGTTTATGCAATCAGTCATTATTGTACTATAAATTGTATCACAAACAATATACATAGGTACCTACTATATTATATGTTTGATGTCGATGAAGTTAATTCATTTTTTTTTTTTATGTTAATGTTCAATACGATGGAACATCATCTTTTACACAAGAGGCATTTGTTCCAGTATAGAGGGTTTGATAAAAATTCCATGGTAGAGGTGAATTTAGTACCACGATGGTGTAAAAAATATACAAAAAAAAATGTTGTCATCGTCTCGTCGAAGATTGCGTCTAGTGCACGTTTTATGCTTAAGCTTTCATATTAATTTCTACTGTTGATAACTATTACCATAAATAATTATTTTTAATAAGTTCACAATCATTATAAAAAGGAATTAAAAAAAGTTCATAGGGTGGGGGGAGCACCCACATCGCCTTTTCTAATCCATTAGTAGTCGACTTTATTGTCAACAAGAACTTAATCATGCATTTTATTTTTATACATCTATAGTTTTTCAAAATTTTAGTTTCCATTGTCGTCTATTATAATAATATATTGGTGCATGCATTTTCTTGCTCATTTTATAGGGCACAGTTTGACTTTTTCGAACCACGAGAGGAATGTCGTCTACCATTTTATCATAACATACTGTTATCGCATTTTCGTTTCGGACTTATATACGCATATACCCTATTTTTTGTATTTTCATTGTACCTACCTATTTTGTTATTTATTATTTTTATTATCTATGCAGTCGGTCGTCATGACATAAACTCTGGATGAGAACTTGAATATATTTTATTTTGTACAGTTATCATTTACCCTTCTGGGGGCGTTTATATTATTATAAACAAAAAGAATAAATACTCATTCGCGTGTTAATGTACAATTGTTTTTCGACGAGCGTATTCGTTTCCGGATACAACGGAACTTGGTCAAAAAGCATAATATATCCTGCAACCACGCGCAGCATATATATAGCATTTAACCATGGTACCTACATTTACAAATACACGGTAAGGCGGTCGCTTATCGATCCGGAGGAAGTGTTGTGGATGTCGGTCGTGGGTGAGTTGCAGTGCGGTGTGTGCGGGGTGTACGAGGCCGCGGAACTACGCCTAAACCACCTACACTAAACGACTTGACGCGCGCAAAACTTTTGACTTGCGGTTTCAACGCCTTTACATAAATATATACAAATACACAAACTTAGAATTGGTAGTACCAGTGCAGTATGGGTACAGCATTTACCGCAGCACCGCTCGATAAACATAATGTTTCAACTTTTGATATATTATTGTACAATATATTTGATAACATTACATATACATTATAATGAATTTACGAAGAGAAAACGAGAATAAAAATGTGAGATATATTATTTAATGTAAACACAATACACTAACTTTCTCAACACATTTTTTGGTTTACACCAAGTCTAAAGTACCTTTATATATTGTACTTTAGATATTATTACACCGCTTATAGATTCTATAAAAATCAAAAAAGTCACCACGCGATAAAAATAAATCCTACCTAACAGCTCGACATCGTGCAAATAACGACGTATACGTACAGATTAAAAATATTATAATATTTCAGCGCACTATATGCGTCATTGTTGCAGTATAAAACTTTCTGGATTGCATTCTGCTGCAGTGCACATATACATATATATTATATATTATACATTCGGTTTTGTCAGGCATACACAATACATTATAATATATTGAACACACACATAGCCATATATGTATGTATGTAAAGTACTGTGTGTGTGTGTGTGTGTGTGTGTGTGTGTGTGTGTGTGTGTGTGTATAGGTATATAGTCAGTATACCATCGAGGGGTGCGAGTGAACGGGGGAAAACCCAAGCGATGTCCATCAATCATATGATATATACCGGGCGGCGTCCCCAACCGGAGGGTAAGGAGCGCCGCAGTGGTCGTGGGCGGACGCGGTGGGGTGGAGTTTTTCCGAGTACGCCCTCGGAAAATACATTTTTCATGACCCTTTTAGGGGGTAATCGGGCGCAGTACCACACCGCACCGCACGCACACGCCGTATACGTCATATACATCCAAGTATAAATACTCACTCACACACGCACATCACGTGCGTATTATATTATATATACACGCGCACGCACACACACACACATAAACGCGTATATTATTCGTTCGCTTTTGGACCCTCTACATTACCGCGGTGTATATATACCGCGTGCAGCGAAATCAAGACCCATAACCGCTATAGAGCAGCAGGAGCAGGAGCAGGAGCAACAGCAGCAGCAGAAGCGAGAGAGGGCGTCGGCGTTTTTAAAACTTTTCTTGCCCACCGCGTATATACGTATCACCGTACATCGTCCGCCGCACAGCCACGGTCCTCTCTCGCCGACACCGTTTCTTCGTACACGTTTTACGACGCACTATATAGGTACTCTCTACCCGGGTCGTTTATTTCTTCGAGGTATACACACACACACACACACATAAATTATACAACTATATCATGTACGCTGCCGCAGTACACTCGCCGCACGGGCTTCGCACACCCTCTCGTAGATGTGTCCGGAATGTGCGCCGCACCCGACCCAGGAGGAACGACCTGGGAGTATTTCAGTTGCAGTGACGACAATATATTTTTATTTCCATAGAGTCTGCAGCTATACCTGAACGAATTTATTGACGAAAATTACCTACGCCTCGATCAAGACGTCACTAGTGAAAGTCGTTCGTACGACCGTTTATCACGTCATGTGGCGCTAATTTTCTCGGTGACAATAACGTCGCGTGCTGTCGTCGCCAACTGAGAACGAGCGATTTCAATTTTCGTTCTGGGCACACATTGCGTAGGTTAATTTAGTCATATTATAGTGCGTGTCACGTGTGTACGTGTTTCGACACGATTCCAGCGGGGTGGAAAAGGATGCAATTTACTTTATTAATTATTTCAATTTACCTACTTATACTATA
Source organism: Nasonovia ribisnigri (assembly GCA_027563435.1). Classification (NCBI taxonomy): domain Eukaryota; kingdom Metazoa; phylum Arthropoda; class Insecta; order Hemiptera; family Aphididae; genus Nasonovia; species Nasonovia ribisnigri. Next base: position 37,845 of record JANEHU010001110.1, read on the forward strand.
CGTACCTACCTAATGCGGATGCCGAAAAAGAAGTACAAAAATTCGTGTAGTGAATAATATGTATTATTTGATTACCGCTGATGCGTGTCGTTGTATACTATATGTGTTCGGATCATCGGCCGACCGTCAATCGCGAGCGTCTTGTTGCCGGCGCCTAGAAACATAATATTGTTTTAAAATATTATATTACAAGATCGCGATGACTATATACGCACAACGATAATCGTAGCTATAGCCATATCAATAATAATTGATCGCCCGGTGGCAAAGTACTTCGCTACCGCGGTATAGTTATTTGTCTTCTGTATATACGACATCAACATTACATATACGCGTAGGCACATATTATAATCAAATAAAGGAATCGTCGGGAAATTTTTTAAATTTTTTTCGTCACCGAGTTACAAGAAACCGTGGTTGTGGGTCATCGAGGCGTTGCAGCGCATGCGGTGACCATCATCATTATAGCCGAGGGGAGGTCCCGAAAGTATTCCGTTTTTAATCTTTACGTTTTTTTGTAGCCCGAGTGCGTCCTTACAGTCTTATCGACAAATTATATTGAATAACCCGAGTCCTTCGGTCCGCAGCCAAAGAGTGAACTGACGATCAGCTATAATAGCACCTATACAAATATATAATTATAATTATTGTGTCATCATTACCTTGGCCGAAATTGATTATTATTATTACCTATGTTATTACATACAACGACAGTGGTGAGGCAATCGAATTTTATTTTAACTTCGATAATAACAGAGTACGACGAGTAGCTCATTTAGGTCAGTAAGTATAGTGAACTGATGCGCAAATAAGTGCCATAATAGACGAGTATAGTTAATCATAGTTGTGAGTGTTTATAATTTTAAGAATTTAAAAATAATGTTTAGGCAATTAAATTATAGAAACATCCAAATTAGTAGGTACATCCAATCAAACTTAAAATGTGCAAAAATGGGTGTACACCAAAAAAATAATATTAACCATTTGTAGTTTACCTCGGGTAACTTAAAGAAACGAGGACGCTTCCGGGCTTCGTAAAATATATGATATTTTTTTCTTGGGGCGTTCTCGGGAACTTAAGATTAATTTCGGGACGCAATCGGGTAACCCCCTTATAGCTCAAATAGTCAGATGATAATATTCGTCTCAGTTGGCCCCCAAATGTCGATCGCGGAGAATTTAATTTGCATTTATATATTATACGCGCACGTCCTGTCCGTTTATTCAATATCTACGACTATATAATATTATATGTAATTTTAAACGAAATCCGCAGACGTTATCGTTCAGCGTGTCCCACATATTTGGTCTGACTGCATACAGACGGACTGTTTACTTGTCCGCCGAATAATACGACCCACGTACGTACAATTAAGTAAAATATACCTAATACGTGTTTGTGGACGCGCACGCTGGTTCAACGTACACTTGGTTTATTACTATGTGCAATAAAACATGTTTACACCTACAAAACGATGAACTACTATGGTAACATTCGCCGTATTTTTATCGATGTAGTAAATAGTTTAATTGAATTACTCGTATAATAATAATAATATAATATGAATGTTATGATAATCGAAAAATTAAAACGTTATATAATATGACAATTTAAAGGTTAATCGATGGCAATAATAATAAATACCGTAATATACTATTATATAATGTGTACCTATGACAAATGATAAACGCGCGGCGCGTAATAAACTTACTGAAATAACACAGTTTTTTGATATATGGTATTAATATTATTATGTACATAACATATCACATTATATCGGTAACGGCCTACAGGTAATTACTAATTATTATTATTGCTTGCGCACCTATTCAAATATAACGAATTTGTCCAATAAATATGAACGATCGTGTGATTATTATAATATGTAATGTATATTGTACCTATATATGCAATATGCAGCAGTTGGCTGACGAGTCGATACTTCTCGTTTCTTCATAAGTTTTATGATGGTGTTAATAATGTTATTAAATAAATAAATAAATAATAATGTATATTTGGCGGGTAAAAAATAACAACAACGCAATATAATTATGCATGATATATATATATATATATATATATATATAATATATATACGAACATATATTTATACATATGAATACTGAATCGACACCAAAGGAAAATAATTCATGTTCATAATATGTTTTTAATCGGTTTATGTATAAACAAATTAGCCAATCGCACTAACAAGATTAGTGACATTAAAAAAAAAAAAGAACAAAAACAAAAAAACAAATAAACATTTTGATTAATAAAAATCTAATGAATTTCTTTCATTATAATATTATATTTACACGAAACGTACAACAAATATTACACACAATAATAAAGCGCGCGGCAGCAACACAGCCAGCCTTCCCGCAACGACCGCTGCTGATATCCGGAGATTTCTCGGCTGCTTGTCGTTTTCTTAGATTATTTGGTTTACAAAGATATATAATACATATAATATATAAATATAATATATATATACACTCCGTTTTTATATTTTTTTATAATATAATATATATTATTATTACAATATTATAATTATCATTATTATTATTATTGTTTATTAATCATTTTATCATTATTATTATAATTATTATGACGGTGAAGGATTCACCACACTTTTAAACATAACGTCGTTATTAGGGAGTGGGGTAGGTAAACATGACAAAAGGATGAAGAAAATACGTATAACAAATATAGAAACAAAATTAAAGATATATAATAGGTATGCCAAGAAAAGTAGGTACGGGTAGTCATGCGGACCTGAAACACAAAATGAAACAAGACAACATTAGTAAAAAACAATGATTATATGACAACGGGAACAGGAGTAGAAGCACTCAAATACCAGTTCCTCTTCTGGTTCTTTATAACAAGTAAAAAAAAAATGTACGCTTGATAAAATACGCATTCGGGGTTTTATTGCAACGGCGCGAAGGCAAACGCCGTCGAAATGACAAGCGCAAAACTGCAAAAGTGCAACTTTAAATAGGATTTTATAGGAAATTCGTGAGGCGAAATATTTTACTGTACTACAAAAGTGTGTGGTCTATATAAGGATTAAAAATATAACAATTATTTTAATATTAAATGTCATATATTGCACTCACCCGTGACGGTGGCGAAGACGTGTCAGCGATGTCATTAGGGACTCGACGTGTCATTGTGAAGGCTGTCGTCGCTCTCTAGGTATGTGACGAACGAGTCGGTTGAATCCGGATGCATCATGTCCACGGGACCCGGGTCTATGTCCAACCTGGTCATGGGTGGCGGAGGACCGTGAATGTCATAACCGTGCATCTGCAAACACAACCACGGTAATGGTTAGGTAAATATATTGCAGGCAGGCACAATAGTATAACAAAGTCGTATAATTTATTAATAATATATCAATCGTAAAAATGTTTATAGGCATGATACTAAAATATAAAAAACTTGTTTACACGACGTATATTACAGTATTGGTTTTATATTCATCGTGATTTCGTAATAGACGGATATCCATCGTAGAGCGCACGCGCTGTTATGAAAAACCGAATGTGTATTAAAATATTATTATTAATATTAATATATTACATATTATTACTATCATCCCATGTGTAAATTATATTAAAATATTTTAATACAGTTGTGAATATGGATGAGCGTGACGTTTTCAAAACCAAAAGAATTAAAATAATTATCGATAAGAAATGCATGAATTACATTCGGTCGAATAAAATATGTACGTCGCACTACTCCTGTATATATGTAGGTACACATAATATATATATACATATACACATCACACCTGTAAATATTTAGGTGCGTATTATACACATTACTATTTATTATGCGTGTACGATAGGAAAAAAAAAAAAAAATATTATACGACGGGACAAGGTTGTCTGTACGCGCACACACACGACAACAACACGCGAGTTGTACACGGAGATGGCGGCGGTGACCGGGCCGGACCACTCGCCGTATTTTATTATTACGTATATTATATAGGTATATAGGTACAACTATACCGGTGGACACATCACGAGCGGTAATTACACATTCAGGGGCAGTGTAATCCCAGTTAAGTCGACAGCGCGGTCGTGTACACACACACACTGCTGCTGCTGTTACTTTCCAATAATATCACCGGGATTATCCTTGTCAAGGCATCAAGCATAGCAACAGTATTACCAGGTATACCTGTACAACGTGCACGCGTGCGTGTAGGTGCCTACGCGACGGTAATGATGGTAAAATTTAAAATTTAAAAACACACGATTCCTTGACAGCGGCGGGTCTCGGCCGAAAAAAAACCTTCGACGGACGTAAAATAATAATGAAAATAATAATTTTAAAGCACGGTTGCAGCTCTGCGTGGCGGGTACACCGCAGCTATAAACGATCAAATAGTATAGGTATATTGAGGTGGCCGCGGGCTGATTGTTGGTGAATGGCGATGGATATACATTTATAAATAGTGAAAATCGGCTGGTGGCGTACAAATATACATTTAATGAGAATGAGTGAAAAAATCTGACTTATGTCCAAAAAGTAGTCGTTTTAAAGTACTTATGTCCCGAACAAAGGTCATAAATATATCAAAAAGCTAATATCAAGCGAGACACGAGCTCCCCTAATTCAAAGGCTTATAATAATATGTTCAACGCCTGTATGTTTAATGTTTATACAGTCATATTATGTAGGTACTATCATGATTGCAACTGTCGCGTTTTACTATTATCCTGAGAACCCAGCAATTAAATTCAAAGTTAGTGTTGTACGTTTAAGGTGCATGTTTCTCAAAAACGAACAAATGTTGAAAATAAGTTTTTGAGTAAAAACACTTAGTATGAAATGTGTAATCTACACAATGTAGAGAAAAAATTTTTAGTGACAACCTCCACGGAGTCTTGTATTATTCTTATAAATGAGACAAAACTCTTTTATTTTACATATTTGAAAAATTACTATAAAATTTTTTTTATAGCTTGTATATCAAAAAAATAGCAGTTATCTTTTAAATATTGTTCTCTATAAATTGTATTGTAAATTTTTTTACTCTAAAATCACTTTTTAATGCTGCATTTGTTATTTGTTTTGCATGGATCTGTTTTTACCAACGGTGTAACGTAATCTTAACAAAAAACAAGTGATTGTGAGAATGAAAATTAGGTCTATTGTCTATTTTATATCTTGTGTATAACTGCTTAAGTAGGTATAGTTATTATGGTGAATATATAGTGACTAAACTATATGAACTATATAGCTACATACATAAACCTACTCCCAATACAAAACTCATAAATTATGAATTATCTACGAACTGTACCTACGTGAATTATGTATGTATTAATGAAACTATTAATTGTTTTTATGAATATTATATTTTTAAACTTTTTCTAAAAATAATTTTGTTCGCCGACAATAATAAAATGTCTTTATAAATATAGGCTGGGTATGTAAAGAGCGTATCCTACACTTCCATCCCTCTTATATACGCTCCTGAATCCCGGGCATTATTATAGCATATTATAACGCTTTAGTCCACCTAAACTTCTACGGTACTTAGTCATTGTTTATTACACACTCGCGTTTTTCAAAAAAATTAGTCACAAAAATATAATATAAAAAGTTGTAAATAAATAAACACTAAACAGCTCTTTTACGTGTGGCGTTAAAATCAATTATAAACTAAAAATTATTATAATATAATACGTATATACCTGATTGACGAGCTGCTGGAAATGAGGTTGACTTGTGTCTACCCGGTCGAGGTCCGAATGTAACGCAAACTCTGACAGCGCCTTCCACGGCGGCTGGAAGCTCTGCACATCGATCTGGTTCATGCCCAGCGGACTGTCATGCCGCACCGGGCTTGACGCCACCATTGGTATACCCTGCATGCTACCGTAGCCCATTTTTCTACCGTCCTGAAACAATACGCATCAATCCCGAAGTGTTAAAAACGATCATATAATTCGTGACACGCAAATGTATGAATGCTAATATTAATAATATAGGTGTAGTATAAGACGACTAGTTGATATCTGTCCTAAACTTCTCATATTCTAATTAAACCTATTATTTTCATGCCTATTTAAAAATGTGTATTACGTAAGTTCGTAAGTGAATTTATTTATCGACCGAATAACAGTTATCAAATTTTAAGAATTTCAATACCTTTACATGGCTATGTAATGTATAAATAGTTATCGTCTTATCGTTCCTGAAGGTTCTCACATAATCGTCACAAGCGAATCAAAAATTAATTTATGGTCAACAACAAATATTTTGTAACCAACAAAACTCGATTTGGCTAAAAAATATTGAGAAAAAATAATTGGTATATGTTATTGTGTGTGTGTGTATGTTTTGGCTTTCTTGAATGTATATTGACGTTTATTTAGGAGTCTGGAGGCGGTGTCGTCGACGCTTTTTGAACCACGGGTAAGAGATGGGAAGGGGGAAAGAAAAAAGTTATAATAACATGACAGCCGAGCGGCAATGATTGAAGAGAAAAAACCACCGCCCAAGTCGTTGGCAGTTCGTCAACAAACCTACTATCCAAATTTGACGGTTCGATTTTATACGAGCGCGCACGCGCTTGTGTGTAGGTATTTTAAGAAATACCCGTCAACTGTCGATTTGTAGTGTGCACGGATAGAATAAATGCGCTCTTGTGGTGTGTAAAAATACCCATTTGGATTTTGAACGAAGGCTTTGCAAAAAGGTTAATTTTTGTATAACTGCATATTACTATATTACAGGTATACGAAAAAATGCGTATTATGTATACAAAATATATCAAGTATATTATTATATAGACAGTAGAGCACCGGTGGCTATAGATTTATCGATTAAATTAGAAAAAGAAATCTCGATAGTTGTCATAATGCTTGCACTTTAAAGTTTGAATACAATAGTACATACCATGTACCTTAGGATCCAGTACCAATATATGCTACTTTATTATACACTACCTAGCTATACATTATACACATATTAATAATATATTATACACGATTGGAAAATGCATTCGGCGTTATCATTGTAAACGCGCGTGTCACTGCGTCTAATATAAAAGTGCTTTTTCGTCGCTCTATTGTTTATAACACGAAATCGTTTCAAGCCATTGGTGGTCGTTCTGTATAGGCTAACATAGCCGCCGCCGCTTACAATGGGTTGTATCAACGTAGATAAAATTTCATAATGTATGAGCGTGTAAATAATATATATTGGTTATTGAATATATTATAATAGGTTTACGTGTTTGAGTCTAATGGTCTTGCGCGTTCTATAATATCCGTATTTAATTAACCCTGTCGCGTTCTCGTCTGCGGTGTAGGTATACCTCCTGTACATAACCACTTCTAGCCAGACCGTATTATTATAATAATTTACAACAACCGTATAGTGTCGGGCTCCGGAGGAGGAACGATCGGGGAGGTATACTATCGTTTGCGTCGTGGAGATAACGGAAAAAAAGAAATAATATTATGTAAAAACAACAACACACGACTCCGGACCAAAGGCGGCGTCATCACCGTCGATGGGAAATACCGTCACGTCGAGCGTGGAAACAAGCATTTATCTATCGACTTCGGCGATATCTTCCGCGGCGGCTGATGCGGTGGCGGCGCCAAACGGGCGACACGATGGCGACATTGTAATCGGAAGGCAGCCGTCACGGAACGCACATAACCGGTTTTAAGCCCGCTAAATGGAAACTCGAGAATATAATATTATGTGTGTGTGTGTGTGTGTATGTATACGTATTATATATTATTATTATTATTCTCTTTTTATTATACACATGCACGTTTGTTTGTTCACAATAGTCTTAAAATGTTAATAAACCCTTAAATACGGTCACCAATTTTGTCCATTCGAAGTTTAATCCGTTCAAAAATAGAAAGCTTATAATGCTCGTACACGTATAAAATATATTGTCGAACGACCATTCGGGTCTTTTTACGCGCTCAGCTCTGATCGCCGCATAATATATAATATATCTACATAGTACATCGAATACGTAATTTACGTCATCGAGGGGCGATGATAGAATTCGTTATTATGAGTGCGAAAATACGATTAATGCGCTACCATATATAAAAATTACTTAAAATAAACACACGCTGACACGCTGTACGATTTTCCTTATAAATTATATTTTATAGGTACCTACACGTTTTATTTTCACATTTGTATTAGACAGTTCCCGAATAATAATAAAAATAAATTATGATAATATTATAATATCAACTTTACACATCATTATAGTTATTAAACGCAGAGAACGGCATCAGTCACGAAATACATAAAATTGTATACGTACTTTGTCTTGTTGTATTTGCTGTTTGAGTGCAATAGCGCGTTTCTTGTCCTTGCACCGTTTATTTTGGAACCACACACGTATGACCCGCGGGCTAAGTCCGGTCATCTCGACCAGTTGTTCCTTCATGAGGGCGTCCGGCCGCGGGTTGGCCGAGTAGCACGTCCGCAACGTGTGCAGCTGCTTCTCGTTGAGCACCGTCCGGACGCGGGTCGGTTTGCCGTCCGACGAGCCTTTGCCCGCCGACCCCAGCCGGCTGTTGCCCGGACCGTCCGATCCGGTCCGGCCCGAACACTTGTTCGAACCCGATTCTGATGAGTCTGAAACCAATAAACGGCCGTTATAATTGAGTATACAGGTGGTGTAAGTAGTACGTCTATTATTTTATTCGATGGATTAAAATAAGGCGCGTTCTCAATCCGTCGCGGTAATGTTATTGCAGTATTTAGTTTAGACTATATAGTAAATGCGCGGTAGGCACCTAAAATATTCTCTCTATGTGACCATTGACTCGGGTTGCTTGATGCAAATAATTGTCGCTGGTCAAAATCAAACCATTTATATTATAATATACCTACCTAATAATCATCATAATATATAGTAAATATTATGGTGAGGACTGTATATGGATGCAATGCTGTTAATGGATGATTTTTTGCAGCCGGCTTTATATCATTATTCATTATGTATACACGACAACAGGCGCCGAGATTTCGGTTAGCGGGATTTTCGGGAGCGAATAAAAATCCTGCAGGGTGCTGCTGAAGAGTAAACACAGCTCGGGGTAGACCACACAAGTGGTCCAGTTCCCATGGCCCCTTGCTTTCAGTGCATATATAATATATATATATGTGTGTCCTGCCTGCTCCTTATGTATGATAACCCTATCCATTCCCCACCGTCGTCGTCGTTATCGTTGTAGAGCCTATTCAGGACTCCGGTGTTGGAAAAAAAATCGCCCACGACAGCTGCGAAAATAATATTCGTTTTGGATTTCCACCGCTGCGCCGTCGTATACACCACTCTAAAGCAGTCGTACGTGTATACTCAGTATGTATTTAATATATATAGGTGTATATCGTTTACACTTTACAGTATACGTCATATTATGTCGCAACACGCGTACAACTGCTCGAACTGTCGATGAAGAGGGAATAACGGTGCGTGTGTATATAATATTATGCGGCGTTAGCATATACGCAAATAAAAAAAAAACTATTTGTTCGATGAAATTTGAATAGAAGGGTTTTGATTTTAATATTTATCACACTGCGAAATTCAATTGTAATCTGAAACGGTCATTGCACCGATCATACTTGATGTGTTATTGTTTCTCATAACTAGGACAATTGAGTTATATATAACTACGTCATATTATACGTGTTTAAATTGACGTAACTTGCAAAAAAACTTATAATATGTATGAAAAAACTATAGATGATCTTACAAAAACGAAAAAATATGTTATTACTGCTTATTATAGTGAAATATTTAAGTACTGTTTATATGTTTACGATGAATTAATTATATATGATAAAATAAAATAGGATCTTATAATATTATAAACCTTCTAATTATTTAACTTGAAAATCTTGTGGTAGAATATGCATTGAAAAATATTGTAGGTGTACCCAGTTAAATTCGTTGGATCATGATAATCATTATCGTACAATATATTACATATATATAATAATAAAGCTTTTGGTTCTATATCTTCAATATATTTTGTATCTACTATATTCCATGTATTTTTCACCAAAAACTTATATAGTAGGTACAGAAGAGTTCTTAAAAGCTTCCCTTCATATTGTTTGTTCATGCTCATCCTTAAAATGTCGAAGATAAAAAAAAAATCCAAAGGATTAGCTTACAGGGAGAAAAAGAATAGGTATACACGCATGTGAATATGTGTATATGAATATATTTATAAAGGTTTACCTGAAACATGTAGGTATATACCCACATAACACTCACTTGTCACAAAGGAGTAGGTATTATTCTTTAAGAGACTGAGTTTTGTGGGAACTTTTGTTTTTTAAACCTTCAAATATAAGTACGCGGCTTAATGTTTTCTATATTATTATTTCTTCGTTTTTTGGCACGTCGAGTAAAATAAATATCTCACACACAATCCCCTCACCCGGTGTTTTATCTTAATATTGTATGGCTTATTTATATACTTATTTGAAGACGCAACGACACGACGGCAACGCTGCAGCGTCTAGACGATCTCCGGGGACTTAAATTTTTTTTTCCGCGTTTTAGAACTTTCTCTATAAAAAAAAAACATGTACATATTATATACCTGTGGACGATTTTCCCGCGTTTTCTTATGCGCTACGCGTAGTTTACCTTTACGGCTATATACTATACGTCTATATATAATATATACGACTTTTCAATATTTGATGTTTACTCTCAAACATAATATTTGTTCGGAGCGGTAAGATAAAAACGGTGCGGGCCCATCGCTACCTGAAGCACAGGCAGGTGTGTTCGTGGCGTAACTCAAATAATAATATGTACCTATATATAAGCATATACTACTGACGAAAAACCGATTGTCTCGATGATGCACGAGTGCGCGTGCACTAGCGCGACCTCGATATTAACGTAAACCGCTTATAATGTATATATGCATGTGAGTGTGCGCTTTCGAAATGCACAGGATATTATTTAAATCTATGTACACACGGGCGTCTTCATGCGTATATATTCAGGATTCAATTTCATGGTCGTGGAACTCGAATCAGACAAATCAATAAATAATAAATATTTATAATATATATTATTATACGACGATTTAGTAATTGTAATAATATTATATTATATTATACTGTAACAGTGTAACGACTAACGACGCAATGATATACAGTTGACCTGCACTCTCACTTAAACCTGCAGCGATGTGCTCCGAAAAAATTTATAATATAATTTCACAGTACGCACGTATCGTTGTTTGCGTGCACGAGTCGATGACCGAACGCGATATTATTATTATTATAGTATTATATAATATACTGCCTATATGGTATAGTCAATGTAATACAATATAATGATGACGAGGAAGATATACGATATAGCCAGCGTCGGTAGCACGTGGTACGGCGGGGATGATTGAAACGTCAACCGACCGCGCCCTGTGGTATACACCACGTATGTATAAATATTACATGTATTGTCGTCGGCGCAAACTGAAAATTATCGCGTTTTAACCACATTATAAGCCACGCGCGTGCTACAGTGCGTCGGAGACGTTAATTTTTTGTATCGCGTCCCCAGAGACGGCGTCGGTGGAGGTTCGTTCCCTACTACCCACCACTACGGTTATGTGCGGGAGTGAAAAAAATTCTTCCCCGGGGACTCGCCCGAGTAATATATTATTATTATTATTATACGTGTATCTATATAATACGGTTGTGGTGCGTTTTTCAATTTCTTCCGTGGGCCCGAGTGCGGTTTTCAAGCGTGTGAGGACATGGCGGCGGGGGTCGGACATAACGGAGGAAGAAAAAAAAAGGCAAATTGAGGGTTGTATCGAGTGTGCGCGGTGTGCCGGGTCCGGAACCGTTTGTGTTCGAAAACCGACGTTCCGGGACCGTTGGTATCGGCGGACACGTGACGGTTTTATTATTGTTATTATTGCCTTGCGTGCGTTCACCCTCCACCGTCACTGCTGTCGCCGCACAGCGTTCACTTCTATACGCCGCCACTATAGATTCGTGCATAATAATAATGATATGGTATGAAAACGACAAACATGTTCGGGTCTTAAATATTACAACCAAGTATGAGTGGGCAAAATCGAAAAAACAAACTGCAAAAAAAAATAATCAACATCCGAATCATCCCACTCGTTTATACCTGTATAGATATATATATATATAGATATCTGTATACAGACAAAGTTTTGGAATGAAATCAAGTGCGTCATTGTATACTTTTATACCTGCCTCGAAAAAACAACAATTAAACGGGAGAGAGGAAGGGGGGCGAAAAAAGTTTCAGAATGTAGTTGTGCAAAATCAATAGTGGCGCGGGCCTTGTTCACCCCCCACCCTCTTTCGCATTTAGTTTCTCTCGTAAACAACCCTGTAATTAACATTATTCTAATGGCTTCGCCGCCGTTAATGGGCCGGACTTTAATGAGCACACCAGCAAAAGGGGCCTAATATTCTTTCTCGTTAATTCTGATGCTCGCCTCTCGGCTTTGAATACATCTACCTACACTATAAACAGTGGTAAATTATTATTATTATTATGTATTGTGTATAATGTATAATATTATAAACAACGTTTCGTGTACTTAAAGTAACCCACCTCCGAACTTACAAGAAAAATAATTAACTAGCAAGATTTACTACGATGGCTACAAGAATGGTTTGATCCATATAAACCTCAATCGAAATGCTTAAAATAATGTAGAGTGTGTTGTTATAATATAATATATACCTCTGGTGTCTAAAAGAAATCAGAACACCTACAATTTTATTTTATATACTTATACGGCTTTCCTCTTTTTCAGGAGCGTTAATAAATATTAAATGAAGATTACCGAATTTACAATAAATAATAATCCGTATAAGTACAATGGGTAGGTACCTACATATTTATAATATGTTAACGTCGTATTTGACATTTTTTTTTATTTAACTGTGCGTTGTCGATTTTTTTACGGTGAACGTGTACAGTATATGTTATAAGCAGCGATTATCATATCAAATTGCATTAAGTGTCATAAAAGATTAAATAAACATGCAAGCGCACTAGAATCTAACCCAGTTTCATTGCTTTTGCTTATTAATATATGTTATACAGGACTGATTGTCATTCGTCGCGTCATAAAAACAGAGAAAAGCGGAAAACACCACGGACCACACTGTATATATTATATATTATCACAGTATTGTTGTCGAAGGTTCACGTTTACACTTCACGGTCGTTTATATCAGATAAACAGTATTTATACACGTATAATATATTGGTATGTTCTGGGAAATTGTAATAGTTATAACTGTTATAAGAAATCCACGCACTTCATCGTGAATTTTTGAGGATATTGCCGTGCCCGTAACGGTGTTACATAAAATAATATCGTAAATTAATGTATATTATTGACGTCACTGCAGGTTTTGGAATATTTTAAATGGTCTTAAAATGTCCCAAAACGTATAAATATATTTATTATTTATGGTGTACAACGGGTATGATTTATGTAGTAGGCACTAGCCCCTAGCCAGTAGGTATATCAAACGCATTTTTATTATTATTATATGTAGAATTTAATTTGCCGATGATAGAGATTAAACGACGGTATAATGAAATATTTAAAATTAACACAATTTTATTTATTTTTTTGTGGATTTATACAACAATATTCGTAAGCGGGAATTACATAAACGATTCAAACAGTTCAAATATTACTGACGTGCTATAAGCATATTGTAGTAGTGATGGTTCATCAGATTGATAAATCGATCGATTATCGCCGCACCACGTCGTTGTAATAATGCAGTAGCATGTTGCACACTTGAACGTTATTAAAATATAATAATATACAGACGCCGCATCTAGCGCGTCGTTCCGAAAATGATTTTAACATTTTTTTTTTCGAGTTTGATCGTTTATCTTTGCACCCCGTTGTGCGTTCAAGTCACAACCCGAAAACCCTTGTTATTAAGCTCGAAAAATACTATATACACGCCGCGACAACGTTAACTCGATTTACCAAACTATATATATATATATAATTTCATTATATGCAGCACACATTGGAACCTATATACTATCGAATCACGCACGCGCGTGCGTGTGTGCGTGTGCGTGTGCGTGTGTGCGTGTGCGTGTGCGTGTGTGTGTATGCGTGTACGTGTACGTGCGTGTGTATAGCGTAGAAAAGCGAAGTTAACGGCGATAAACGCATCGTGGTGAATATTGTCCCGGACACGGAGTTGAATAGGGTTTGTTTGGCGTAAATAGGGTTCGTTTAGCGGGCCCACGCGTGTGTTGGCCGCCACAGGACCGGAGAAACATACGGGGATCATGAGGATAGGGTCGAGTAGAGTGAGGGGGGTTGTTGGCGTGGCGGTAGATACAAAAACGACTTCTGTCCGCCACCCCTTAAGAACCATCCGAAAACGCTTTTAACGTGATTAAACTTACCTCCCCCGGCAAGCAGCTCGACGTATTCCCCCCCCCCTCCACGCTTTATACAGAGCGCATATATGTATACACTATATAGTGTTTGTTTTTTTCGTCAAGTTCTCGTTGACGCGTAATCGATAGTGCTGTACATGTATACTTGAACGTGTGCACGTACATAAAAAATACATACGAATATACTACTAATATCATAATAATATTATACTATATGCAACGACGACTGATTCCCCATATTAACCGTCACAATACCTATACCTACCTAAGGCTATAAATGTCAGTTGCAGGACATTATGTCGAAGTCAGAACCTATACATGCAAGTTATTTCACCATTTACCCAAGTATGAAAGTTTGGACCACACTCGTATATATATCTATGGTAGGATGGGGAAATTTGAAACGGTTATCAGTTAATGGATAACGATCACGGTTATAATCATTAAATGTGATAAAAAGGTATTGTATTGCTAGTATTATATCATAATTTCTAATACTCATAATAGCCATACTATTTTTGAAGAAAAATCGTTATTTTTATAATTTTAGCACTACCTAATATTAAAATTAAAATTAATAAATTTACCCAAAAGTTACTACAAATTACATGATATCATATTATGCTATCCTTCTATACAGATAAACTGTGTATATAAGATAATGTGTTACGATGAAAAGACTAAGTATAGGTTTCTTATGTACGACTAAATCTCTAATAGGTCCTATATAGGTTATAATCTATATATATATATATGTAGGTATAGGTACTCAAAACGGCTGTATTATGTATATATTATATATATATAATCATAATGCGCTGTATTTATAGTACAGATAGTATAGTTTATTATATTATCATTATTATGAAATGGAAGCATAAAAACTGGCAGGGACGAGCACTATGTATAATATTGTAATGTCTATAACAACTGACGCTTCCACTCAATTAAATCATAACTCTTCAAAATTCCTAAAATAGAATTAAGCAATGTTCTCGAATCATTCCATATTTTTAAAACTTCAAAGGCACGAATGCCTCACAAGTCCCGAATTCGTACCTTCTCTGTTTATAACCACTATATATACGCGGTGCGTATAATACGCCTAAAGATATATTACGAGTGCAGTATTCATGCTCAAATTCTTCTCTCTATCTCAATAAAATACAGTATAATATTATATTGTATGCATGGCGTTAAATTATTTTGAAGAAACGGGATAAAAAGTATGGTGCGTGTTCGGGTCTGCAGGTTGCATGGTTCTGACGAGAGGGAGAAGAAAGACGTTTCGATCGTTGGACTACTCACGATGTATACAAATAGTATTGTATATATAAAAGTATAGACCGATACGAATAGAGCAGGGAACGAGGCGGATATGTGTTTATTGCACCAACGGCACATGAAACGGTATATTATATACATTCATATAAAAGCGCTGTGATTGGGGTGGACGATGTCCTGCAGTGACGCACGTATACGGTGTTTCCATTAGGCTAATGACTCGTCATAGCATATAGGTACTTTTATATTTATATATTATATACATTGTCCTCGCGATCAACACTCGCCACCGCTCGACGGTATTCCACCCTTTACACTTTCATCAAAGTATATGTTTGAGCCACGTAGGTTACCGGTACGTCCATATACCTATGCATTTAGTTGAACAGCACAAAATATATGTGTATAGTGTACTATATACAATGTATATTATTGCACAATATAAAACAAAAGGGCGTCGTTTTATAAAGACGTAACTCTGATACCCCGGCGTTGGACACACACTGTGGGGTGGCGCACCGTCGTCGCTTCCGGCGTCATGTAATTGAAAATACATACGTACGTAACGCGGTTTTAATGTGTATGTGTTATTAAATTATTTTGTTATTAGACGGAACTGGAACGGAACTGTCTTGTGGAAAATCAAGTTTAGGATTTCAATTTGGATTCTTATACTTATATCCGATACTGCTACACAATTTAATACAGGTACCTTTATGTCCTATAATTATAGTTTACGTTTTTTTCGCAAAATACCTATATCATTCTCTTTCTGCCACTGCGCCAAAATGTTTCACAATTTTAAACTCCTCAAAACTATAACTTCAATAACATTGTGGCGATAAGGTGACGAAGTCGCGGTACGAACGCGATCGAAAGTATATAGGTACTCACCGGAATTCGACCCTTCGTTGTGGTGCAACGAGTTAGTGCTGCTAGTGTTGTGGTCAGCCAGCGCAGTGTTGTTGTTGTTATTCTCGTTACTCTGCTGCAGCTGAGCGGCTATTTTACTCTTGGCGCCACCACCGCCGCCGCCACCGCCTCCACCGCCGCCTCCACCGCCGCCACCTCCGCCACCGTTCACGCCCGGATGATGGTCGTGGTCCTGTTTGCACAGCAGCGTGTCATCGCGCAACGCGAACTCGTCGCCGGGTATGAGCTGCCTGCTGCACGCGTTGCACCTGAAGCACTCCATGTGATAAACTTTAGTCTTGGCCCTCATTACGAGTTCGGTTCGGTCGAAGCTCAGGTTGCACTTATCACATTTGGTGCCAAATAATCTGAAACAATAAAATCGTTATTACGGCGATGAAACGAGAACAATTTAACTAGAATTTAATTTTCACAGTCCGTAATGTAGGTACAAAAAAATACGGACATATAGGTACAGTATATATACATGCGATAAATTATTTGCACGCTCGTCGTGCCGCATAACATTATTATGTGGTTGTTTTGACAAAGTTCGCACTCGCCGAAACTTTCCCTGCTGCAGATTTATAATTACCATGCGACCCGATCGTGATTGACGAATTGGAAATTAACTCGATTAACGAACAAACTGACATCATAAAACATCTGTCGTCAAACTAATTCGGAAAATCGTCAAAAGAGTTCTATGACTTGTTATATAATTGAACATAGTAAAATATGATCGATACGCCAAAAATCTCAAGTTTTGAGATACCCGAAATAACTATGTATAATATTAAATCGTATAGATATAATACGAGACCTATAACATCGTATAGCTGGGTTTGTTATAAAACAAATATTACTGTTAATTAACTGAAACGCTGTATAGGTACTCTATTACTACTATCTATACACTGCTAAGTGCAATATTATATATTTTTTTTTTTTTTATTGGGGGGGTTGAAGGCTTCGACAACTAAGGTCATTAGCCTGTTTTTTGGGTGGAACAGTGGGGGTGGAACAGTTGGTTTGGTTTTTGGTTTTTGGTTGGTTTTTTGGTTTTGGTACACGTGTGTAAATATTATATATGTTTTAAATATTTATTAAAATAACTACACTATACCCATACCCGTCCACGTATTTAAAATTTAAAATTTTTATTCAATGTTACACAATACCTGCAGAAATGAAATCATATAGGTATACCTACTACAAAACTTAACTGCTCACGTTAAGTGTATAGGTATACGATGCAATATTGCAATAACATGACTATTAATCCTCTTGTTTAATATTGTTGCCTGCGACGAGTTGTTTGTAAGCTCTCTTGCGGTGAGTTATTATAACCTATCAGTTAATATGAACGTTCGAAAACTAAACATTCGACCGGGAGATATACCGCATGTATATATACGCACGCGTGTTCCAGACGGATTTATTATAATAATCTTTTGCACGACTTGCCAGTAGTTGCCGTCGTCGCATCGTGCGAGAGACATATTCCTTTCAAAAAATAGCTGACAGGTTTGATAAAAAAATAAAATTAAAAAAAGGTCTAACCGCTGTTGCGGCGCGCTCGTCGTATTGACAAGTACGTCGAGCATACGTACGACAAGAAACACGCGGAAGCCGAGACATATCGGATCTCTTTTCGGCCACCCAACGAGATTTATATAATATTTTTAAAATATTTTTAAAATATTACATAAACAACATGTCAATCCACAATTAGCGTTTTCGAATCCTGTGGTACAGTATATGTACATATTATACACGTGCATTTATAGATCGCGGAGGACAAAAAAACTATATAAACACTACACGTACATATTTTAATAAGTACCGTTTCGGAAGCCGAAAACACGTGTGCCACACTGCCACAGCCGCAGTCGGGTTTAAGTAAAACCAACGCGATCCGGATCATCTTATAGGTGTGTTGTATAGTATTATATACGTATACCGTGATCGCGACTACTGTATTCACGGTCGACTTGGTAAACAAACACGCGCGTAGAGTGCGAAAAAAATAAATCGTTTTACACGATCCTATATATTATATACCTACTTAACCATATTACCACTACGTCAGGATTAATGGATTCCATATTATACTGTACACAATATAATATGCACTCCGCCATGTATATACACTGTAGGTATATACAGTCTGATAAAGTGTAACGCAGAAGCGCACTTCGGTTGTGTTCGTATACAAATATTTAATAATATATGTTAACTGCATATTATACAAGTATACCTTACAAAATACAGAGACCTAGAAAATATAAGCACTGAGACGGACTGCAGTATACCTAAGTTTCATTAAGGTGCATTTAACGCCATATATAGTTGTTATCACTTGTCTTTAATAGTATAAAAAATCTATTAAATTAATCATATCAGTCAAAAATATAGTAATGAGTAATATAGTAAAATAGGTACAATTATTTGTCAATGACCAGATCCAAAAAAGAAATTCGAAAACCACGTTTGCGTCATAATATGATACACCTGCAGTACAATTATTTATAAGAATACGAAACGGGTTATTCAAACATCTATCGTATAAGAACCAATCGGTTGGACTCCGAATGCCAAGCATCAACATTTATTATTGTGGCAAAAAATGTGTTGCGTCCAATAATTTATTTTAGTGTCTAACACGTCTCATTGAAATTGAAAAGGTACTTCAACAGGTGTAGAATAATTTTCATCCTGCAGGCGGTGCAGAAAAGAACAAATCGTACCTACGTTAAAAATTTGTAACCTCGTGTTCCGTCGTATAAACTATTAATAGCTCACAACGAATATGTATTTAAGGACCAAGGTTGCATCCATCATTTGTTACATGTATACAATTCATAAAAGTCACTTAAATATAATTATTTATTATTCATCTATATATTATATATAATAATACATAGAGTTCATGATATATTTTGTGTACTATACAATCAGTTTTGATAGCAAGAACTATAATATCGAGTGTGAATTCCTCACAAGCCTAGATTTATCTTTATTAGTTCATTGAGCACCTTTTGATTTTACTTTTAAAAAAAACCATTGTTGTTATCAGATTTTTGAAAACACTTTAGGTATTACCTACACATAACCATGATTGATATATATAAAGAAACCATACTTGTTATTATTTACAAGTAACAAATAATGTATAATGTATATATATATGTATAATAACGTTTTTATACAAAGTTAACAATATGTTTACTTTATATTAACTATTAAATAATAAATATTAAAACCTATGATAATAATTTATTACTTTTTGACTGTAAATACACAATTATTATTTATTGGTGGCTATTGGGTATAACAATTATTCTCGATTATTTCTGACGTAATAAATGATTTAATTTTCAGAAATTTTTATGACAAAGTTATTATGTAGTATTGTAATAATAAATTATAATAATATTGATTATTGTCAAATTATAAACAGCATTAGCTACAATTACAATTTAAAAAATACCTAACCTAACCAATTTATAGTGATACCATACGAATAATAAGCTGAAGCATACATATTAGTATCGCCAAATCATAAAATCAGGAAAAGTTGTTCTATATAAAGATAAGTATTTCCACTATAGTGTATAGTGTACGTATAATTGAAAAAATATAATTTATACAGTTATAGGTACTTCTTCCCAAAACACATTTTTCTAACCATGCCTAAATCCCAATTACTTATAGACTAATATATTTTTATTGATTCATAAATTGATAAATTAAAATATTTTCGGATCATACAGAATAAACGTCATTATTGTAAATACATTAAATACTGTCTTGGTATCTCAAGTCATAACCCTGCTTATAATTTGGAGAAGTGCATTGCTTCCATAAGAGTAGGTATCTACTATCTACTAATTTCTGCCGACTGAATTGTGATTAGTGATTACTTATAGTAATTAATATGTGAGCACCCTAAAAATGTACTAAACTGAGGTACTATGGGAAAAACGCCTTTTTAGCTCTTAAAACGGCTCACTGTAAAATATTTATAGATTTCGTTGCATTTAAGTTTTCCCAGGGTTGCTACACTTTTTAAGATGAGTTAGATTAGTAATAATGAATGAATTAATGTAAGTTGGTTTATTATTAAAATCTATATCTTAAAAATTCCTAAATACTAACTTTTAACATTATAAAATACATATATTAGGAGAACGTGTAAACGTGTTGATATAAGACTTCAATGATTAGGAATATTTATATATTATATAATTTGCAGTATACTATGTACAGTGTACGATGCATATACCTATATTATATAATATAATTAATTTAGTGTTTTATGTTGTTTAAGAGGACGTCACACCCGCATGTGTTGTCTTATAAATGTACAACATAGTAAAAACTGTTTTGCGCAGAACAGCTTTACTCTCTCTGTATTCATATAGTAGAATTACCTAAAGTCCACAACGTAGGTATAAGAAAGAACTTCATCTGTGTAGGGTTTTTATTATTTGGACAACATAAATACATTTAACGTTATTAGTTTGAGAACATAAGTTTTTTTTCATATAATTATTAAAAACTATTGGTTAGTGCTATCAAAAAAATTAAAATACTAAGACACAGATAAAGATCTTCCCTATGCGTAGTGACATTTTGGTAATTCTACTATAAATACAGAGGGAGTAAAATTGTCCCGCGCAAAAAAGTTTTTTCTCTGTACACTTGTAAAACGGAAACAACCCATGCGGGTGTGACGTCCTTTTAAATAGCATAATAATATTATAATATACTAAACATATTAATAAAACATAATAATATGTATACTATCATAATATTAATATAGGTACATGTATTGTACATTGTACACAGCATACTGTAAGTTATATAATATATAAATATTCTTAATTATTGTCTTATTGAAGTCTAATATCAATAGTAATGTAGATTAATTAACAATTAAATAAATTATAACTACTATAGAAGTACAAAGCTATACTTTTACTAAGAAATCAAATAACTACATAGCTTATACAATATATTTATAACTAATTATTGTTTTCAAATGATAAACGTAAAGACAATATTGGGATATAATATAATAATATTTTTTCGTATTATGATATTGTATGTAAATATTGGATAGCCATACAGATATAGCCATATAGGTTTAACAGACTATCAAGTATTAGCAATCCAGTGACTGTAGTCTATACTTTGAACTGTGTAGGTACTTTTATTATAACAATGAATTTACAGTATCTTGCAAAATGCTTTATAAATAATTTTGATTAGTATTTCATTTTGTTTTTTTTATGATAATTCAGTTAGCACACTGCATACCAACGGTCGTTAACAATTCAAATCGTTACATATAGAGTAGACAAATTTTTTTTTTTTTATTGTAATGATGAAAAAAGCAGAGTATCTAAAAAACAATTATAATATAATTTAGTTATATATTATATTACCTGAGAGTGAAAAAATCGATCTAATCAAAATTTAAAAATCCACCGATTATTATAGTGGTATTTCAATTTGATTGTAAGTAACTTACGAAATGCATACATCACAACTTAGTAATTTAGGGAAATAGAAATACCTAAGTATTAATTTTATGGTATCCGACATTTTAAAATAAATTAAAAACTACAGTAGGTATATAAATGTATAATATCCTACCAATTTTAATATTTTAATTCAGTACTGAAGTAAATGTTCATATAATGTTAATAAGAAGATACCTTCTATATGTACCTTATTAATTATATTTTTATATTCCTCGTTAGTCGTGATTACTGTTTCAAACATAAAATACGACTGCGTGCAGATAATTTATGATGGGATCAACACAATATTTTAGATTTAAATATGTGGGTACCTCGTACCTACATTATATTATTATGAGTAATAGCAGAACTTTACACTGTAAAGTGATGATCGATATTTAGCAGATTAATTTTAAATGATTTATCGATACATAAATATAAACAGGACTATTGCGGAATATGTCTGTATAAGGTTTTTTGATTATCATATATTATATTATTATTATTACTATTATGTCGAGTGTCGACGTTACCCTATACCCATCATACGTATAAAAAAAACATGCACCGCATATATATACACATAACTTTGGCGGCATTCGTATGACCCTAGCTGCAGGAAATAATAGAATGTGTGTGCCTATATTGACACAATGTCATCTGTCATGGAAGGCCCCAGAGCCGATTTATTTACTTAAAGGGAGAATTGGGTATGAGTACCGTGTAAACATCGGCAGACATTCGAAAACAAGAGGCGTGCAGATGCATTTGACGTCCGTCACAAAATGCACATAGCAATCATTAAAAAAAATATAACATATATCGAAAATATCAAATGACTATGCTCACAGAAATTAGCAAAAAAATATACGGGTTTGTTTTATCTTTTATATAACGGACTCCATATTCTGTTTGTCGTAAAATAAAACATGCACTCGCTATCTCACTATATACCTACATATTAATATATTATAAATCATATTTGTATATTGTTTTACCATATAGGTAACAATTGTACTGTACGTAATTGGTATAAGTATATGTAATGTGGTTCTTATTTAAGTACGTTTCAACATCTATACATTAACAAAAACCAGGTTTCATGTGATCGATTGAAATTTAACAATTTTTGAAAACTTTGATTCTAATATATTCACGAATGGTAGTTACATAATTTATATAGTGTATACTATCTGTATAAGTGTGTAACCCGACTTTACCATGGAAAATATGAACACACATAAAATACCTACGGCACTACATCGGTGTATCATATAGTTTTAGTGTAAATGAAAAATCGCCATCAGTGTACCTACATGATTATTTGTAAACTATAATCTGACTGAGGTGGTCAGATGGGCAATACGCCTGTAGTGTATGGTTATATAGCAGTTGGTATATTTTCGAACATGATTCGAGTTACTCTCCACGTTTTTCTGATATCTCTAAGAAAAATTTCTGAAACTTTCATAAAAATTTGTCTAGTAGTTTTTGAGTATATAAACTACACAGATAAGAATGTATTTTGTTGTGCCTTTGCTTAAACAATTAATTAAATATAATTTTAGTGTATTAAGAAAAATCACAAAGCAACGCATGGCAGGTCGGCTAGTCTATATACCAATTTTCTTTTTAAATGTTATTTTTATAACTAACAGCAACCCCAATTAGGTATATTAAATACAAATAAAAATAATATTCTATTTATATTAGCTAAAACAAAATACTTGTGTGAGTCACAGTCACCCTTTAGCAACCTATAGGCTAGTTGAAATATAGTATAGGGGTTGAAAAACGAAGCAAAGAACACTGGGAGTGTTAAAAATACGAGTCCCAAGAAAATGCGTGCTAAGTTTTTAATTGCGTTTAAAATATTGTAAATTATCTATTTATAATATCTGTGTATAAGCTGATTCATTCTGTAATCTATATAGTACTTAATAAATTCAATACAATATTATAACGAAATTTATTAATATTATAGGTAAATAATTGTTTTAATTTTAAAATCATCATATAGTTCCCATATACTTTAAGCCTATAATTATGAACAATAGTCATTAGTACTTATACTTACCTAAATATAAAATTTAAAAAATCAGACTAATCGTTAAAATGTATCTGTTCAACAATTAACAGTAAAAAATGAGTACACAGGACATTCCTTAAATGGTACAAAAATAAAAGTAGGTTTTTGAAATAATAAATACTTTAGGATATATAGAAGTAGGCAATTTAAATTTCTAAAAACCATAACTTAAATAAATGCATACTAAAAAAAAACATGCGAGTAGAGAGTGGTAACTATTGGTAAGTCATCCTGTACATATATTTACAGTATTAATTTACCTATTTCGACAAATAATATTCATGGTTGTTATAGGCTAAAAATACCAATATGTATTATCGATGACCTACACAGCTACACACATTATATTATTATAGTCTGCAATCATCGTGATGACTGATTGTTATTGACAACTTATCGTATTATATAAGTATTATAAACCAACCAAAAAATATTAAATAGGTATTATACAAACGTCGTCATAGAACATAGTTTACTAGTTGGTATAAAACCAGTGACGAGCACATATTTATTATTATTATGTTTGTTTTTTTTCGAACCAAAATATAAAAAATGATTTCCTTTTCATTCTGTCTGCACCGGATACTAACAACGAGTTTACGCGCTATAAACATTCTGCCAAAAGAGGCACGTGATATACGAAAAATGTTAAAATTTATGTTTCCAATGGCAAATATATGAGCTCGCGATAAAAAAAAATTCCTGCATTAGATGTAAAAATAATAGTCATTATAATAATAATATAAAAAATTACAACAGTTGAAAATTTAACTGCGTGCGTAATGCGTTTTATACTCCGTAAAAATAGTATCCGAAACGCGTTTAACATAATATATATATATATATATATATATATATAACAACATATAAAGGCGATATAATATATTACCATAACATAAATATATATTATAATATACAGTGTGCAATAGCTACAAACGTCATACGAACAAGCAGCTATACTATAGTATATTAAAATGTATTATGTAGGTACCTATATAATATAAGAAAGCATATTTCATCCGGGAATGGATCCAAAGAAAAGCTGAGGATCACAGTACCTCACCCTCCCGGACAAGATTTATTTTTAAACGATTTTTCAGTGTAAGGTATACATCAAACATAATAGGTACCTACGTAATAAACGTTAAAATATATATATATTTATGCGTTATAACTTTTATTAGTATATTATTATTCATATACTTATATACTCATCAATTATTTTAAGTACCTATACCTATATATAAGTCAACCAACTTTTGAGTTACAAAATTGATGAGAATCGCATACAATTTTAATGTAATCACTTATGTCCATCAGATTTATAAGAATACTAGCTGTGTATAATAATATATTCTATACAGCAGGACATTCACCAGTCACCATCCATATTGTTATATTATATATACCTAAAAAATATATTAAATGTACGCGTTGACTATTTCGTCGATATTTATTGCCGCCGCAGTTAATACACTTAAAATAATATAATATAATTTACAGGCATGTAATATGTGATAACACAGTATATAATATAATATATTTTGGACACATCCGTTATTACTTATTATAGCTCTTTTAGGCTTTTAGCAAACTTGTGATGGGTCATGGGTGAGTTGAATTTTATGTTTAATGTATACTATTATTATTTGTAATTGCTCGAAACATTGAACTGATTGTGTATATATAGGTTCAGCTAAAATGACAGCTCATATTCTAATTTAATTCAGAGACATTCGCTTTATTCACTAGTATTATTATTTATAAATTATAAATTAAAATATGTGTAGGTACATAGTAAAAAATACGTATAATAAATTAATATAACTATAAAATATTTTAAGATTATTACCTGACATAATCTAATTTACAATAGGTTTTCCCGTCCCTCACGAAACAGGTACAATGTTCATCCAAAAATTGATGGCACTCGGCACACTTGAGGCAAGCCGCGTGCCACTCCAAGTCCGGAGCGACCTTCAGTATGTATTGGTCGTTGATCGCACCGCCGCAGCCCACGCACAGACTCAGCCGCCGCCGTTCTGAAAAATTTAACAACAAGACACCTGATTTTAAATAAAATCTATACGCGGCTTATGTCAATTTGCGCAATATAATATATATATAAATATTTATATACAGTATAGGACATAGGTATAATGCGTTACGCGAGCGTGTATAATATATGTATCCGCCACATTGCAGTGCAATTCAATATAAAGCACACTGCTCCTGTCGACGGACAACACATATAAAATACATATTATTATATAGACGGGTATTATACATGTATAGGAAGTATTATATAGGTATATGCCGCCTGCGATATTTCGTGTATTTTTTTTACTGTTTTCGACATAATATAGGTATTCGCGGATACCAAAAAACGTTAACATAATATAATAAGACGGAGTAGACTTTATGTAGGTGCCTATATATACATATTATATATAATTTGTACCAATATAATCTATATAATATTATAATATACCTATATACACTATTGGTAGACATATATATATATACAATATAGTTGTACGTGCTATTACCTACATAAATACTTATAATTTAATTTAAGTTTATAATATGCTATATATCCAGGGCCGTATTAGGGCATAGGCACTATAGGCACTGTGCCTAGGGCCTACGAACATTTTAGGGGCCTACGAAAATGAAATTAGTGACAACGATTTTTCTGTAATATTTTTTTTTTTTTTTATTTTAAGTTTATTAACTATCTGTAGATGTTAGCACAAAAAAATAAAATATTTTGTATAATAATATTTCTCGTATATTTACACTCAATGTTCGTTATCGTAATAATTACTTATTGAAATCAGATTGGATAAACCATAAACCGATAAAATGTATACAGTATACGGAGAAACGACATGATGAATTAAACCACGATTACTGTTTAGATTATTTTAGGAAATAATAGAAAAATAATATCGTTTACGTAATATAAATAATAATTATCGACCGCGGACGGACACACACACACACACAAGAATAATAAGAATTAATAATTATATGGGGCTATGCGGGACATGATCGGTCGGTAACTCAAACGTTTTATGTAATAATTGATAAATTGATAGTTGAAATGGAAAAACGAAAAAAAGCTTATTTAAAATTAGACGAAAGATTTAATTTTTTAACTGACGAAAGTTTAAAAGATGAAGAAATAAAAATAAAGGCAAATAATTTAGTTGAAGCCTATAAATCCGATTTGGAATCTTCATTTGTTAATGAGTTTTTGATTTTTAAGAGCTTTCGAGAAACTGGAATGTCTGTGAATGATATGCTAATTAAACAAATAAATACCAAAATGGTAACCAGTTTTCCAAATGTAAACATTGCTTTTAGAATCTATTTATCAATTTTTGGGACTTCGTGCGAAGGTGAAAGATCATTTTCAATTTTAAAGAGGGTTAAGAACTGGCAGCGGTCAACTATTGGGCAAGATAAATTATCATCATTATCGGTACTTGCAATTGAACACGAATTGCTCCAAGAGATCGATACTGAAAAAGTTATAGAATCATTTGCAAACAAAAAATATCGTAAAAAAGTTTTGTAACTATAAATTTATATTAAGAAATATTCTACATAATATTGTTATTTTTAATTTGTTACAATTATCTTTTGTTTTATACTTAAATATATGAGCAAGAAAATGCAAAATGGTATAAAATAGGTTGTTTTTTATGGTTTCTGGAAATTTAATTTTAAATAATATATTTTGAGTTAAATAAAATGTATTTTTAGATGTGTTTAAGTTGTTATCAGATAAAGTTATAATTATAAAAGTTAATATTTGATTTTCATGTTGTAAATTATTTTGCTTAAAATACTGAGATTCAACACTACCTCTCCCAAACATTAGATTTCTTGATTATTTAAATACTGAACACAGCAGGACGGTATTAGCGCATGGGTAATAAAGCACTGTGCCTAGGGCCTACGATATTGCTAATCCGGGCCTGTATATATCAATACGTCTATACACAAATGTTGACAAAAAATTTATGATAAATGGTTTTTGAATTAACGAGTGAACACTAGCTTTTAAAAGAACCACCTTGCATCAATGCATTATGCAATATAATTGTGTATAGGAACATAATATTTCTATTAATTACCTAAACGATCGTGGAACATTATGGGCATGTATTCGTAATTCTTAAATAAACGCTACTATAGTTTTATAATATAATCTCAGCTGTATATACGAGGCTGTCCTCGCCGACTGATTCATAATCAACGCAGAGCTGATCCTATTATACAGCTGTCACTTTGAAATTTTGAGGGTAGACTATTATTATAATTTCACCGTGCACTTAAAAAAAAGATTTTTAAAAATTTTGTTTTTTAATGATTAAATCGGCAAAAAACAAAATTGTACGTGTAAATTATATATATATACCTATAATATATTCGTAATGGTTGCTATTGGTTATAGGAGACGCTGATAATAATAATAAGATAAATAATTAGTAGAAAGTATTTATTTATTATAGATTGCCATTGGTTATTCGGGCCGATCAGGTACAAGCTTGCATCAAGTTGAATTTCCGAACATAGCCTACCAAGGTGGATGAGTTGCCCTTTGTCCGTGATCCGACGTAGTCGGATTTCTTACCAGATAGCGGCTGAGTTGTATTTATACTGCAGCGAGTTATACCCAAAAGAAGTTTAACAATCTTAATTTTTTTAAGAGTTGCCATTTTTTTATGGGCAATAAAGTGCATGGGATCAACTAGTATATTATATCATACATAGTATTATAAGTATAATAATTATACGACGCAGAACGAGGAATTTGCTACAGTTACGTCGATGAATCCAGATCCGTTTATCATGTTTATATATCGTATTATATAACAGTTTGTTCCAGCTGTCTGCAGCATAATATCATATACAGGCAAATTTTAACATGGTGCAGTAAATTAAACGATTAATAGCTGGTAAATTGTATATAGAATCATTTAATTATACATAGATATATATTAAAGATAATATATGATAATATATACATTTTACTTAAACAGTTATAAGATAGGTTAAATGATGCGTGTTGGATTGTGTCTTTATATTAATTTATCAGTTTTCACGAACATATATAGTGCTATATACAATATACCAACAAAAATGCGTTAACCGTGTTGAAGACGACTGTCTTTTACGCACAAACACGCCGCGTGGAGTGGTGGCGGGGGGTACTTATAATGCTGGCGCAGTGATTAATTGTTATAAAAAAAAAAATATGTAAATACTGACACCTATAGGTACATATTTTATAGGTAGTTATGAAAAAACGTATACGCTATCAAAATAATATTGGTCTATATTTCAATGAAATACAGCCTGCCTAGATATAATGTAGGTATATAATACTATATAGTTGCAGATAATATCCGTGGACATCTATAGGTATATTCCAGTAATAATTAAGCGTACATTTCTATGTGTGTTATAATACCTACCTATAGTAATTAGTATACAATAGGTACATTACACTATCATTTAACTATAATTTTATATCATAATATACTATATCAGTTATGACTTATAATATTATTATCTACAATTTTTTAATACTGTATTATATATATATTTCTTTTAATAGCCCATTAAAAAGGAATATAATAGCTATATAGTATATTATATAGGTACTCTCGTCGTTATTGTCGTCACCAGCGGCTCCGCGAGCAAAATATAACTACGCGGTATACGTCCACACGTTACTTTATGTAACACATGTGCACCGTATCATACGCCGTACACTCTCGTACACACAAACGTATAGATATGTATAGTTGCGGTTGCCGTTCTATTGGTCGCGTATTGGTACAGCCCTCTGGGGCGGAGTCGAAACGTTGTACGTCCGTTCGGAACCCGTTCGGTAACAGATAACGTCTCTTTGATGTGCCGCCGCCATGTTTGTACTTACACGAGATCGACGTGTTTCCGACAAAATAATAATAATAAAAAAAAAGTATAGGTACACGCGTAATAGGTATGGGGTAGACCCCCAACTGATGATAATAATAATAATATATATATACATATAGGTATAGGTATATATACCTATATAGACATATTGTAATCACGGCCACGACGGACTGACGCCGCCGAGACATATTATTCGATAATAATAATAATTATGATAATGTATGGCCAATAGGCATATAAAAACGTAGTAAATGGTAATTTATAAGACATATACAAATGCATTCAATCCAATAAAACTCCACGTACAAATCTTTTATATAATATACTAAATATATTCACGTATTATTTAACACACCTAATATATATATATGTACCTGCACGTACCTACACGATGACTTAACGTACGTATTATAATATGTTACTTATTTATAATATTATGAACTTTTTTTTTTTCATATATACATAGTATAAATAAGGGGCTGGGCCCTGGGGGTCTAGAGTTGCGCAGAGGTTAAACAGATGACCACGACGCGCACAGTCATATTTCGTTCGATTCATGGCACAGAGCAAAAATAATATGCAGTGGTTCCACGGCCGTCTCCATTACTTGTACTGTCGTGCGAATGCGTCATCCGGTTTTCGAGTACAGGAATAGGACCCTCTACAGGCTGTGTAGTCCACTCATATGTCTACTTTTGGAGAAGTGGGGTAATTTCGCATGCATATAGTAATATATACATATATAGATAGAGAAATAGATCACATAATTATCTTTATACTATATATTCACTTGTAATAATCATTGACAGAGACCTTCTTGAGGACGCACTTTTGATGAGCAAATTAGTGGTGCTGAAGGCCACTACTTGTTTTATTCGCAGTTTTGTATAGCTATATGGCTAGTATTTTGATAATGGATGACACAATTATCAACTTCGTCCCCCCACACTATACCTATTCAAAAATATCACATATTTAAAATGGCTTCGTATATATACCTACTATATTAGTACTAGGTATACTTATAAATATAAAATGTAAAATAATAATCAATTATAACCGTAAACCATTCATATATTATACCCGAATGTAATATATAGGAGGTATCTGGTATATATATATAGGTAGGTATATACTGTATGATATATATGTATATATTATTCTATTATGTTTTCAGTTTATGTAAAGATTTCAAATTAGTTAAATGTTAAATAATAATTTTGTTTTGTGGTAAACAAACAATCTGGATAAATAAGTAATTTATAACTATAAACCTATACTAAATGATATATAGGTACCTAATATCATCGGCCTAATTCGCAATAAATTATCGCAACTCCAAAATTGAGATTTGGTAATTATTACTTTTTCTTTTTAGAAAAAAATAACGCTTTACTTAAAACCATTTTCACTCTGAAAAGACGTTGGCTCTTCCATGAATCAGCCTTAAAATTTCAGACGAAATTAGTTCAAATCTAACCAAGTCGTATCTCCAAAACTTTTGAAAAAATATTATTTATCAAAATAATGTTACAATGTTATTTATTTATTGAATTATTGATATAAAATGAAGTATAATAATTTCGTCTATACCAAAGGTAAGAACCCAAAAAAAAAAAAAAAAAAATGTTTTTAAATTAATCAGATATAGGTATTTTGTTCTTCCGAAAAAGTAGTCATTATAGAATTTCGATATCTGCGAATTAGGCCTTCGATATATCATGTATACCTGCAATAAGCACACGTTATACCTACTTATAATTGTAACTTATAAATAGGTACTAACACTATACTAACCAGTATGACTACATAATAGTATATATGCATATGCGTATGCAGTATATATATGTAATATAATACCTATTATATAGGTGCCCAAAAGAAAATAACTGCGACAGTACAAAAACTACAGCAATAAAACATTAAAATGTCATTCACAACCCGCATTTGTCATAATTCTGCAGTAACAGGATAAAGAAATATTATAATATACAGATATATGATACCATGGAAAATAATACATAATACAGCTAGCCTTGTGGCTATACTATAAAATGTATAACCTATATTCTATAATAATGGGTTTAGTGGTGGTCTAGTATGTGATAGGTTTAAATTAAAACATATATAGCACGAATATGAGCTATAAGAATTATATTATAATAATTAATAATAGGTTGAAGGTACATATACCTGCTATAGACTATTATTATTACTACTATTAGGACTTATACATTTCAATGGATTTCAGCGTGTAAAGACATGATGCTATATGTAATATACTACCACTCCTGCTGGCTTGGGAAAATTGTAAATATGATTTGTAAATTTGTAATTACTATAGCCGTTGCAGATGAGTTGGAATCAAGATAACGCTGCAGTCCCTATACCTCTGCAGTAGCGATAACACAAGAAAAAAAATGTACAAGTGTACCATACATATTATATGCATATAACATATATATAGTATAATACATATATATTACATTACATTTATAGTAATACTTGATGTTATACTGTACATTATAATATTTATTTATATATACATATATACTTACGTCATAATACTAAATTTTTTTAGTACGACACAGGACACATATTACATTAGGCTATATATATATATGCGCCAGCGTATGTTAAAATTATATTATATGCAATAGGTACGTGCTTCATGTAAAATCTTCAAAACGCATGTGATGATAACGCACTATAAAGAAACGAAGTTTGTATATTATTATGGATATATATACCTACCTACTCGTAAATAATACAGCACCATATTATTATAATATATACATAAACTATCAAATCTACTCGTATTGTCATTATATTTGCATCATTAGGTATACATGTTTTCAGTGAACGCGTATTTCGTAAAATGTATAACTATAACTGTGTATTAAAATTGTAGTTTGTATGAAAGTTGCTGCAAAAGTTTAAAACATTACTCATATTACCCACAGCATCAGCACCTATGATATATATATAGGGATCCTCAATTAAGTCATTCCTAAACAACAAATTATACCAGTCCCCAGCTGAAGCGAAATCTTGGCTATACCGCTACACTACGCCACTATAATATAATCACTACGCACCTACCTACTGAATTACATAATATTTATTAAAATTGCATTCACTTTTAATTAAAAAGGAATAATTAATTGTTCTCCAAACAACTGTTTAACAACCATAAGACGACTTATGGCTTTATATACACAATGAGTGATTTAGCCATTGTTATGATAATAACATAATATAATATACCTACATATAATTAATTGTAACAAAATGTTCAATTTCTATATATAATATACCTTATATAGTATACCTACTATAACAATTATATAATATAATCTTATATTTAATTATGGGCAGTGTTCGAATTAGATAACTATTTTTTTATCTATATAAAAATAAAGATAATGCAACTCAAATATGTATCTAGATAGAGATAAAAGATAGTTTAATTCATATTTATCTAGATAAAAAAAAGATACAATTTTTTCTTAAATGGTTTTAAAATAATCTGACCAAAAATATAGTTTTTATTTTATTATTCTATTTACTGTTGCCATATACAGTCTACAGCGTTATACCAGACTGCTGCAGTACCTATCTAATATCTATATATTAATAAAACAATGTTTGTGTACGTGTGTGAAAGCGTTCAATAGACAACAGCCAAGTCGATCGCACTTTTGGTTTTGAAATTTGCTACCACTTAATTGTAAATACCCAAGGATGAGCTAGGACATCGAAGCCAATTATTATAATTTTGCATTTTAAAAAGAGGCTCATTTAATATAGGGGATTTGTTAAATTTCGAAAAATGAATATTTTTTTTTTTTGTACCTATGGGGTTGCCATTATATAGTTACCGAAAATAAAATGGTGATTATGATTGGATATAATTTCAGACCTTTATTTTAAATTTGGTCAAAACTATCCAAAAAACAGTATTCAAACTCTGTGGTTATAGGTAACATTTAACAGATTTTATGAAGCCGGAATTCCACGGGCAACTATACCAAATAACAATTTTCATTGTTCAAAAATAAAATTAATTTACAATGTGTGTTATAATTACACAATAACGATAAATTCTGTCAACAATATCTGCAGTATACCTATACAATATAATATTATGTTCCTATATTATAAGTATAATTTATATATATTATAAAATATATTGGTACACACAAAATATTAAATATATAGGTAATAGGTTAGTATATATAATATTTATACCATGGTCTGTGACCGCAATTTTTCCGCAGATAGAAAACAAATCGTATTAGTTTGATTTCATGTGTAAACTTTTCGTCGTCAGTAGCCCGTTATAAATGATCTGGGAAAGTTTGTTCCGAGTTATTGACTGGGTAGCATGTATTTATAAACTGTTTTTGTCGGAATTTTGACGTTTCTAACACCTCGCTCACAATACAATAACGTGATAATATATGACCAATATATTTACTACGTATATATTATATAGGTATAATATACATAATATTAGGTATACCTATTACCTAATACCTATAACATATTTTTTTTATTTACATGAAATATTAAAGGCGTTGTGTACAAACAGTAATTTATTATTCGGGTATATGCAAAAATAGGTAAAAGCAAATAATATTCCGAAATCACTATACAGCAACAAATTTCGTTACTCGTATACATTTAATTATTTATTAGCTGTTCTAATACCATTTTCTGCTTTTTTAATCACTCAGTGAAACAAGAAATTCTGTTGGATGTTTTTTTTTCAGTATAGGTATACCTACCTAACTATATTATTATGTACAACGGCTCTATATTATAGAGTCTATAATAATATTGATATTCTCCATTAAATATAATTATTATTGGGTATAGGTATCTATAATGAATTGTTTTTAAATCAATGCATCTCATTTTGACGGCGTTGGGTGACGCCGCGCATATACAAATATTTTAAGTTTTTCTTATAGTTTTCCGTCTGCCAGCAATAGCGGTGTACTATGTTTCTTAAAAATAATTCACACAATATGTACCTATTATTAACTGTGTAATTGCATAAAGTTACACAGATATTATAAAACTTCTGAAAAAAAAATAAATAATGGTAGCCAACCATTGAGCGGAATCGCACGATTTGCTTGCACTTACAGGTACATTGCTAGTATAACCCTATAGTGAATTTATACTTATTGTAAAATACCATACTAATACTAACAACTAAGTATAGTTACAGTACTTATAATATTATAATATTATTTGTACGCAGAATACACAATATTAATTGTTCAAACATTTATAGGTCAATTATAACAAGTCCGCACTTGTTACTTTTGTCAAAAACAATTCATTCAATTTTGGACTTGT
Organism: Nasonovia ribisnigri; assembly: GCA_027563435.1. Taxonomy (NCBI): domain Eukaryota; kingdom Metazoa; phylum Arthropoda; class Insecta; order Hemiptera; family Aphididae; genus Nasonovia; species Nasonovia ribisnigri. The sequence goes on from JANEHU010001110.1 coordinate 73,475, forward strand.
AATGTTTAAGGTTATATTGAATTTGATAATCTATTCAAAAAAAAGTTAATGTGTCCAGACTTATTATTTTTTTGAAAAACTATTTTTAATTGATGCCGTTGTAATCACTAATGATACTATTCGGTACTTTATAATATTTTTATCATTTGTTTGACAATTTTCTCACTTTATTTTAATTGTTTAATATTCAATACAATTAGTAAACATTTCAACTTTGGTTTGATACCTTACTGCAGTATTAATATTTATTTATTTTTATTTGTCAACAGTATTAGGTTTTTATAGTATATTTTGATGAGTAACCTAAATTTTTAATTTGTATTTGATATTGCTACACCTGTCCTAATGAATAATTTATAAAATAAAATAGTTTTTTTTTAGCATCTGTCAATAAATTATATTGAATACAAATTATAACTATGATTATGATGATAATGTAAGGCATATATTTATATTTCTTACATTTAAAAATGTGATATCTTTAATTATCATAAAATAACATTAAATAATAAATTTTATTTCATTAAAAATTTGATGTAAAATGCTACTTTTTTATACTTCACATTAAATAAAAAATTCAAATATTTTTTCTTTTTCTAAAATTTTTACAACAGTTATGTATATTTTATCACGTTAAAAAAGAAATTAAGACCTAAAGGTAATAATTTATATAATCCACAGAATATTTTCAAAATAAATAAGTCACAACACCGAAAAACAAAAATCTACAATACAAATTATTTGGTGTAGAATAATTTAAAATTTTAAAACTGCTCTTTTGTAAAATTTAGTGTTTGTGACATACAACGTTTGGCCTCTTAGCCATCGATATATTATAATCTACGCATTCAATAAAAAATATAAACAATAAAATATCTCATGCATATAAAAACATAAAGCAGGTACCTATACCTATTATAATGAATCTAGCCATGGAAAAAAGCTCCGTCACAGGAAAAAAAAGACCCGTACCAACTAAATACAATATTATTTTTATTATGATATACATAATTAAATATAATCATTACACTTATTCATGTAACACTTCTTTAAAATATACATAACCATAAATATTATATTATAAAATACCATACTTTAATAATTTGTATAATATACTTTTATAGTTTTATGTTATAATATTTATTAAACCTAGGTATACATAATCAATTAATGTTAAGAATTGTTTTTCATTAATTATTACATTATTTTATTATTTTATTATTTTTTATGCATTTAATTATTCTCATTTACTAGGTAATACATTTATTTTATTAAAAGGTAACTATAAAAAAAAAAATTAGTATATATGACATTAAACAATAATTACCTAATTATATCGCACTTAAAAATCTTAAAACATAAACTATAAATCAATATATTATATATAATAAATAGTTCAATAACATTCTTTAACGTATTTGGTGTATTATTTTATTAAATATTATTATATGATATACAAGTTTATAAAAATTATTAAACGATTATTATATATTATACATATGGTTATAGAAACCTACCTAGCTGCTTCTTATGTCAAAAAAAGTTTTACATGATTGAATTGAAATATAGGTATAAATAGGCATAGCTTAAAAATGTTTAACTATAAAATGTATACTATAGGTAATATAAGTGTTATGTATTAAGCTGGTACCTACGGGGCTTTTTTTCCTTAAGGCGGTGCTTTTTTTCCGTATTTTGATATCGGGGCTATTTTCCCAATACCATTATTATGTACCTACCTATTACCCAAATTGTAAATATGTAGGTACATAATATATAGTATGTTATATTCTTATTTCTTATACAATCTATAATATAATATATACTATGACTCAGCATCATGGCTTATCATCGCTATTCGTTGCAACATATGGTTAAAGTATAAGTAGGTACCTACACCGGAAGTATACAGTATTCCAGCTTATAACTTATTTATTTATATTCATTTATATAATTACATAATAATACTCCTACGTCCTATATCATATAGGTGTATATAATATCATCAAACGTCACTGACGTACGATATTGTGTGAATTTCGGTGAGTCGCGGTAAATATTTGCAATCGGGTAGGTACCAATACAACGCTATATAACTATATAAGAATTAAGTACCTATTTGGTATTAAGTAAAAAATATGTTTAAGATGTGTAAGATGTTTACGTATAGACAATCGTAAAACAAAAAAAAAACTTTATAAAATAAAAAGGGGCGGAAAATCTCGAAACGGACTGGAATAGTATATTATTATTTATTACACTATTGTAGGTACCTATATCACATAGAATATACATATAATAACGCGTACCGGTACATATAGGTACATTTATATGTACACGGGTAGATTACCAATACTTCCTAAACCAGACTGACGTATGTATAAAATATTATCGTTTTATACGCGTATATGCGCACGACGACGAGACGACCATAAGACCCGTTTCCTATCTCGAATATATTATACATATATTACACCTATATATAGTATAATGTATATACATATTCACACACACATACACACACATACATAGACACACACACACACACACACAATGGACACAACGATACACACATGTGTATTACTTCGGGAGACGTAGGTGGACTTGTGGCGCCTGCAGCAGCAGCGTGCCGCGGCGGTGACGACGACGACACCCGACTAAAACAATTTCCACCCGATATAATGTAGATATACATAATATTATTATTTATTTATATTATTATACGCGCACGCGACACAAAAACCGGGTCTCTTGACCATTCATAATACGCAGTCGCCACGCATGTATTGAGGCGCGCGCGTATAATAATCGTAAAATCGTGACGATCACTGTAACGTCTGTAACATGTACCTATTATTGTATTATGTTATAAAATCGGTATATGTGACGTATCAAAATAGATGTAATATAGATTTTCACGCAAATAAAAGTGTAATTATTATTAAATTATGATATATAGATTACAATATATAGTGTGTACCTACGTTTTTTTTTTTGTGAGAAAATTGGCGCGGGTTTTTGGCCGACGTACAGAAAAAAATGTATATAATATATAAGCTCGCAGACGATTATTGTAATATAAACGTGATTTCAATAATATACAACGACTTTCGTCGTCGACGGTGTATATATAATATAATATAGGAAGAATACATACACGTACAATGTTTCCTGAGCGCAACCGTCGCCGACAACAGACGAAATATCCAGTTTCCGATAACGCCGGCGCCGGCAATCGAATTAATTCCCACTCCTACCCCCACCATTGCAGCCGCCGCCACCACCACTACCACCAACCCGTCGCCGAAGCAGTGCTTAATTAGATATCGTCGCCGTTGCTGTTGCGTCCTAAACCGCCGTCGCCACCACCACCGCCGCTGAGACGAGTTCGTCGTTCTTATAACACGTTTAGATCACCAGTTGTACGACGTGTATATAATATGCATATTATGTAGGTACGCGAAACGAAGAGAACAAGAAGGATAATATGTAATAAAAACAAAATAAAACTTCTAATAATAAAATAAATTAAAATAGGTAAATGTTTGACGGGTAGAGGGGTATAGAGTGTCAAGGGAAAAGGGGGAGATAATAAATATTCGCACTAAAACTCCGGTCGACGATGATAACATCGATTAATATTGTAATTTTTTTTTTCGATAAGAATCATTCGTCGACGTACACACTTTTTTTTTATACATGCATGCGCGTATATACATGCATAAACCTATATTATGTACAGGCCAACCATAATAATGATTATCAAAAAGTCAACTCGCGTGGTACATAATATAATATATTTTATTGTACGTTTGTACAATACCTATAACTAATGGTTTGTCCAGGATCAATATTATATTATTCCAGTTGAGGAGGGGGTTTTCGTTTGATGTATGTATACTACAGTAAATCCCTCCCCCTCGAGATTCTGCGTACGACTACACGCACTGTTCCCTATATAAATGGCAAGGGTGGAATTTTGGCCAACCCTTTTAGTCCGCAGCTTGCAGTGAGTATAAATATTATATATAAGTTAAATAATTATTTATTGAGATTTTCTTTATTCAGGTATATATAGCCATATAGGTATTTGGAGGTACCTCCAGCTTGTACACCGTTATATTCCATTATGTGCTTGAACATAATATATAGCACGATTTATTTTTTAATAGGAAAGGAATAATAATTACCTAATGATCAATATATATTTTCATTATAATTCAAAACACTGTATATAATAATATGGCCATGCTTTGAATAATACGAATATATTATTATACAAAACTATTTTTCATTTTTTAATATAAAATCAAGATTACGTGGAAAAAATGTTTAAATATGAACCTATACAGATAATAATTAATATAGGTAACTATTCTAAGAAAATATCTTATATAAATCCATATTCATATAATTATCTAGATTGCGCAGTTGATACAATACAAAGATGATCGATCAATATTAAATTACAGTATTAAGATTTTAGTTGTCTCGTGACCATTTAAACTTTGAAATAGTTCTATAAGTAGTCTATACTCCAAGTTGAGCATCTAACATATCTTTACAATACACTCATAGTCTAATATATAGGAATTATTATACTTAAAATATTTTATACTTTTTTAATTAATTGAAAAATTACTATTTTATTATTCTAATTAGCTAAGAAGGTATATCAATATATTGTCTATATTATTACGTCATTGACGTTACAATTCTGGGAAAACAATAATTATTTATTTTTTTCTTATATTTAATATTTAGCAAAAGGACTCCTCGATACTCCTTAGTGACGCCTATTACCTATGATATATAATGTTGTTGCACTATAGGTACCTGAATATAAGTATAATAAGAAAACCGGTTGAAAGCGCCCATACTTAACAATAATATAGGTAATGTCAAATAAGTACCTGTACCTATTTATAACACGTGGATGACGACGCGGTAACTCACTCATTGTCATTACAAACGATAACTGTTACACATGGCATATTATACAACGTATACGTCATGTTCTATACATTATATAGGTATCTGGTATACGTATAACATGTACCTACCCATTTTGTGAACTTTACGAAGGAAAAACGGATAACGCATGACGCGATTTTTGTAGCCACCGTTGGTGCTCATAATACTATATGATATAAATTATATAAGGATTAAAAATTGACTTGTACCATTTTTCACAAACACCATGAATATAATTATATGATATATATACCTACCAAAGGTGAACTTAATAACATTATGACAATCAATATTGATCTATTAAAAAATTAGAGTGTGAGACTTATCCGACGGTATAAATGGGCAAACGATAAATTATACAATTATAAATGTATATAATGTATTGTCGAGTTGCGATCGAGCGCCATGCGCTATATCTATATTTAACATGCGGCTCATTAACGCCGACACAACACGCGTCCGTCGCGAGAAAATTCATCGCACGGCGCGGCCACCGTGTGCGCGGCACCGCCGCAAAGAACGGCACTTTTTTTTTACAACTACACCGTACATAATATATATGCAGTGTGCGCACATATGCGTTTTACATAGTACCGTGTTTCATTAAATATGCGCTTGAATAATAATTTAACAACAACAAAAAATAAAATAACCAAGAAATGTATACATAATAATATATTATATATACTTATAATTTACATGTATACTATAAACTATAAAGTCAAATATAATATGATATGACCTCTATTTAACCCTTTTAATTATACAACATAGGCGCATATTATATTATAGGTTTTTTGAATAACCGTATATAATCTAAGAAAAAGTTTTCTAAACTTAAGTTATAATAATATAGTTAAATTGCATCATTACGGTTATTTAAAAACAAAAACTTTTCCGATTTTTTTTCAAATGTCTTAATTTTGTTTTTATATTAACAAAATATTAATTTATAAGTAATGGAAATTAGAAAAATACAGTTGAAGGATTTTATACCTTTTTGGTGCTATAGTAAATATATAAACATTTAAACTTTGTGGCTCGGTGCTGCGCAGTGGCTGAAATCAATCACGCAACATGATCGAGAGTAAACAACAGCCGCTGCTACTAGTTCCTCGATGGGTGACCACCCGGGTTCATAGTGGCAAAAACCTTGACATACATACACGTGTTTGCCAACCAACCGTATCAACCATACTAAACATACCAACTGTTCCAACCCTACCAAGCGTTATATCCGTTACCCCTACAATAGCTAATGGCAACAGTTTAGACTCTAGAAATTTCAACATCTAATGGTACGAATCGATGTTTTAATTTTGATCCAGCTTGAGTCCTTGCTATACAGCCATACAAGAGTATAGGAACATAATTTAAATCCCCTTAGTGGACACGAATGTTAAACCTATACAATTGGCGTTGGCGTTGAGCGAAGTATACTGTACAATCATCAATTTAATATAATGACGGACTTGCTTTTGTTTACATAAAACAGTTTATAGGTGAAGTGTATAGGTGTAGGTATGCTGTACTACCTCACTCAATTCCTTTCAGTCAAAATAGAGGATTAAAAATAATATAGGTATAGGTCTACATAAATATGTAGATAGGACATTGTGTATATAGGTAGCTATAGTGAATAATTCTATCTACCTAAAGTGTACCCATAGAATCATTCAAAATCAATCATGATTAATTGTTCAAATATTTTTATAAAAATATGATGGCACGTTATTACATATAGGTACATATAATTACATGATTTTACGGTAAAAGTTCGAATACCAGCAAAACCTATAGGATATGTAATATATTATACCTATATGGTAAAAGATAGAAATAAATAAAAGTCAGTCGTTTATATTGTACAACTTTCAATTTTTTTTAAAACTCTGCAGTCTTTTACCATGATCCCTAAACTGTTTATCCTTAAATTGCTCATTTCCCGTTTTTAAAAGCCCAAATTACAATATTCATTTGGAGTTTGACTTAACCATTTTGTATATCCTAGGACCTAGAATATACCAATATCAGTTAGTAAAAGTACGGAACTCGGACTCATTTATCACCAATAATTTAGGTTTTACCGGTATTCATACTTTAACCGAAAACATATTAAATAGGTTTATGTTGTAAAAACACAGATATATTATTGTGGTTTTAACGCGAAATATCAACCACGATTTATTAGTTAAAAAAATCATATTTTAAGAAGAACTCTTATTTTGTTGTGACATTATAATCTGTATTTGAATAATATAACAATATAGGAAGTCAAGTACCCACTTAAGTAGGTATATACAATTTGAAAATCAACGTTTAACTAACATCATCAATTAGTTACCATTTGATCAAATTTTGTTTCCCGTTTGTATTTATGTATTTTAATTTAAACTGAATTTGTTCTCATTTAAATTTAAGATAAATTCCACCATCCAAAAAATAGTTTTATAAATTGTCGGATATCTGAATCATTTTCTTTTAACTCCACAAGAGACCTATCAGTTGGATCACTAGGACTGATATAAATTGGATCTGCAATAATATCAAACTTCAATTGTGCTACTGTGATGCTAATACGCTATATGTAACACACTGCATATGCTTGTTTAAAATTGTACATTTTGAGGCCTTACTAAAATCATAAAAGCAAGAGTATGTAACTGCCAGTAGTCTTGTTCGGGAGTATATGCTGAAGACGATAGAAACATATACATATACATATATATATATATATATATATATATATATATTATATATTATCTTGATAAAAATTGAAATTAATTGATACAATAATATTTGACAATACTTGAACGTAAAAAGATTCATAAAAAAATATTATTAAGTACCTATACCTACATATTAATAAGATTATCAGTTAAAATAAGCTGATGTAATATATTATATATCAGCTGATATAATAATGATAATAATAACTAAAGTAACTACATGCATATGGGATCTACTATACTATACATGTTTTATATTGTGAATAATTCTTAAAATAATGGGAACAAATATTCAGAACGCCGGTGAATAAAAGTACCTAAATGCGACGTAGGAACTAATTCGGCATGTAGTGCGAGGTAAGCTCGGAAACCAATTCGGTATCAGCCACATATAAACAAATAGGTACAAGTAACTATGTATGACATAATAAGTATTGTCATGTACACTATAGAGTATTGAAAATTGAGAGTGAATAGGCTATAAACATTTAAATTTCAAACCCGAATCGTCATTGATGTTTGCAGGAAGGTTAGAAGGACGACGACGCAATGAAAGAATATAATGTAAGATCTGTACGTGGCATCTTTGCCGCCGCCGGCAAATGGGTGCAGTCTTATTTTTATGGGTTTTTATTATTTCGGTTTTTTTTCTTTTTATACTCGGGTATATTATATTATAAAAATACTGCAGGTATATATATTATGTATAATACCTCTATATTGGACGGCAGCGGTGGTGGTGTAGTTGTTTTCTCGAATATATAATAATATAAACGTGTTGACGGTCCACGCGGCCGACAGACGATAAAACAATGAGACGGTCATTAAAAAAAAAAAAAGACAAGACTACGACGGCGGCGGCGGTGGCGGCGTCGGCGGCAGTGCATGGCGTAGCAACGACGGCGGCTACGGCTACGATGGTTTTAATGTGTGCCCCGGCGCACATAATTAATCCAATAAACGATCGATGCCGCGCTAATTTCAATATACACAGAGTATTCTGTTGGTGGTGTTGTGTGTGTGTGTGCGTGTGTGCGTGTGTAAAATATATAGGGAAACAGCGAGACGAAAAACGATTTTATACGTACACAATCTATACCTATATATTATATTATATATTATGTGTAAAGAAGAAGAGACTCGGACAGTTGGTCGTGCTATAGCGAGAGAGAAAAGCCGAGAATAAGAGAGAGTGAGATCGACGGAGACTGCAGAAGAATCACAAAGACGGCGCCGAAACTAGTTTTTCTTTATACTTTTTATTCATCGTATTAAAAAAAAAAATAACACCACGCACCGGAATACAAGACCATTCGTCCCACACTGTCCTATAATGTGGAGTAATATACATACATATAATATACAGGAATTGAAAATAACGCGATGACGTTAAACTTGTAATATTATTTTATTGCCCCTTGTTTTTTTCTTCGTATTCTTATTTTATGAGTTGCTTATGAGACGATTTTATTATTATTATCATTCAATGGGACTTTGACGGAAATGTCAACTGTCAGTCATTATATATATTATATTGTTTACGTTCTATAAACGACTTCATAAAAGCTTATATTATTCTGTCGTTTAACTATATATACAATCTAATTATTGTATTTTCTTTAGGGCCCGCGTTACAGTTATATTTCTATATATTTATAGATAGATATAATATATGGCTATAACGCTTTGCACCTATGTCCGATACAGTATACATAATTATGATACATAATTCATTTTCAATTGGAATTATGTATAATATAGGTACTTAATATGTTTAGTAACCATAAAATATAATAGTTACATTAGTATAGGTACCTATGTTTATGACAATTCTAACAATTTGTATGCAATATTGAATAAAAATGTATGACGTAAATAGAAAATGTGCAATATCTATATTCATCTACATGGAAATATGGAATAATAAATTTAATTAAATGAAAAATGTAAACTGTAAGTTAAGCGGATTTTTTGTTTATAAAAATAATAGTTTTTATTGAATATTAGAATAAAATATATTTGTATTATAGTTAAAGTTAACAAATATAGATACTATTATTATAAGTAATCAGGAAATTAGTAAACAATATATAAGATTAATATTTAATATAATTATGTTAGTGGCAATGTGGAATACCGGGCAATGTACACTTAGCCCGGTCAATTTTGTCCCGACCGGGCAATGTGAACCGCGATTTTTTTTTTTTTTTGTAAGCATCTTATATTATTGTTCATTTTTATTATAAATTATAATTTTATTATAACTTATATAATCTTATGACATTATGAATATATTAATAATAATAAATTTAAAAAATTAAAAAAATTAACTTATATAATTATGGTATTTTTCTAATAAATTAAATATTCAATTACATTTTATGATAAACTATGACTATTTTTGTTATCTATCGTACTGCCTACTTAAGAATCATAGTTTTCCCATATTGATATGTGATATGTCTATATCGGAATGATAAAATTAATAGCTGTCTTGATAAAATCAGTCAACAATATAATATGAACAATAATTGATATTTCGACTAACCACTAACCAGTCGAGTTTTTGTACTTTACACGACAATACGACACTATTATATACTTCACTACCTACTATTAGAAAAATTTGAATAAAATTAGTAAATTTTAAAGTAATTGAATTTATCGTATAATATAATAATTCGATAGATAATATATAACATACTGATATAAAATATTGGTATTAATAGGCAGTACGATAGATAACAAAAATAGTCATAGTTTATTATAAAATGTCATTGAATTTAATTTATTAAAAAAATACCTTAATGATATTAGTTAATTTTTTTAATTTTTTTAATTTTTTTAAATTTATTATTATTAATATATTCATATCTTTATATAAGTAATAATAAAGTTATAATTTATAATAAAATAAACAATAATATAAATCGCAGTTCACATTGCCCGGTCAGGACCACATTGACCGGCAAAGTGTACATTGCCCGGTATTCCACATTGCCCGTAATATATACATGAAGAACTTCCTTTAGTTAAAATTAAAAATACTTAATAGGTATAAAATAGTTTATACCTAATATAGAATTAAAATTTCTAATAATGAGCATATATTATGTTTAATACAAACATATTAATATGCGAAATACTAGCACCCAACACAAAGACGACATCAATTTTTTTTCAACTCCTCAAAGAGATGAATACCTTACCCAGAAAATGTGATATATACAACACATAGATTATATCACATGTCAATTAAATTAACATATTATAAGACTTTCATGTATCAATAGCTAATTTTTTTGTTGTATAAATTATAAAATGTATATAATGTATTTTCAGAAACTCCAATAACGTTAGCAGTTGAGGCATAGTTATAAATAAAAATAAATAAATATACAATCATATACAATTGCAATGCCCATATGTTACTACTTACTGCTATACCTATAATTTTTCATAAAGTGAGTACTTTGTAGTTTGTTTCAATTAAATTAACTAATGGAAAATATTTTAAATTTTTGAAATAAACGTACCAAAAATACATCCTTTACTCACAGTTCACAAATTTAATATTGCAGAATATGAATAATAGTGAGTATAATGAGTATAATTTGGTATATTTGGTAACAATATTTCATTCATATTTTATGCTTTAAATTAAGAAAAATATTATTAAGTTATAAATATAGTAGGTTTATCAGTATATATTTTGTTTGCTATTAACACTATACCTATATAGATATATATATAAAATAGAAAATATTATTAACTAAATAGTTTATTTGACATATTATGCTACATGATATCATGTAGTAATAAATAATAACGTACGATAACAAGTTAATTTATGTTTTTAGAGGTTTTTTTCACAAAACAGATATTAAGTATATACTACATTTATCTTTTTAAAGAATCTATATTATATGGACCACTTAATGATGGTTTATGGATTGTACAAGTTAAATTTAATATGTAGTGTATATTATTAAATTATATTGCAGTCAACATTAAAGTTAACGATATTATATAGCTGATAAATAAAATATAAACCTAATGTTAGCTATCCTATATTACAAATATATCCATATATAATTTACAGTGTAAATTATAATTATAAATGCTATTTAAAACCCAATTAAATGTAATTAGGTACGTTTAAAATCGATCAATATCATATTCCTGATAAATGAAGTACCTAGTTGCTTAAACTAAATAATTAAACACTTTTACCGCACCAAACTATACTATACCTATAACCTATGCCATGTAGTGCATTTGTACATAATATGAACTATATCCATACATGAGATTACTTATTTAATATTGTATAGATATATACAAGAAACCGTTTTACATATTATTTATAATTTGATTTACATTATCATTCTTATTTATGGGGACTATTTATAGGTAGCCAATATACACTGTCATATAACTTTAATGCTCTAATGTTTGTTTGATGACAACACGTCACAAAATAATCGTAAATTAATATACAAAGAATAATTTTGGAAATTTCAGTAAAAATACTATTTAGCTTACTATATACAGTTTCCTAACTACTAAAAATAAAAGAGAATAAATAAATTCTTGGTCAGCAATCGAGATTGCAAGTACCTAGTTTTAGATGTTTCAGTAGCTAGTACCTATATAATATACTAGGTACCTATGTACCTATAAACATAATATTTTCCATATGTTTAATATATAAAATATATATTATATACTCGGAGACCAGTTTTAAAACGAAATAACTCACGTATTTTTACTCATGAATAAAATTAAATATAATATTTTTTAAATTTGAAAGATCACAATTAACCAGAGTGGACAAAGTGATGATTCAATTTAGATATATTGTCGAACAAGTACAATACGTTCGATAAATTGATGCGAGTACATTATAATTTATAACTAATGTACCTATAGGTATAATAATAGGTAAACCTCCGATCTAAAAGAGCGAGTGCTTACATAAAAAATATTATCCTTAGTATAAACATTAGGTATAACTAACCATTGAAATCATCGATAAAGTAATAATAGTGTGCGCAATAAATACAAAATATATAATAATAATTTATCGTAACCGCTATTTATTTTATGAGCAGATTTAGAGGTCTGAGTAAGTCAATAAAATCCAGTTGATCATTATCTATCTTAATGTTTCTCAAATTTCAATGGGAAAGAAAAATGTTAAATGTTAAAAATATATATTTTAAGGATTAAATCGCTATATAGAAAATGCTGTAAAACTCTCCAAGTATTATTCTGTTGTGTTTATAAAAACATTCCTCATAAAAAAAAAAATAGTAATAAAATTAACGCAAATACCTATATACAAACATTTAAAACTGATGATGATTAAATAATAATAAATAATAAACAAAAACAATGATTCTGATGATTACTACATAATTATTATACCAAAACCTAACCAGTTAACTTTTAAATACTTTTAAACTTTTATAAATACTTATTATATAGGTACTACAACACGTCAACACATATAACAACTATTAACTTAACTGTAAAATTATTATCGAATTTTGGATTGAGTTTAGAATTATTATACCTATGTAATATAAATATATTTTATTAAAATTAACCAATTTAACTTTATTTGAAAAATTAATCGATATAATGAGAAATGAGAAATAATATAATAACTAATAACGTTATGTAAGTATATTGTCAGCTATTTACAGCTATAATTAAAATCCAAATTCATCATTCATCAACCAAACATTCATATAGATCATGTGTAGTGTAGCTGAAACATTTTTTAAACAGTAAGTAGGTAAATTTCCCTTCGTGAATCCTTTTTAGCATTATGAAATGATGAAAACTAAATAGGTACCTCTCCATTTATGAGTGTTGGTGGGTGTTCGCAACTATAGCAAGCATTATAATCTTGGTTCATAATTTCATTACGGCAATTATACTTACAAGTCATATATTTTATGCTTCAATATTAAATAATACATTATTCCATGATAATATTATAATATCATTTATTTAATTGATAACGTATCATAAACCTATATCTATATGTAGTAACAATGGCAGGCCACCGGCTAATAATTCCGTTATCAAGGCCACAATCACGTGATTTTTGGCAAGACACACAATGTTTTTAATGTTTGAAACTATAGTATATACGACCTACCTAAATAGTGTTATACATTCAAATTATTTAATTTACAAGCCGTTATATATATTATATACCTACATCGTACCTATATAATATGGCTATACATAATCAATAATCAATAATCGTATTATATATTTATATACCTATACTATATTATAAGCTTTAATTTTTTAATTTTATTTCGATATCATTTGAATATTAGAAATTAGAATACAATTAAAGCATGTAGGTACCTAATATTATAATCAGTTATATGGACATGAATGATTAAAATTTGAAATTTAAACACATTTTACATTACAATTTTATACATTTTAAACAGATTTAAAAAACATTAATATTTATGATATACCTTATAAAAAGCATATTTTATAGCAGGTATGAATAAAGAATATTGTTCAAATAATGTCATGTAGGTGGAAGGTTGTACGTCCTACATTAAAACATTATAAATATTTTCATATTAATCAGTGGCTTATTGATGTTAATAGGGTAATCCCTAAAACATAGGTACCTGCAGGTGCATAATACAAATATATTGTACTCATCATTTTTTCTAATTTGTATTTTTTTTTTATTTGAAATTAAGGATTTGACAACTTAGGTAATTAGCCTGTTACTGCAGGGGAGGGTCCTGTTGGTTTCAACTCGTATGTTTATGTGTGGCAAGGATTTGTCACTAAAAATCCCGGGTGGTCATTCATCCGGGAACTAGTGACACCGACCGTTGCATACTCATAGCATATTCGTGACTGAATGCAAACACTGAGCCATAAATTTATATTTTGTTTGTGCTTATTTAATACATTCACACTTTAAAAATATATGTAGGTATAGGTACACTAATCCTTGATTATTATATTAAGGCTTATATTACAATGCATTTATACGTGCATACATATATGTAGGTATCAAATTTTTTCGGGTTTTTGAAGTTCTAGGGCAGATTCTAACGACGTTTTTACGGCATTTTTAATTTTTAAGAGTTTTTTACGTACCTATAGGCTTTTAGGTATAGGTATAAGGAATATAAGAAAAATTTATAAAAATCTTCTTAGATTTCAGTACCCATAAAATATATATTATTTTCATTTTTATATTATGACATGTATATACATAAGTACCTAATCTGGTTTTAAAATAACATAATAGTCATTATAATGATAAAATCGTCTCACGAGTCACGATCATCGGTCATCGATCACGAATACAGATATAAATTGTATTAATTTAAGATTTGTCAACCATTTATTTTTAAAAGCTGATTATTAAATGATAATTCTACTGCGTAGGTATAGTAAGTATATACTGCGTAACTATAGCTAGTTATTGTCAAAAATTTTAAAATTAGTTTCAAAGTTCATTTTTACATTTTTTAGCTCATTAACAGCACTACTTAGTTATAAATACTGATAAATACCTTCAATTTACATACAAATAGCTAGTATATAATATATAGCTTTTTATTTGTTTTATCAAATAAATGGTAATTAAATAATATTATGTAGATATTGGTAAAGATACAGATAAGACGTGTAGTTAAAAAAACGGCCAATAATAAGTTACCATGAACTAAAATGTAGGTACTTATAGCTATTTACAATAATAATATTAATAACAATTATTACGCGTATGAACTTTTATTGAGCATGTACATTTGCTCAATATATATATAAGTATATATATAAGTATCTCGTTTATACTGCATATACCTGTCTATAGCTATAGTATAGTTGCTAAATATTTGACTAAATAATAATAATTATCTATAGGTATAAAATCATTATAACTATTACTATTGATGTATATTATGAGGTTGTAATCATAATGCATGTCCATCCATATATACATGACATATAGGTATCAATGTTTTTTAAACTCAAATTCATGCAAAATATCATTCTGGATCATATACCTGCGCAAGTTTTAAGTTAAACATAGCCATAATATTGGTATAATATAGGTAAGTATAGGCATACTATAGGTAGGAATATATATATAGGTACCCTATATTATAGTAGATAAGCCTAAAGTTAAAATCAAATTCTTATTTGATACACACATATATTGATATATTACTATATTAGTATTTACGCTGCCCTTATTATATTTAATGAGAATAGTTAAGTTATTACTTATTATTAAGGCTTGAAATCCATTAAAATAAAAAATATACGATTTAATGACCTGGAAAAATCCCGCAATATTAAAAAAAAAAATCCACTAAAAATTTACCTATTTATTTCAATTCATAAAAAAACAATTATGTGCAGTTTTTTATATAATTTAAAAACTCTCATTGTAATAATGTATCTACCTATATATAGAAAAAAATATAGGTACGTAAATAAAAATTGTAAAATATCGAGGAATTATTGAAACTTTGAAAATTATACAGCTATGTAATAATATATAGTTAGGTAGGTACAATAATCAGGTATAGTCAGTCATGATAATAATGACTAATTTACCAAAATAGATAAATATTTATACATAAATATATGATGTACCAATATCAAGCTAGCAATTTATAATAGTAAGGTTATAGTCTTTGAGTGAATGAATAATAATATAATACATTTTATTAAGACGTTTAGTATCCTACAAATATATAAAAAATTCCCTCAAATATATAACTATAAAAAAAATGATCTAAAAGTGAAAATATCAAAAAATACAAATTTTGTGATTTGAAAGAAATGTTTATTAGGATATTCAGAAAAAACAATTTTTAATTTAAATTCACCCAATATAGTCTTAATATTTTATCAACGAGTTTCTGGAAGTTAAAATATATATATATATATATGCTTTAAAAAATAAATATTGTAACTAAGCTATTACTGTATATAATATAGGAATAGCCGTAAAAAACTATATATGGTAATTTAGGAACAGTTGGGACATTCAATATCTTTGTACAAAGCCCGCACGCACATGCAATTTGAATTTTGTCTTGTAAGTTTTAATTGTTATACTATTGTATGTCCATACTTTTTAAATTGTGTATCTACTGTAGAATTTAAATAAAAATATCTAAACAAGGCAATAACACTTTAACGCTGTAACGTACCGAAATTTTGTTTTTAAAAAGTTGGTTAATAACCACTAAAATTCATAGAAAAATATGCCTCATCAAATTTAGTCATCAGTGTGTGCGGTAATGTAATGAAAAATTAATTATGAATTATAGGTAGGTATATACGCAGTTGATAAGATAATAACATTAATTTTTAGTGCAAATACTATGTATATAGTTACATATTACATGTGTTTAAACATATATGAATAAGGTAGGTATAGGTTCCTCGTAGTAGACGCATATATAGAATTGAATATAATACATATGGCTACATAAAAATTATTTTTGCGTGATATTGTATAAAATATAATATTTTATAACATATGATCAAATGATTCATTTATAGGTTTAAAGTATGAACAAGTTGATTCATTTGCGTGTTGATATATTTGATATATAGTTTTTAATTTATAGGTATAGGTACAGTGCGATGTGCTTTCCCGTATTTTTACAGTTATTCAAATTTAGTATAAACGAGCAATAGGGTTGCAACCAAAAACCTCATATACCTATACCTATATATACATGAATGCGTGACAATAAATATAATAATAACATTCCTTTATATTACTAACTACAATATATATGGATATGTATAATTGTATACATTAAGTAGGAAAATATACTACATATATATATATATAGGTATTAGGTATAATAGTATACCAGCTATATTATTATAGGTATTATATCATATAGTATCATACCATAAAACCACAAACTTCAAGTACACACAACTTTAACTAAGGGCTTTTGAAATTCAAATTGATTTATCAAAACACTTATTAAATAGTATACATATATATATAATATATTATACACCTTTAGATATAGGTAGGTATAGGTACGCGAGCCTTATTATATCGTCTGCTATATTATGTTATTACTCCTTGTTAATATTTGAATCGCACCTATATAACTAACTATACCTATATGTATTAATAAGTAATATATACCTACCTATATCTATATATGAACATAAATATAAAACAAATATATATATATATATATATAATTATACATGTATACATTTGCAGTACCTATATATTTACGCATTTATAAATAAAACTTTTCACGCCTTAACTATATATATGCTATATATCTAAATTAGGTATACCTACCTTCCTACTTGGGCTTTTTATAACGTACTACAAAATTTAACGTTCATATACCTACGCTGCAGTTACAATAGTATAAAAATGTTAAATATTATATATATATGTGCGCGCGTGTGTATATAGCTGATGTAAATATATATATATATAATTATGAAATGCATTTTTGACTTACTTATAGACGGCGGTATGTCAGCGGCCATGTCGTACGGCTCGGACTTGACGGGCGATATTCGCAGGGGGCCCCTGTGCAGGGCGGACGGCATCAGGGCGGCCAGCGTGGAACCAGCGGACGGGCTGCAATACTGGGACCACGCGTGTCCCGGCGCCCACGCGCTAGACGCTGTCGAACTCACGGTGGTGGATGCTCGTTCAACCATAAAACAATCGCCGCCGTCGGCAACGAACTTGGGCCGTGTGCAAACTACAAACGAATTTAAATTTTTTTTTTATCGGTGAAACAATAATACATGTTTATCTATAATAATAGATCGTATTATAAAATATACTGCAGATAGTCGCGGACAGTAAATACATTATAAGAAGCAGTACATGTTGTTTTATACATAGATGGTATATATATAATATATCTCATATACCTATGGTTCGTGTAACGATTACTGCAGCTATAAACTGCTGCAGCGGTATTGACTATATTTCATAATGACGCGTATAACGAAACGGAAAAAAAATTACAGCCAGTGAAATCGGCGCGTAGCACTATACACACAATACTACAATACTATTGTACGCGGGTTTAGTGTTCGCAATTCGAAAAAATCTAACTGTTCGTCGTTTTAATTATATAGGCACAATGATTTTTTTTATTTATGATTTATATTTTACGTTGACTCGGGGACGGACGCGCGTCCCGGCGGCACCGCACTACACACTGCACTGTCGGACTGACCGGTGTCGCCGGCCGCCTCCGTCTGGCCGCCGGCCGAGACCGCGCCCACCGACGCCGACTATTGGTGACGAGCGCCGTAAAATGGCCGGTTTGGCTCCGGTCTTTGGCGGCGGCGGCGGCGGCGGTGGTGCGTGCGTGTGCGCGCGCGCACCTCCGTCCATCCGTTCGCGTGCAGTTATCGATTCGACCGTCGCCGTCGCTGTGCGTCGGCCGTCGTACGCGGCGTCGCTGTCGTATCAGGTACGCCACGGCGGTGGTGGCACCCGTATGAAATTTCGCTCACTGTATAGACACGACGCGCTCGTGTTACCGACAAAATAATATGATATCTATATAGATATTATATACTTAACTATATCTACTGTTGTTCCTTGTGTGAAATAATTTTTAGTGAAAAACAACGAAAATTGCCAATGAATATAATAATATACTTGAGTAAAAATAATGTTAATAATAAAATGTTTACACGTTTTATATAGGATAAAACAGTTGCACGGTGCATGCACTAAATGAGAACGAGAGCCGCGCACAAAATCCTTTAAATTTATATATGAAAATCTTGCCGTATAATACATAAAATGACAAGTTCTGTTCCAGATAATATTTGGATTTTTTCTAACAACATATTTGGTACCATATATTTTACGATGTATACCTATAATGTTTCATCACTGATGTGTATAATAATGCAATATGTATTTTATAGGAGCATATAATGTATGAAAACTATATAGACTATCAATATAATTCTTTATGTCTATCACGTCTATAATAGTGTATATACGTAGTTATCTAAAACTATGCATCTATATATATATACCCGTACTATATACCTACCTATAATATAAACTTTATTCACAAATTCAGCTGATCCCTACTACATTTTCTAGAATTTCAAAAAAATATATGTAGGTACTATGTAGGTACTATGTAGGTACCTATACATTTATATAATGGTGTTGTACCATTATAATAACCGCTTAAACTATATCTTAAACCTCTAAATTTCATATTTATATGCATGCAGAATACAGACAGAATAATTTAATACTGCAGACAGACAACAGCATGTAATCAATAAAGTTAATCCTACTTTTAAATTTTCAACATCTAAAATATGAGCTGCACTTTTATATCCAATTGATTAATAGAATATCAACGGGTTATCCCAACAAAGAAAACTCCGTTAAACAATCAATACATTTTTTCTTACCTATACCTGATAGATAGGTACATCTATCTACAAATTAAGCTGAATATTGTTAACTATTTGTAAATTCCTACTGTAATCTGCAGTATTAATATACTTATTTATGATTTTTTATCATATATAAATGAATTACAGATTTACCAATTCAAAAAATTGTATTTGTCTATTCAAAAAAGTGTTTGGGGGTATGGAAAAAAAATATTTCTATAGGAAATGTACAAATATTATATGTATAGTTTATATACCTGCAATATATTAGGTATAATAATACAGATCATATTGTTTCACATTTCATATAAATATATATAATATATATATTGTATCGTATTTTTTTAATAGCACGCAATGTATATTTTCTGGAGGTATACATTGTATATCTAATAGTATTGATATGTATAATATATATAATATATCTATAGATATCTGCGTAAGTAATAGGTACGTATCGTTATACATATATCCTATATATAGTATTCTGTTATATATATATTCGTTTGTTTGAGTGCTGTACAAAATAGCTTTGTGTATAGGAAAGAAAAACAAGTAAACCTACTCCTTCGAAAGTGTAATCAAAGAAAGGGATTCTACAGCAGCGAGAGTCCCACGAGTGACTTTTCTGTGTTATTACTTTTTTTTCAGCACGGCACGCACTATATATGTAGTAGTATACCTGTATAGGTACATATAATACGCACATATAACTCGAACTGGGTTTGCAGTATTTAGGGTAGTAATTTTAAAATAATAAACTACAACGTCAGAACCTGCAGAAAAGACGCGAGGTATAAAAATAGAAAGGTATGCGTTTTAAAAAATGTATTATGGTTCGCGTTTCATATGCGACTATATTATGTGAGGGAAGAAAAAACGGGTTTTCGTATAACTTGTAGGTACCTGGTATACATATCTAAATACGAATACCGGAATAGGTATACATGATATGAACGCAACAACATTTTTTTCGGATGGCTCGTGCGTGCTTCACTATATGTACATATATATAAAATAGGTAGGTTTACCTATATATATGTATATATGTATAGGTAGGTACATAATATTATAATATACGTTTTACATCGTAAATTTGCACACTGCACAGCTACTGTGTGCCTGCAGCATGACTATAATACTCACCTATATACATAGAACAGTAAAACTTTACATTTGAGCTTAAAAAAAATAAACTTTTTCTAAAGAATAGCTATACAACTTTTATACGAGGCTTTAAGCGTATAGCTATACCTAGTACCTATACATCTTTAAAGAATTCTTAAACATGGTTATAAAATATATTATAGTTCGTGAATAAATTAATTGTGATGAAAACGTATAATAATTCTTTGAAACTGACTTCGATGATTCTTCTCATCCTGCTCATGTATGTCCTTGTCAATACATCTGATATACCTATTATTATATGATTTTGATTACCTATTATGAAATTATGTAATAATTATAATATACAATAATGTATATAAATATTAGCCTGACTAGTATAAAAGTACTGGAATAAATATTAAGAAAACAACCAATGAATGGACAATATGAATATTGCATTATGTTATAGGTACAGACTACAGAGACATGATTAATTACAATTGGATTAAACTTATATAATTGTGTGGAAAGTGAAATATATAGGTAGAGGAAGACCGCAATTGGAATGTAAACAGTAAACACTATAGAATAAAAAGGTATCTAACAAAGATGTAATTCGTAGGAAGAGATTAAAAGTAATGCAAGATACAGATAATAGGAGCATTTCTGCAAACTAATCATAGGGTTGAAAACAGAATTGAGAGAATAATATTATGTAGGTACTTATTTGAATATAATTTTGATAAACTATAACTATATCGTATGTGATTACCTACCTATGCAATAAAGTAACCCACCTATATTTATTATTTCATAACATAAGTTTGACATCATATTGTGTTATCTACACAAACACTAAACGAACTAACCGAAAACGTTTATTCCGCCAATAATATATGTTGTGTACCTATATGTATAGATATAGACACTAAAGTTTTAAGACATTATAAGTTTTAATAGATTTTATACGTTTTATACGGATAATCCTCGTTTATAACAATTATGTGTTTATTATATAATATTTTAGTTGTTTGTAAGCGTTTCACAAGGGAACATTATTTTAGGGTATACATATATAGTGCAGCTAAAATTATTTTATAAAGAGTTCGTCCAAAATATGCATTACCTATAGGTATACTGATGAATAGATAGCTTAAGTACATGTATATGCAAATATATGGCGTGTAAGGTATCGTGTAAGAAAAATTAATTAATTGCATATATATAACAGTTATACGTATAATCGTTAAAATCAAAAACGATTATCAGTTTACCATATAATTGAATGAATAACGTATCAATAATATACATATACCTAAACATGCAATTTCATATATCACCATATACCTATATATAAGTACATTTCACTATATATAAACTATATAACAATGAAGATAATATAAAATTAGTTATTAGAACTAATAATAAACCCTTAACCCATACACTATACATGGAACTACAGCAGTAAGTATATCTATATGTTATATATATTATACATATACCTTTATAGCAAAAATCAGTTGGTAATTATAGGTACCTACAACCTATATATACAAAATAATTGATTAAGTTATTGTGGAATTTTTTAATAGTATTTAATAGTATTATATATTTTTTAATAATATTTTTTAATGCACTTACATACGTATTTAATATTATATATAATAAATATTGAAAAACATTTGCCAACTCGTATTATTTCGAGCTTAATAGTCATACCTAAGTACATTATGCATAGGCGTATTATGACCAAAACTGATATATAGCTATATTTAGATCTCTCACCCTTTTGAAAGAAAAGAAAAAATAGAAACATGCATACGATTCAAGGTTATAATATAATATATATTATTATATACACGGCGTTCGACCATGATACATGGAGTTGTCCCTAGCAAGGGCATATAATATTATGGCGCCTCGTGGACGCCTGCTTAAGACTAAGACGCCGCCACCGCCACCACCGCCTGTCAAGCAGTATATAATAAAAACGAAAATTCCTTCTGATGCACACAAGGATACTCAAATTTATTACATTTATTATATAGTCAATTATAATATATTAACAATGTAGGTATAATGTATATTGTATATACATTAAAAATAATATGTTTATGCTATGGGTAGGTATATGATTTTTGACGTGGGTGTGCCTTATGATAAAAGACCTTATGCCTATATGATAGGTATTAGTGTATTACATTGTATTATTTATTTAATTTTTTTGAATTAGATTTTACTAGAAATGGCAAAGCCTATATTTAAATATTTAATATAATTATTGTTATTATAGAATATATCTACCAAAAATATTCAATATTGATAAAACAAAGTTATTCCGTATAGTTGATTCATTTACATTCGTCATATATTTCTGTATCACTTTGTATAAAGTAACGCTCCGTGACGATTTGTGTGGCTTATGCGATAATTATTGATTTAAAAACAAAATTGGGAGTTTATGAATACGTAGTTATGCAAAATGGCCTACCCATATTACATCAGAAAAACAACTTTTTATGTAAAATCTATATTCTATAACATCCATAAATCATAATATTATAATACACAAGGGTCAAGGACTAAGAGAACCCCCCAAATAACAAGCCAACGTTGTATGTATAAGTTACACGATCACAAATCTACCACCATGATAATATATGATATGTATGATATGTATAAATAAAAACGTATAATACGATAAAAATATACGTATTGTGTATAATATTATACAAATATAATAATTAATTGGTACTCACTATCATCGTCTGACGTACAGAAGTACGGAGGCATATCCAAACTTGATGTTGTTCAATGTGGTTCAAGTCGATGATAATTTGCTTGTAGGTGTATACTATATATTATATATTTATATATGATATAATATATATATTAATCTGTATAAGAAGTATATTATACCGCTGCAAATAAATGTGTATAGTAAAGTTAGATTACACACTGTATATAGGTATAATAATATTATGAAATGTATAATGTATATTATTATTCTTTTTTACACTTGTATCGCGCGACGTACCTTACGACCGACTGAACTCGACACACCACGTTGGTCGGTTATTGCAGATTAGGTATGTTACTCGCGTGTAACATTTTCTTCTCCGTCTTATTTTATTTCTTATGCGTTTCTTATACCTCATTCACTCTCTCCTTCTATATGTATTTCTCTCACCACGCGTCGTTGTCCGCACGTATCGGAACACATACACACACACACAGCATGTTGTACGTGTGCCCAGACTGGCGCCAAAAATGGGTAAGAACCGTCTGCATGAATCAGGTAAATAAAATACGCGACACGAAATTCGGTGCCAGCCCGGTCGGGGACATAAAAATCGACGACGACGTGTGACAAGATCGAGGCGCCGACACCACCACCACCACTACTGCCACCTTCACTGCTAACACTGGCGAGAAAGGATACTATATATTATGTATATTGTATATATATATATATACCAACTTATATATAAATATAATAATATTAGTACGTGACGTGGACAATCGAAACTTCCGGCAATGAAAACACCTGGTCAACCCTTTTTTCCCTTTATTCTTGTACGTGAAGTCTGTTTTCATTCTGCTCCTTGTACAACTACAAGCGGTCACCGCATTCATAATTTATACCTATATATTAATAAAGTATACCTATACTTGCAGGTATAATATGATATTCAGGTCGTACATATACGAGTCATATACTATTCGTTATAGGTATATGAATTTAATCTCTCGTGGCATGTGCGTAGGTATATAATATAATATATATATATATATAAGGGTTGCTCAAATGTTTCAGTTGTATACCTATATTTTATATTGACACGTTTAGGGTATTTCGACTGCACGCACGAGACAGACCGTGAGGTCCAATCACTATAAACTGCAGTTTGTGATGTTGTAATTATATCACGGAGATTTGTTTTTTGTTTGTCTTAACTATTTGTTTGACGAAAATTTGTAAAGTAGAAAAAAATTTCCGGCATTCAACTTCGAGGAATAAGGTTCCTGATAGCAAATTTAATTTAGTTAATACTTCGAGATGTCAAAAATAAATAATAATTTCCGTTTTTTTTTTTTTTATTTAACAGGAAAACTAAAAAATAACTACAAAAACGAGAATATTTACGCAACACCAATTTGCGATGAAATCGATCTTGTAGTTTTTGTAATTTAAAAACTAATAGGTAACCATAAATACTTGACATTTTCACTAAATATTGTCTATAATATCTATTGTCGTATTTTCTAGGCATATTATAATTTTTTAAATATATTCAAAATATTTTGGAACTTTTTGAGCTATAATTATATTATAAAAATTTATGAATTGTTTGACTTTTGGTTCTATAAATATTGATACAAGTTATTATGCTCGGACAAAAAGCTTAAATTGAATAAAAGGTTCATAAAAGTCCATAGGCCGTAATAGACATTCTAGTGGTTCTTACTAGAATTAAAAAAAAAATTGAGCCTAAAACTACATTACTTTTTACAAATGATTGAAGTTTAAATTATAAAGACAATAAACACGTGCTATAACAATAGTTAGTCTTCAAACAATTTTTGTAATTTTATTGCAATATAAAAAATATTAGATAATCAAAGAAACTTGAAAATCTACAGCACCACGATTTAAAATATTATTTTTAAATTTAGGGAAATTTTCAAAACGGTTTAGCTATTTATTAAAGTGAGTAAATCTTTGTATCTTACCTAATATAAGCTTAATAAAATAAAAAAAAGAGCTTTTTAGCATATTGCTGCGGATTATAAATAATAAAAACTATCTACAGAAGAGTTAGGTAATAATATTAGTTATTATTATTATTATTATTATTACTGAGTAACTTATCATCCCTTCCAATGGTGAATCCATCAAAACATGTTGGTGTTTATAATCATATTTATTTATTTTATTGTTACTATTAAGGCATAAGAGTATACTTCAAAAGTTAAAACAAAAAAACTAAAAACTGTTTTCTTACCTACTGTAAATACAAAATAGCAGACGGGAAATAAAGACCGGCCGTTGAACAATCGCGTCGAACAATCACTCCCTTCAACGCAATGTATATAGTATAGGGGTAAGGGGTATGTTGTGATATTAAATGTGAAAATAATGATAAATCTGCACCGCATTTAAATACTATTGTGAGCAGAGAACCACCAGGTATCAGTAAATAAATTGCAATTGTTAACATTTCTTTACTGATTACCTATACTACATGCGAGCAGTGAGCATAATATTATTCCTGAATTGTATCACATATTTTTGACTGAAACTATCCATTGTGGGGTCGATGTGATCGCATTTAAACCAGTGGACACGACGTGACGAATACTGGCTATAATCAGAATTTAACATTTACTATAATATATAGTTAAATCCTACAACTACCTAGCTATACTTATAGTAAAAAATTTATCAAAAATCTGAAATAATAATACCTAATATAACATGAATAATTGATTATTAATATCAATAATGAGTCGATTCTTTAAAGAAATTGTAGGTATCTATCTAAATTTAAATTTAAACGAATAGTTTTGGAATTAGGTATTTAAATTTGAGTATAGGTACTACTTATAGTTACTATAATAGACAATAGTTCTCGTGCAACGAATAAGGTTTGAAAGAAATTGACTAAATGATGATTTAAAATTTAAAAATATAGTAATTACGTACTTTAATTAATTTTACTTACCTATTCTACTAATATTTTATAATTTGTAAATTTTATCGAAGTGTTTAATCAACATCACATTACATATTATTTTTTTAAAAGTCTGTAAAATTAATTTTAAAGATTATTATCTCAGTAGCTCAGTATGTGTTTACTTTTTAATAACTCAAAAACTACTCGTCTACATTTTGATGTACATAGTCGGTATATAAAAATATTGATGGTTTTGAAAAAAAAACTATTTTATATATCGTCAGAGGACACTCTTTAGTCTTTAATAATGGTATAAAAATCTAAACACCAAGGTGTTTGAAAATATATGATACATATTACTTCAAAATTTCAAAAATCAGTTGAAGGGATAAATGGTTGAGGGTAGGGGTGAGCATGCTTGGTGAATCTACCCGTAGCCAAGCATAAATAATAAAATAATAATAATGAAAATCTTAGAAAAACCTATACAATTAATAATTGTATATTAAAGGGCGATTGCATATTCATTTTTAATATCATATGTATGAAGTTTTATCTCTTCAAAGTCTAGTATATAGGTACAATAATATTTATCATAACTCATATTATTTATAAAAAAAATTACGTAGCTTAAGTTCTTAAGATTTTATAAAGAAAATGCACATATTTGTTGTGTCTTACCTATTAATAAGTTTTTGAAAAACTTATTACTTTGTGATACATTTCGTGTAAGATAGGTACTGCGAGTTATACAATAATTTATAATTTTATGTTCCTATACACGAATGTTATTATAACGGACAAATATAATATTAGGTATTAAAAAATGAAATATAAGATCAATATTGGATTGCATCAGAGTTAAACCGACAGTCAGTAAAATAATATCAAAGAAATTATAATATAATATAATATATTATACAACTATAAAAATAGGTGTATAAAATATAATGTTTAGGTATATCTAATGTAGTAGTATGTGGTATGCTCTTTGCTGTAACTATCTACAGATCACATATTACATATTATAATGAAGGTATATAAGTGAATAATACTATAGGTATTATTTTACTCCGAGAACTATATTTATACACACAATACATATTTTAACTTATATTCGACGTCTGAACGTTCACATATCCAGCATTGCAACTGCTCTCTACTCACCCCTTCACCAACAGTTCTACTATTTCATTGTATAATTGTATAATTGTATAGAGTGAACACGTCTTACAATAATACAACATATAGTGATAGTAATAATAATACACAACAAAGCTATATATTATGTACATCGCATGTATATAAACTTATATACATATATAGACGCGATTTCCATTGGCCGGCATCATCACACACGGACAGTGAATCGTGATTTTTATTTTTATTTTTTACTCGCCTAAGAAAAAATGGCGGCCGTGGCGTAATGGATTTCTGTATATACCTACATGCACTCTGTGATTATAACGCCGCCACAGCTAGTGCAGCACGCATTTGTCTAAAAACCGCTCAACGACTGGTACGAACGCACGGACGTATTTTTTTCGTGTGCTGATCCCGAAGGAGGGGGGCAGGAGGCCTCGTGTATGCAAATGTCGCACCACACTGCATTATAGTGCCTTATTATATGTATTATTATTATAATAATATGGTACAATCACGTTTTTTCTCTATACGTATAGGTATGGTTTTATGGATACGCATTAGTATAGTATATTTAGGTATACCTATAGGTAGGTATATATGATGTATCCATATTTCATATATATAACAATATTTACTTTACAAGGAATAAATATACACATATACAGCACTGTGAATAATGTCCAATTTTTTAACTTGCCCGTTTAATATATATTAATATTAATATAGGTAAGAAGTAAGAACTTATACCTAGGTGTAATACCTATGCTAGAAAACCTCTTCTCTGACATCTTTTTTATATTCACAAGAAAACTAAGCGACACTATTATGATATTAAATTATTACAATAATACATAGGTAGGTAGTTGTTCGACTATATCTATAGTTTCAAACATAGATACCTACACATTGACATTGTTATTATAAACTACGAATACAATAACACGTATAACGTCGTGGATAGTTTGTTTTCACGGTAGTCGATCATTCTGTGGATAACAACGCATAATGCTACGTATTTCGCGCGGTGTATAGGTACCTATAATATGGCTATACATATCCAATATACATATTCACTTATAAGTAGGTGTGTACAGCCTATTCGGGCAGACGTAAATATGTGCACTATCCGCGGGGGCGGCGCCTTTGACGCGGGACAACTTAACCGGAAACGTGTCAATACACGTCAACGCGATTCGGTGCAGCAGCAGCAGCGGTATATCAGCGGCGCAGTTGTATAGAGTTATACCTTTCTATCGCTTTCGCTGTCTCTCTCTCTCTCTCTC
Source organism: Nasonovia ribisnigri (assembly GCA_027563435.1). Classification (NCBI taxonomy): domain Eukaryota; kingdom Metazoa; phylum Arthropoda; class Insecta; order Hemiptera; family Aphididae; genus Nasonovia; species Nasonovia ribisnigri. The sequence goes on from JANEHU010001110.1 coordinate 102,857, forward strand.
AGTCTCACTATCTATATACCTGTTTATAAATATTATATATATATATATATATACATAACTGCAAAGGCGAGCAGCAGCGCGTGTGACGGATAGAGATAACAAATAACGCGATATATATAATATATAGTATCTAAAACGCCGTCGTCGTGGTGTCGGTTACGTGCGACAACGAGAACCGCAACGCCGTGGCTGCCGACATCGAGTATATTATAATAATATAATGTGCGCGGGTATCGAAAAAAAAATAAAAGGGAAAAAGATAGCATCTCTCCCAGCTTTGGTCTCGGTCTACACAAGCGCGTATATATTATTATATATACCGTCACATCTATACCATATAGGTACAATGATAATACGCAGGTCACCATCACTGTATCATATATATATAATAATATATATATTTTATAATACATTACTAAACATAATATGATACCTTAACATAATAGGTATTATAATATAACATACCATTCTATAAGTACCTATATATGTTCTTCATGCGATACGCGGTACGATACTATAATACAACCCATAAGCACGCGGTGAACATTTTTTCGCCAACACAAAACAATGCGTTTACAGGAACGTATAACAATTATAATAATATAGGTACATGATACACCTACTTGAAGGTTGTCTTCTTTCGCAATACTTCAACTACACGTCTACACACTACGTATGTGAAAGGTGCAGATATATTATTATAGGTACATAAAATTAATATAGGTAATAAAATTAATTATATTAGGTATATCGTATATATCATAGTATCATAGTATCATACACATTTCACACAGTAGTACCTATATTGATCATATTATTGGTATAACGCTCGATAATATCTTAGAAAACCGGTTCGAAGTGTAAAATACGCACGTGTGTATACTGTATATGCTAAAATAATCTGTCAAGTATTATATTATGAGAGCCATTGCTATTTTTCTTTTACCTATAACCTATAGGCTATAGGTAAGTATATAAATATAGTTTTCTCTGTTTGCATATTTTGTTTCTTATCGTGATTATTTTCATGCATGGGCGTTTAATTGTGGTGTAAGTACCTATGTCTGAAGTACCTACCTATATATTATAAATTTTTTTTTTTATTTAAAATTTTTTCAGACTTAATCTATCCAAATTAAATTAGTGCTACAACAAATAACCAGAAAATACAAATCGTTCAAAATTATACGAAACAAAATATAACTACTTATGCATTACAATATGGGTTCAAAAATCAATAAATATAAAATTTAGATAGGTATAGCTGGTATATAATATAATCCATAAATAATAAAAGCTATTATATACATAATACAATAAAATTTCTTTCTTTTCCCTATAGGTAACTAAAAACTTAAATTATTTTATAATTATTTTATTATGCTGTACTATCAGTAGGTAGATTAAGGACACAAGTGGAAATAACGCTTTTTCATGAAATACAATTTAAAGTCCGATAGGTGTAAGGTACTTACGCCTATATAATAATATTGTGGTACCTAGTATGGGCTTATAATTTATTATTGTTCAGTATTGATATTAATAAAATATTGAAACTCATAGTAAGTTATGACTTATGAATGTGCACAAGAAAAATATGAATTTTCTCACAATGTAATATCTCTAGATTCATTTTTTTTTTGTACTAATAGGCCTGATTGTGCTAATAATGCATATTTTAATTATATAATATGGTACCTGCATTTTGTACCTTCTTGATTTAGATTTTCAGCGGAGCGATAATTGATGTAGGTACCTATTGATTTTACTCTATATTGTGTGGTTTTTTTATTTTTTTGTGTATGTCATCACCTTTTGAAACAGTAAAAATAAAAATGTTTCAATCTTCAACTATTTACTCGTGTTTTGGATTTAGTTGGTACTTTTAGTGGGTAAAAGTAAAAATTTCACAATAAGTACTTTTTAAAATATATCCCAAATATCAGTTTTTAGAAAAAACAACTTTGTATTTTGTTGTAATTTCAATCTAAATATTATTTACCCGAAAATATTCATGATAGAAACTATAATCTTTCCATTATTATACTTACATTAGTTACATTATCAATTTCTATACACAGTACACACGATTAAATTTACAAAATATTTAGACTCATATTTTTAGCTATTTATTCCATGAACCTATTCCTACCATTGTACGGTACGTTGGTATTGACTAATGAATTCTAACTTATAATTTAATAATAATATAATTATATAATCTATGTGATATTTTTTTTTCAAAAACTAGTTTAACTTATCGTAATACTAATAAAAAAATAAATCACTAATAGTACTGACTTAACAAAAATAAATGATAAAATATCCTTAGAAGTGAACAGTGGTTGCTTACAAAAAATAATGTACTTGGTAATTTATCATTGTATTCAAATTTTACACACCTATTGGCTATTACAAAGACCTGCCTAATTATGAGATATAGGTACACTTGCGGAACCTATTATAGGTACAGGCAATAAATACAGCAGAGTGACTTCCCTGGTTTTTATGTTTAATCATTATTTTCTTATTTCACTGGTAAATTAGACTCTATTACCTAGTCTATTACAATAGCTGGATTATAAATACTTTTTAAGTACAATACAACTGTATCTAGTAAATATATCATATGACGTGTTGAGAGTTGTACTGATGACGGAATATAACAATAAACGTAAAGCAGATAAGAATTAGAACCGAAAAACATGACATAATAAATTAAAACAAACTACATAATTTTCAAAATTAGTTGATAAATATGAAAATAAAATGTTATATTTTTATTAGAAAAATAAAACATAAACCACATAATATAATTAGTATTGAAAAAATATGACAAAAAATTGTATAATATATAAAAAATACCTATGTAAGAACACGACATTAAAAATATTTTGATTTTTTTATAATAAGATAAATCTACCTAATACATAAATATAATATTTAGCTTTCTGATGTTTAACCCTTAGAAAATTTGTTTCCAGCTCATACCTGTAATAGCTAATTTTACAATAAGGTAGTTCACTAGCATGCTCTAAAATTTGAGATGTATGCAGTATTAGAAATATTATTATATTTAAAAATTAAAATCCCCTCATTACAGTAATACAAATACAAAATGTACATAAGAACCTATTTAATTGACATAGGTATACGAGTTTCCATAAGTTTGGTTCTAAATTTTAGATATTTCAATTTTAATATTTCATGATATATGACTATATGAGTTAAAAATGTTTTATAGTCTTGTGGGTATAACTTTGTGAGATGGGTAACTAATTATTAAGATTGAAAACACATAATATTATATACCTATTACTATATTTAATACATGTTCTAAACATTAAACATGCTGTAAGTAATTATTGTTAATTAATTAATTCTTATTTAGCTAAGACTACAGCCTGTAGGTAGAATATAAATTATACATTAGGTTATAATCACTAAGAAGTATAATATTAATGCTAATGAATCAAATTTTAATATTGTTTAATATAGATGGAGAAATTCAACTATATTATCGTTTATTCATCTCGTATACATATATAGAAACCATAATAGTATTAATTATTAAATATAAACTAAATAAGTATAGGTAAAATAAGCATAATTTAAAAAAAATTTAACAATTATTTTAAATGAATATAGGTACCCTAATATTAATTAATATACCTTGCTATAATTCACATTTGCATAGCCAAACCTACTCAAGCAGTTATAATAGCTATCGATAAAATTATTGTATTCGTTAATATGGAAGTATTGTCAAGATCACACAGAAAGTGACCATATACTTATTCAAAAGTTATCATATTAGGTGCTTATATAATAATATATACTACATATTATTATTTAAGTACAATTGGTTAGGTTAGATATAATCTACCTATATACCTAAATAATATGGATAATATAAGAATACAATATATTAAATACGGAGCACAATATAATATATATTACGTAGAAGCTCACAGTGTATAATAATAATAATAATAATAATATATATTTTGATAGTAAGCTGCGGCCGCGGGGATTTGGTTCGGTTTTTTAAACACGAATTAATACAATAGGCAGCCAACAATAAAGACGCGCGGGGCGGACGTGCTGCAAAAGAGCGGTCGTATAACAGCCGAGTTCCTATATAATATACATATTACATACCTATATCATTGTGTATAAAAATACACTCGCGAGATGTATACTATAATATATAATGTATATCATATAATTATATGACATGCGTAAAAACGGGTGAGCGCTAAGCGTGTATAATGCGTGTAAAAACCGGTGTGGTGGACTGTTAGTATGGAGTAGAGCGGATGGGGCTGAGGGGGTTTGGAAAATGCAAAAAAAAATCGAAAATTCAATGTGTCCTTTATGTTTGATAAGTAAACATTTACTGTAGCGGCACACAATAAATAATACGGACAGACCGCAGCGCCATTTAAACCGCAATATTGTACGATAATATAATAGCACGCACGTCTAATAGTTTATACCATATATATATATATATATATAAGGTTTAGGTAGGTATGTATTATATTATGCGCTTATGTATGTATGTTCGTATAATATAATAATGTAATGTTATAATAACTCGGAGCAGATGACAAAATGCCGCCGGTTCACGGGCCGTCGGTTCGTCTCGCGCGTAATCCTTGGTGACGATAGGAGCTGCCGCAGTAGCCCCAAGCCGAGGTCCCATGTGGGCTGCACATACATACTCGCTTATTATATAATATAGATACCTTCTACCTATCGTCAGTACTCGTATATAATATTTATACACTAAACTACTTTACTATATTATACAAATATACCGAGTACCAACGTATTATAATAGATATAGTGAACGCGTATATAGGATGCTATATTTGTATATTTTATATACTGTTGTCTGCAGAGTATTAATTTAATATACACGTTTACGGTGAAGTGATTGGCTTAAATATTATATAATATTTACATTTGTACTGTATTGTAGTTAACGTTCGAAAGTTTACATAAAGGAACCTAGATAGGTACTATTCGTAGATGCATATTATAATTTGTGTTGGCCTTGAATAATTGTGAATAACATGGTATAGGTGACTACTGGTATGTAAGACTGGTAGAGGTACCTTAATCCGAGGTCACACGATGATAGAAAAACGTGATAGTTGCTATCGTGATAGAACTATCATACATGCATGATAGTGTGAGAGTTCAAAAGTAAGATAGTGTGATAGTAACTATCGTTGGAGTTCGTACGGTGACAGTACGCTGTCGCGAAAGCAAGTATCACGTTTTACTATCATCGTGTGACCGCAGCTTTACCTTTATGATCCGTCTGGTATGTAAACCACAAGAAAAAGTGGTGCGTTTCTTAAGGCCGGAGTTTTCAAGCCAAATTCACAGCTACGTCGTGCATCATATCGTGTCGATTGTCGATCAAATCGTATTGTAATTGGACATAACTCTTTTGGTATCATAATATTGTAATATTCAGTTTTGCAACTTCGTTTACTAACAATAATTTAATACGTCATGCTAAAGCTCAATTTTTAAACCAATATGGTTACCATTTGTAACCATGATAACTACTGCCTCGGACGACACGAAACACGACGTGAATCCGGCTTTGTACAATGATTTTATGAATGATGGACGCCTTGGCCGTCATTACCACGGTTGCTGGCGTGTGATGGAACTCAGGTTTATATAGAATCTCACTGGAATTCGTGACGGACGCTTTTGGAAAGGTACCGCCAGAACATGTTTAGATAAAATCCGATAAGGTTCTAATTTTACGATTAGATTTATTATTTACGCCTTACAGACTACCACGGTACTCTGCAAAGCGAGTATAGGTAACCACGATATTTTCCGTCGGTCAATTTAACTGTATGCGCCAGTTTATTCCATACTATAATTTTTATTTGGTTGTCGGAGCTGTTGTCTGCACTTGCCAGTATTTTTAAGAACATCAAAGGATAAGAATAATTTTTCACAAATGAGCCCGTTTCATAAAATAACCACACAAATATAATATTATGAGTTATTAATAATTAATGAAAAAAATACAAAAATAATTGTACCTATTTATTAAATTATACTAAGTGCGTAGATACCTACCTGTAAATACCTGATAAATGATAATACACACTACCAACCGGCAGCCAGCTATACCAATATTTTAGGTACCTATGCACACTTATAATATATTATATTTCTTAATAATCAATTTTACAAAATATGTAATATGATTCAGGATTATAACACATAAGGTCAAATTATAAATGTCCAATATGGTGTGTACGCACAAGCAATAAGATTTTATTGACTTGTGATAATTTGAAATATTATAAACGTTGTGCTAATGGTGGATACAAGGGGGGGGGCAAAGCGGCGTTTGCCCCTCTCCTTCGGGCCGAAATTTTTACAATATTTTTTATCATAATAATTGGCTAAAAAAAGTAATTTAATTTTAAAAAAATTGCCACTCCTTGGGTAACTTCTGGATCCGCTACTGGCTCATGCGCGAGTTCGATTATACGATAAACACTTCTAACCTATTTGAATGACAAGTTTTGGTCTTATGAATCTCCAAAACTTGTCATCCTTAATATAGGTTGTATTTTATTTTTTTTTTTTGTAATAAATATTACATGGGTCTAAATGGGTCCTCCTGTTAAATGTTGTTAATATATTGTTATTACTTATTACACCCAACAATATTATTTTTTTATTAAACCTATTATAACATGCTTATATCAGACATCATATTATAGTTTATATAATATTATGTGTGTGTGTATATTACTATTTACTATAAGTGACAACAAGTATAGCGATGTACAAGATACAAAGATCCGTCGACAAACTCACATTATATACTATACACATATAGTAGCTTTAAGTATGTACTATATACAACCGCCTGCTACACTACAACTCACGGGGTTTATAAATTATAATGTTACGCGAATACCATGGAGACTTGTAAAATATCATTATTAAACCTCTTACCGTGTGCCTCTAATTAGTATATAGCTGTATACCTATAATAGGTGGGTATGATATATGTATATCGCTCATTAAATGTGCGTGTGCGTATGTATTGTATTATAAATATAGTAGGCTATAACCTATATAAATATATAATATGTATAACTCTACTCGCTACTACGCCCCTGTAAATTACTGCACCAGTCATATTGCAGCTATACAAAAAAATGTTAATTTCTGTTTTACATTTTATTTTATAGATAACGCGATATAATTTTTTACATGAGTATTATATAAGTACCTATATAGGTATTATGTACATGTATATATTTTAAATACGGCTTTATACCCTCGTGTAACTTACTATTTAATAGAAATATTTCTTATCATTCATAACCATATTATAGGAATCTATTAATTATTATCTTCAAATGGCAGTGTAATGATTGATATCTGACAAGTTTGGTTTACAAAGATATTTTTTCATGTACGCACCTTTTGACTATCTACTGACATAATATATAGGTTCTGTATAAAAAACCTTAAAACCTTAAAGCAACAAAAAAAAAAACAATATCATGATGAGTGGTTTATAAATATATAATGTTAACGCACCTATGTTCTAATGAAAAAACCCATATAATATAAAATATCATGACCTTGTTTTCTATATTTCGTTATTTACCCCCTAATATTTTACGTTATTTAATGAATACTAACACTTAAGAAAATTAAAATTAAAACTATTTTTTTATATTTTTATAGAGAAAATCTGAGGAAAACAATTTATTTTTGGATAAATATTATAAATAGTCTTTTATTAGTATTTAATAGTATTTATATGATTATATGAATAGTATTTAACTGATTTATGTAAGTACTTAACATAATATATATAGGTAAAATACTATTAATATAATCATATAAATATTATTAAATACTAAAAAAAAATACTTTTTAATATTTATCCCAAAGTTAATTGTTTTTCTCAGATTTACTCCATAAATATAAAAATTTTAATTTTCTTAATATTTTGAATTTATTGCGAAATTTGGGTAAATTATTTAAGCATTAAAGAAAAAAATATTAGTTACTTTTAGTGTTGTATTTCTGGTATCTATCATTTTAATCAGAATCACAGAATAATGGTAATACCAATATAGCTACAAGCTACATATTGCATTGCAATAAGTATATTATTGAGCATCTATATACAATATTATACATAAAATGATAATTTAAAAACATTAAAAATTGAAGATAATTATTAATTGTAATATGAACTTATTTATAAAAAAATGTATATTATTCTTTTATTATAGGTATAAGGTAACTATAATAACTATATTTAAAATAACTCTACATTAATGAAATAGCTACGTACTAATAAAAGAATAATCGATTTAAATTTTAATGCAAATAACAATAAATTCATATTTTTTATTACCTAAAATGTTGAAAATTATTATATGCCATGTTGTATATATATTTTGAGTCAGTTGAGGACAGCTCGTTTTCATATACCCTAGTGGTAGACAGGTCCTAAATGGCTAAATGCCTAACTCAATGATAAACGAACTGCAAATCCGTTTTCCTAGTTATTATGTTTATATAAGTATACCATCTGTTAATAATAATATAGACTTAATAAAGATGTGCAATAGTAAGAATATTTTTAAAGTGAAATATCAACAAGAATTATCTGAAATGTTTGAAGTGAAATATGGACTTCTTCTAGGAGCAGCATTATCACAAATGCTATTCAATATTGCCCTCGAATGGGAAGTGACACAAGCTAACAAATCGCTGAAGTAGGCAGATTAGAAGTCATTCTTGCTTATGCAGATGATGTGGTTGTGCTGGGGAACTCCAAAAACGAAGGGATCAGACAATAATAAAGATTTGGAAGCAGGGAAGGTTTCGAGTTTAGAAGTTAATCATGGGAAAACCAAATATATATGCATATCATGGAACGATAATCATAACTTTAGTGTACACGTAGATTTATTTGAAAAATAAGAATCGTATGAATCTTTAGGGATAAATAAAAACAACAAAAATAACGAAGGTACATGAAGAAATAAAATAACGAGTAGCTAGTGCAAACAAATGTTATTATACAGTTTACTAAAACTGTTCAAGTCAAAGTTATATTATCCAGATAATCGAAGATAACTTTATACACAAGGTACCTGAGACCAGTGCTGACATATGGTTTGGAAACGTGAGCTACTACAAAATGCGATTACTTCAAATTAAGAACAACAGAAAGAAAAATATTTGGCCCAGTTTATAATGTGGAAAAGGGAACGTACGAAGGAAGACACAATGAGGACCTACAAAGTATTTTTAGAAGGGCAAATATCTTATCGTATTGTAAAAGCAAGAGGATAGAATGGGCCGGGCATGAATGGAGAGTAGAAAGAAAAACTATTCAGCGTGTTCTAGACGGAAGAATTGTAGGAAAAAGACCTATACGAAACCCTCAAACAAGATGGAAGGATGTTGTGAAAAGAATAAATTATAACAATGATCCATGAAAGTATACAATTAAGAGACGTGAATGACAGAGACTAATGGAGTAAATTCATGGTGGCAGCGGTGGATCTACAAGGCCCGCTAAGCTGTTGAGAAGAAGAAGTTATAATATACCTACTATCAATAGATATTACATAATGTGTATATTATTTGTATCTATAAATATATATGTGTAATATTGTATAAATTGTATATATTGTAATTGTTACAGGTAAGTCATAATATAATAGGTTACCTACTCTTATAATGTATTATATATCTAAACTAAACATACGAAAATAAGAAAATCTATATTACCTACTACTCGTATATAATAATTATTATAGCAACTATGGCTCTACCTAGTGTATATTGTGTTCTATTATAAACATTTTATGTCAAACGGCATCGACTCCTGAGTGTAAAGTATAATGTATACCTATTGTACAGTATATATTATATTGTTAAGAGTGTCACCGCAGCGAGGAGTCGACGACGTCTCATCGGTAGGTACTCGAGAGTATATAAACAATATGAACACACACACATGTATATACGCGAGCTGTTAATATATAAGTATTTATGTAATATGTATACAATATAATGCGGTGTGCTAGCGGTGCGCGATCGGGGCTAAAAGAGACTGTCTATATATACATATTATATTTTGTATACTTATATACACGTCATACTGCGTAGCTCGTCACTCAAAGTGTGGGGGGGGGAGGACGTGTGTTTTTGTCACGATGCTCACACACACGCAAACAAGTCGACGACGCGGCGTATATATGTTGACGAGTATTGTCAGTCGTACGACGACTGCGGCAAAAACGAGAGAGACGCGCAGACGACGCGGCACACAAGCACAATAATAATATTATGTGGCGGCAGCGCTGATGCCGCGCGACCGGCGTCAAAGGCACCGCCGACGACAAGTGGCCACTCGAAGACACCGCGCGAACGATCGGCGGCGGATGACAGGACGGAGGGCTGCACGCACACGCACACGCACAATGCGTCGCGCGCGCGTCGTCGTCCCTCCATGTCGGACATCGAGTGTTCGATCAACAGAACGCGGCGGCGGCGTCGCGTACACGCCCGCGTGACGACTAAATATTAAAAATAATAATAATATAACATTATTATACGTATATGTGCCTACACCGTGTATACTGTACACACACTGTTATGTACACAGTGCGACTACGTCGGCGTGACATTTTTTTTTTTTGAAAAGAACCTGTCGATAAGTCTATAAATGAATATATATATATATTATCATATTACATTGTATAGTATATTCAGTCGGCGTTTGGGAAGGAAGAAAACAATTTTAATTGTCTTAAGAGATTTTGTCACGGACTTCGCGTACCTCTGCTTAGTCTTGAATTCCTTAGTATAATACCCATAGTACCTTTACTCGTAATATATATTATTTTCAAGTTTTATTTTTCCACTGTTTTTCGTGAAAAGAACAATCTACAATATTGAACATATATAAGATTTAAAACAAAAAATTACTTTTTTTTATGTTTTTAGACTATAGTTGAAATACCGTCGATCCTAACGATTATGTGGGTAAGTTATAGTACGCAGTACACACCGACAATAGAAGTTTATATTTTTGTTGCTCTTGTATACTGTATACATAATACAAATGTTCTACTCTGACCGGCGTCAAAAACGTCGTGTGGTAACACACATTTATATGAGTATAATCAGTGCCGCGTTTGGGTAAGTTGTGCAAGGGGGACTAAGGCCTACTATTCAGAATCTAGCTTACCCCAGATTAAAAAAAACTCAATAGCATTTTTGTGTATTCATAACAACAAATTATGAACTAAAACTAGTATAATTAAAACTTGGTTACGTAGATGTTGGTACATAATATTTTACATACTCACAACTCACTTAAAAATTAAAATGTCGAAAAAATCAACGAGAGAACACAGATAATGTTGTTACTTTAAAGTTTGATAATATGTCAATAATTTACTCTAATATTAAAACTGACAGCAGCAATAGGCTGCGAAACGAAAATTTTCCGTCGTACTAGTGACGGAGACAACATATGAGGGTGCGACGTCCTCTTAAGTATAGAAAAATATACTATAAATAATATTAACTCAGAAGAAACTTACACATATTGAAAGAAAAATATAGCTCTAGAACTTGAATTTATTAATTATTTATATTTTGTTGTTAAATATAATAATACTGCGTAATATTAATATGAAACTAATGTAATAACTTTAAAATTACCTATCATTAATTTTAGATTCTGAGCGGAGCGATGAATGTATTGGTTTTACAATGATGTGTGTTTTTTTTTTTATTTTTTTTTTTATTTTTGTGTCTGTCATCACGTTTTAGGACAGAAAAAATGCTTCGATTTTCTTCAATAGTACCTTTTCTGATAGGAAAGTGAATCTAGTTGGTACTTTGGGGGGTCAAAAGTCAAAATTTCCCAGTAGTTTTCATGAGCGCCTGGAAAAACAAATGAAAAATTATGGGAAAAACGGGAATTTTTACGGAAAACCAATTTTCGACAAAATCGATTTTGGTTTTTGGTATAACTCTAAAAGAAATGACCGTAGAGACATGAAATTTTGACCGAATGTTTATATAAGCATTTTCTACACATCATATTATTTTCAAAATATTCTGACTTATTTTGAGCTGTTAACGGACATTTTCAGTTTCCAATTTTTTTAGTTTTTTTTTCTATAAATGTCAATAAAATTTTATTTGTTGGGTAAAAAATCTTGAAAATTTAATAGTAGGCTTCTAATATATTGTTACAATAATATATTAAAAATATTAAAAATCCGTAGTCACAATTTTTTTTATAATCATTTAAAGTTCAAATTTTGACAAAATACGTAAAAATTACGAAAATTTGCAATTTATTTTGAATTAGAAATTCATAAAATTTTTTCTTTTTAAATCTAAGATTTGAAAATGTAATACAAGATTCCTCATAAGTTTGCCTAATTTTATCAATAAAAAAAAGTTTATAAGCAAGTCATAATAAATTTTTATGAGCATTTTAAGTTCAAATTTGTACAAGATTAGATATTCACTCGATTTCTCATGTAGCGATTTTCTTATTTTGTTGCAATTCAAAAACAAATAACTGTAGATGCATGAAAATTCACTGAATGTTTATATAAGCTATTTCTATACACCATTCAATTTTGAAAATATTTTGATTTGTTTTGAGCTGTTTACAGACATTTTTAGTTTTCAATTTTTTTAGTTTTTTTTTTTATAATTGTCAATAAAATTTTATTTGGTGGGCCAAAAGTCTGAAAATTTAATACAAGCTTTCTTATATATTGTTACAACATCAGTTGAAAAATTTTAAAAATACATAGGCACGATTTTTTTTTATAAGCATTTAAAGTTCGAATTTTGACAAAATTTGTCAAAATCTCGAAAATTATAAATCATTGTAATTTAAAAATTATAAAATGTTCAGTTTTTATAACTAAGTGTTGAAAATTTAAAACAAAAATTCTCATAAATAAATCATACTGTAACCAAAAAATCTAAAAAATATATCAACATATTTATTTTTTACAGATATTTTAATTTCAAATTTAGACAAAATTTCATATTTAAACCAAGAATAATGATTTTAGTTATTTTGATATAATTTAAAAATATTATTTGTTGGTATATGAAACTTTTAGAATATATTGTTATATTTATATACACGCAATGGCATTTTAAAATATAATTTTTTTGAGAAAAATGAATTTAACTAACTATAGTAAATACTAATGCCTATAATACTAAAATTAATTACTTTATTCACAATAATATCATCAAATACATTTAGACTTAGTAAGATATTATAGACTGACTGGACCGTCTTCGCTCAGAATCGTTTTTCTTATTCAATGATATTATATCATTGATAAAATCAACAATAATCCATTACAGTGACTCACTTGTAACCTACTGTACAAAGTGAGCGACATACAGTGGCGTATTTAGAGATTTGATGCCCTGGGTACATATAATTTGTTGCCCCCAACATTTTAACATTTATTTACCTTTGTTTTATGATCATTAAAAAATAACAACATAATCATACATAAAAGTTTTGAATATTATATAAATTGAAACATTTAATTAAACAAAAGAAACATTAACATTTATATTTTACGATGAGATTTTTGGGCAGCAAAATCTTCAATGACCTCATTATAACTAATTGATTTAGTTATCTCACATTCTATATTTAAAATTGCCAAATTGTTTAAACGGTTGTCATTCATTGAAGATCTCAAGTATGATTTCACTCTTTTCAGAACACTAAATGACCGTTCAGCTGAAGTATTAGAAAACGGACAGCATAAATACATACGTAATGCAATATCTACATATGGGTAGACATCTGCTATATTGTGATCTTCAATGATTTTGCACAACTCTAAAATAGATTTTGGTGATACATTTCCTGGAAAACTTTTTAAGTATCCATGAAAATGAATACACTCATTTATAAATGATCCATCGAGATCTTCAGGATACTGACTCTGGCTACAACTATAGTATAATATACAGGTCTTGAACTTGACAATCGTGGATGCGGGCTGACCACATTTATTTACGCAGAGGCAAATTCATTATTGCCTATTGGTATCATAATATTGTATGAAAACTATTCATATTATACTTCGTAAAGGAGATTTTTTTCTCCTGATAAAATCATAAATAAGTTAAAAATTACTAACGAAATATGTGCTATCGGTGAGCCAAAAAGTAAACATTTTGAGTACCTATTATTTACTACAATATTTTAAGTGAGGCGCGCCTCACTTGCCTCACCACCAAAACCACCACTGCTTTTTCAAATTAAAAATTGATGCCCCTTTAAATTTGATGCCCGGGGCGATTGCCCCCTCTCGCCCCCCTAACATGCCACTGGCGACATACACTTACCCGTCTCTTTTATTTTTATTATGATATAATAGTGCAGTAATGCACTTTCCTGTATTTGAACATTCTGTTTCTATAGATGGGTAATATAAAAAAAAACTATTTAAATACTGCTTTTAAATTATTGCCTACAAATACTTACATGTTGTTGGGCTTCGCGATGAACGGCATTTTGTCACTCGATGCAGCAGATTCATTGCCGATTTCTGTGTGTTTTCC
>JANEHU010001111.1:0-83111 GCA_027563435.1 Nasonovia ribisnigri
GGATATCATTAGTTTTTATAAATTATCATATTTAATAGGTGATATACTGTATTAAATACGTCTGTGGTAATTATTTACCCAGTGCGCCCAACGACAGATTATTTTATATTATTTAAAGAATAGATAAAATTAGACTCTGATGGGAGTTAAATGATATACAATGATTACTGTATAACTTATTACTGTTTTTATTACTGTTTCGATTTTGGTTTTTTTCTTTTTACTACTTCCCAGTATCGTACCGATGAGAGGTGAGGTAAGTTTTAAGAATTGGACGGTTACCCCCTTGATAATAACCTTTTTATTTTGTTAACCTGTAATTGTACCTATTCATCTTCATTTTATATACTCGTGCAGAATATTTTTTGGAGTATTTCATCGATGTATAAAAAAATATTTAATAATTAAATAAGCATAGTATTGGACTAAACGTTATTTATTATCACTCCACTCAGCAATACTTATATAATATAAATATAATCTAACTCCAATTGTATTATTATAATATGATAATAATATTTTTTTGTAAATAGTTTATATTTCATAAAACTTATCACCACTATAAAAATGTAAAACATTTTCAAATTTACAACTGTGTAAACTTTTTATGTAAATTTTAAAATATTTAATTTGAATTCTCAATTATATATAAAAAAATCTATTTTAATTTGAAACAGAGTAGTAATGCAATGTACCTATACCGGATCATATAATGAAAACCATAGTGATAATAAATGTCGACGATTGATAGGTTCTGAAAAAAACAGAGCGATAAAAGAAATGATCGATTATCATACAAGTCTATCAGTCTACTATCGTAAAGAAGCAAATCGGCTTATGATAGATGGTAAGTTCCTATACCTATGTACTGAATAATTTAATAAAATGATAAGTTCGGGAAGTTGTTCTGCTGTACTTATAGTTAGGGTTATGAATTTATGATAATGAAATATTTCAAAAATATCAAAAATTACGTTTCCTACTTTGATAAATTTTTATTCGACATGAAACAAAAAAAAATAACATTCATAACTCAACCAATTCGATTCTAGACCTAGTTTTTTGCAATGATATAGCTTTAACCGTTGAAAAGTCACTTGACCCGCTAGTTCCTATAGATAAATACCAACCAGCTCTAAGTATTTTACTTCCACATAGTCTCCCGGTACCAAGCTGTAAACAGAGCCGCAGGTACTACAATTTCCGCAAAGGCGATTATGGTAAAATCCGTTCCTTTGTGTCTGCATTTAACTGGTCTTCAACCTTTTCTCAATACGACCTTGACTCAGCAGTTAATGTTTTTTACGACGCATTGCATAAATCAATCCTTGATCACATTCCTCAAGTCTCCTTTAATGAATCAACATACCCACCCTGGTTTACCAAAAATCTTAAAAATATATTGTTTTTGAAAAAAAAAAGGATCATATTAATTATAAGTCTACTTTAAACGTTAATGATTATAGAGAATTCTCTCTCCTCCGAGCAAAACTTAAATATGAAACAAAAAAATGTTATCGCAACTTTATACTCCGTACAGAAACAGCCCTTAGGACTAAGCCCAATGATTTCTGGAAATTTATTAGAAACAACCGTGCTAATTTTTGTATTCCCAAGGAAGTGTCATACAACGAATTTACTTCTAGTAATGAACAAGAGACCGCCAATCTCTTTTCCGAATACTTCTCCTCAGTTTACTCAACTAAACAAGTAGATTTTGATGCCAAAAAAATAGATATTTCTACATTTGATCTGCCCAATAATGCTACTTTTAACGCAGAAGATGTATTACATAGCCCATCCTCACTGAAAAATGTGTGGTCAATTGGACCAGATGGCCTATCAGGTCACTTTTTATATGAATTAAGAACTATTATTGCTTATCCGCTATGGCTCCTGTTTAGAAGGTCGCTTGATGAAGGCGTTTTTCCTTCCATGTTCAAATTCAGTTCTGTAACCCCCATTCCTAAATCTGGTAGCCCCTCCGTTGTTTCCAATTATCGACCTATCTCCATCCAATCACATATTTCAAAAATGTTTGAACACATAGTCTTAAACGCCATTCAACCAACCGTTAATTCTATCCTAGCCGAAGAACAGCATGGCTTTCGCCCAAAATGATCTACTACCACATGCAATCTCGTTTTCAATAACTATGTCTTCGACTCTTTCCAGCAACGAACTCAAGTAGATGTAATCTACATTGATTTTCAAAAGGCTTTCGATTCAGTCAACCATAATGTACTTATTCATATTCTCAAAGAATCAGGTTTTGGCGAACCTCTTCTTTCTTGGCTAAGATCCTTTGTTAGTAACAGGTATCAATGGGTTAAAATCTTTGATGTTAAGTCTGATTTGTTCTTAGCTTCATCAGGTGTCCCTCAAGGAAGTCATCTGTCACCAATATTGTTTTCGTTATTTATAAACAGCCTCCATCGTGTGCTACATCACTGTCAATTTCTGTGTTTTGCTGATGACATTAAATTATATCTGCGTGTAACCACGCCAAATGATTGTACAAAACTTCAATCCGACCTAGATCGATTCTCAAATTGGTTCAAATCTTTAGGTTTAACACTTAATTTCGATAAATGCAAAATTATGACTTTCACTAGATCCCGTTGTCCTATAATTTCCCCATACTTCATCAGTAATGTAGCTATTACTCGTACTATGGACTATGTCATGGATCTTGGTTTCAAGCTAAGCTGCAACTTTGACCCCACTGCTCACATCGAGTACGTGTGTTGTAAAGCTTTGAAAACCCTTGGTCTTGTCATCCGATTAATAAAGGATTTTCGACTTGAATCGTCATTAAAAACCCTTTTCTGCGCGCTTGTGCACCCCATCTTAGAATATGGGACCGTAATATGGGACCCTTATACTGCAGACAATGCAAGGCAAATTGAGCGTGTTCAGCGCCGGTTCTTACGTTATGCTAGTCATATCCTTAAAATACCTTGTGCACCTCATAACTATACACCGGTTGCTATTCATCTAGGTATGGCCTCCTTAGCCGAACGTCGTCGTGTCGCAGGTATTAAATTCCTAGCGGGTCTTTTAAACAATAATATAGATTCTCCAGTCCTTCTCTCGCAAATCTCCATTAAAGTTCCATCCCGTCCATCCCGCTCAAAGGCGCTCTTCTATGTCCCGCACGCCACCACCAACTATATGGCTAATGAACCTTTAAGACGCCTAATGTCGTTTGCCAATGCAGAACCTTCCTTCGATGAATTGCTAAATTTTTAATAAATATATATATTTAAGTTAAGGTTTTTGTTTTAATATTTAATTTTTTATTGTCATCAGATAATTGTATTTAATATTAATGTAGGTTGTATATATTCAATTTAATTTTTTCTTATTGTAAAAATGTCTATCACTATATAAAATATACATTGTATTGTCAAAAGGGCTATGCCCGTATAATTAATAATAAATAATAATATTCAATATAAAAATCTAAATTTCATAAAAATCTTTATTTGATAAAAAATATATAAAAAAATCTAAATTTCATAAAAAATCTATATTTGATAAAAAATATATATTCAATAAAAAATGATATTCAATAAAAAAATCTATATTTGATAAAAAATGTATATTTCATAAAAAAATCTTTATTTTATAAAAAATATCTTCAATAAAAAAAATCTAAATTCAATAAAAAATCTATATTTGGTTAAAAAATCTATAATTTTGAAAAATATTTATTTTATAAAAAATATCTTCAATAAAAAAATCTAAATTCAATAAAAAATCTATATTTGGTTAAAAAAAATTATATTATTATATATACTTTTTATCAAATTTAAATAATTATATAAATTATATAATTCAAAAATAAATAAAATTGATTTTTAATTTTTCTGAAATATCTGATCGGCTTGTTTATGTAATACTTACAAAACTATTATTTTAATAAAAAAACGTGGAAAACAACGCGTTAGTGCGTTACTTCATATAAATTACTTTTAAAAAGTAATCGCGCTACAATTGTATTACTTTAAGTAAAATTGCCAGCGTGAAATTGGCACCAACAAGAGAAAAAAATTGTTTGCGTGGATTGAGTGGCTATGCAAATTCTAAAAATTGCATAGCAAATTTTAGTAAATAATTTGCAAAATATTTGCTGAAGTTAGAAGTTTGTAGTACAAAGTGGTGGTACAGCATGAAATTGGCACCACCGAGAGAAAAATTTTTTTTGCGTGGATTGGGCGGGTATGCAAATTCTAAAAATTGCATAGCAAATTTTTGCAAATAATTTGCAAAATATTTGCTGAGGTTAGAAGTGTGTAGCATAAAGTGGTGGTGCCAACTTCACACACGTGGCATTACTATTATTAGTTTATGAAGTTCAAATATTGACCAAATTGATGAGCTTCGTCAACACATGGTAAGAAGTCCACCTCCAATTACATATCTTCGTATGACGAAAGAGACCAAACCCAAGTATTTTTTTTTTTAAATTTAAATTTTAGTTTTTTTGTTTTATCTATCGTTGCCTTTAAGAGCAACAAAACTTTTCCAACAAATTCCAACAAATATCCAACAGCGTCCAATAAGTCCGAGTAGAAGTTGTTGGTATGTTTTCGATAAGTTTTTAGTACTTGTAGTGTTGTATACTTAGCACTACAAACTTCAAAGTCTTATAACTTTTCTAAACTTTTCCAACAAATTCGAACAAATATCCAACAACGTCCAACAAGTCCCAGTAGAAGTTGTTGATATGTGTTCGATATGTTTTTAATACTTTGTAGTGCCAACTTCACGTACCTGATGAGTTTGATTATTTTAGATATGTAACGGATGATTACAAACGATATAACATAATTTAATTCTATCCTATGGTAAGTGGCCATGTCATGGTAAGTGGTAACGTAATTGTTTATACTATGGCTTTATTGAACAGGTTTGTACATACAATATTGGAAATTGTATGTACATACAATATTAGCTATACCATCGGGACTATCGGGTATAGCTATGTTCGGTCTGTTAAATGCATGAGTCACTGCCGTCGATTTCAGGGGTAAATTTTGGGTTATAAATTCCAATTTCTACGTTACAAATTGTTACAAATTAGGTACTAATTATCTAAAAAGGTTTGAGTTAAAAATGTTGAATTCGGGGTGCCAGAGTGACGTCAGCCCAGCACCCCGAATTTCAAAAACATCGATTTCAGGGGTAAATTTTGGGTTATAAATTCGAATTTCTGCGTTAAAAATTGTTACAAATTAGGTACTAATTATCTAAAAAGCTTTGAGTTAAAAATGATGAATTCGGGGTGCCAGAGTGACGTCAGCCCAGCACCCCGAAATTCAAAAACGTCGATTTCAGGGGTAAATTTTGGGTTATAAATTCCAATTTCTGCGTTACAAATTGTTACAAATTAGGTACTAATTATCTAAGAAGGTTTGAGTTAAAAATTTGAATTCGGGGTGCCAGAGTGACGTCAGCCCAGCACCCCGAAATTCAAAAACGTCGATTTCAGGGGTAAATTTTGGGTTATAAATTCCAATTTCTGCGTTACAAATTGTTACAAATTAGGTACTAATTATCTAAGAAGGTTTGAGTTAAAAATGTTGAATTCGGGGTGCCAGAGTGACGTCAGCCCAGCACCCCGAAATTCAAAAACGTCGATTTCAGGGGTAAATTTTGGGTTATAAATTCCAATTTCTGCGTTACAAATTGTTACAAATTAGGTACTAATTATCTAAGAAGGTTTGAGTTAAAAAATTTGAATTCGGGGTGCCAGAGTGACGTCAGCCCAGCACCCCGAAATTCAAAAACGTCGATTTCTGGGGTAAATTTTGGGTTACAAATTCCAATTTTTGCGTTACAAATTGTTACAAATTAAGTACTAATCATCTAAGAAGGTTTGAGTTAAAAATGTTGAATTCGGGGTGCCAGGCTGATGGACCTATAATCAGCTGGTGTATTTTTATGTTAAAAAAATTGTTTGTTTTGAACTGTTTTTTCTGTTCAAAATGGTTTTAAAACAAAAAAAATTATTTGAGTTTCAAGCAGTTCAAACAGTATATTTAAAACGGTTCAAAACAAAAAAAACTCAATATTCACTTAGAGTTACACTGTTTTAAACATATTACGTTTTATTCGTTTTAAACAATTAACGAAATATTCAAAATAAATATTTTGAATTTATGTTTTAAACATATTTAAAACAACTTGTTTTGTAAACATATTTGTAATTACGTAATTAAGTATTGTCGTATACTCCGATTGCTTTCGACGTACATAATAATTAAACTCACACCATGTCACACACAAATCGCGGACATTCTCTCCCCCCCTCCCCTATTGTTTCGGTGTAGTAGGACATTCCCCCCCTTTTTTAAAAGTTTACTATTTAAAAATATAATATTATTATTTAATATAAATATATTTATGCCTAATTTCAAATATTTTCATAAATATAATAAATTACTTATTATTTTTTAAATTTTTATTGTTTCAAGTAAGTTGTTCAGTTAATCAAACATATACATTTATAATCTATTACATTTATGAAAATAAAAACTATTTTATATTTTATTTAAAAAAAAAATTTCATAATAAATAATAAATAATATTATATTGTTAAATTCAATATTATTAGTCAATAATTAAATTAAAAAAATTGGAGAAAAATGTCCGCATCAAAAATATAGGGTGGGGGATGTCCTACTAAACCGAAAACAGTCGGGGGGGGGGGGGAATGTCCATTTACCGTTACACACACCGCGGCCCAATGTATTGATTTTACAACGATTTGTGCTTTTATATTTTATTTTTATTTTGTGTCTACCATCACCTATTAGGACAGCAAAAATTGTGTGATTGTATACTTCAGCATTTTTTCTAATAGGAAAGTGAATCTAGTCATTACTTTGTTGGCTCAAAACTCAAAAGTAAAAAATTCCCAGTAGTTTCAAAGCGCCATGAAAACGAAAAAAAATTAAGAAAAAAAGATAGTTTCTACACAAAACCAGTTATCGAAAAAATCATTTTTCTGTCGTACTCAGAAATGAATAACCGCTCTACCGTAGAAACTTTTAATTTTAACAACATTTTTATATGATATAATATGTGCATTAACACAACAAGAAAACCAACTGAACATAGATATTTACTTAAAATTGTCACCAAATAATTTAAAAAAACCAAAAAATATTATAATTTATAATCGTCTGTACCCAGTGTCGGTCTGGCTAATGATTGGACCCCCACAACAATAATTTTCAATAGGCCCCTTTACACAAAAAAAAAAAAATTAAAAAATGTTTTTTACATAATATGCAGTTTTACTTTTCGTGTAAGTGCGAATAAAATTAATTCATAACTATAAGAATACTAGAATCCAAAGTCCAAACTTATGAACATGGTGTTATAATTATGAGATAAATAAATAAATAAATAAATGGTTTGACAATGGTTTTGGAACTTTTTATGTTTAAATAGATACAAAATAAAAATAAAAATAGTTAGGTATACAATTATTATACATCTACGGTATATTTAATGATTGGAAAGTCAGTTACTCTAATTCGATATATAGATATTCTAGTACAGTTTTTTTTGTATCTGTATCGTATGAATAATAGCCTCCTTTTCCCAATGTCTAAAAAAAATATATTTTTAAAACGTTTAAAATCTGTTATGTAGATTTAAATATGGATAAAACACAATTTTAAAATCGGTTTAATTATGATCGAACGAAAGCAACTTATATTTTCAAAAATACTATATAATAATATAACTAGTATTGTAAAATTGTATTTGGTTTAGACACTTTTATAAGTAATGCTAATCAAATAGGTAAATATTAATAAAGAACACATACAACTTGAATTCAATGATATAATATTATCATTTTATAAGAAAAACGATTCTGAGCGGAGATGATTTGTCAGTCTGGATATTTTATATTGAAATATATTTATTTTTTATTCGTTTTTATGGTGATAAATAGAGCTGGGCCGATAGCACTTTTTTCCGATATCCGATATTCCGATGTATTTTGTCGATATAAAACCGATAGCCGGTCCGATATTTTATTTCCACGAACCGATATAAAAATACTTAACCCTTTCAAGCCCAATATATTAAATTTTTTCAAAAAAAAATTTCTGTTCTCATTTTTGGCTTTTGTAGGGTTAAATTAAGGGAAAAAATTTTTTTTTGTAATTTTTGAAAAACTTACCAACATTTTACAGACATGATGCTTAAAATTATCACTGGGAACTAGGTAGCGATTAAAATTTTTTTTTTTACTTACCAGCATATTTTCCAAATTACAAGAATTGAATTTATTTAGTGAACTTATAACCCCAAATCAAACTCTATATTACACAACACTATAGGTTAGATTAGATTAAAATCATAAACATAAAATAAAATATAAATCAAACTGTGTACAAAATTCAACGACTTGTTGATTTTTATTGATAAAAAGATAATAATAATCAAAACTTAATGAAAACAACATTTCAATAAAAACTTTAAAATATAACATTATAATAATCTTATTATAACAATAAGTAGTTACTTAGATTGATATGCAGACTTTTTTATTAAACTTTATGATAGGATAAAATATAGGAACTTATTTTTTATGGTAGTTTAAAAAACAATTGTTTTTTAAATTGTAACATAAGTGTAACTTACACTTATCACATTTTGTTGTAGAATAACATGTAATACAATTTTTACATCTTTGTTTTTTTATGACTCGAATTGGCCAATGTCCAGTTTCATCATATCTAACATCGTTAGTTGGTCTTGGATTAAAAGTTCTTTTTTTTTTACTTGGTGGTGTGTTAGATAATGGTCTACCTCTTTTTGGCGTTTGAACTTTTCCACATTGTAATAAAGCATGAGATATTTCTAACTTAAATTTTAATAAGCTCATAGTTTTTTCATTTAACTGCTCACAATGTCTTCTATAGAGTAACCACGAATTTACCACACACATATCAAGCAAATGATACACAATGCGTAAATAATATCGTCTTACTCTTATATTTACACGATATAGCTCTACTAGCATATCATGTAAATCAATGCCTCCCATATAAGAATTATATTCACCAATTGACGCTGGCCTAGGGACATCAACTTTTTTTTTTTTCTGCAACAGACCATCTTTTGACATTCTCCACAGGTAGTGGTCCTTTGTAATTTGAAATTACATGCACAACTATATTATCATTCCACTTAGTTACTACAATATTGTTATTTGTGTCCACTCTACTATCAAACTTGCCACGTTCTCCAGATTTCAATTGCTTATCATTTGCTAATACACAACCAGCAATACGATTAGAACGTACTGTCCCGATACTTTGAACTCCAACAAATTTTAACTTGCATTGCAAGTTGTAGGAATTAAACCAATTGTCCATAGATACCTAAAACAAAAATGATTGTATATTTATGTTAACTTAATGTAAAATTTTAACAATCAAGTTATGAAGTACAAATATTAGGTACCTTATAATTTTCATTTTTTGGAATACATTCAATAAGTCGCATGACAACATCTCCACTTATACCTAGGCCATGGTTCGATGGAGGTAAAGTACCTTTACCAACATATATTTCAAAATCATGCACTAGTCCATTTGATGAAGCCAGTGCAAACATTTTGATTCCCCATTTATGAGGCTTATTTTTATTGTACTGCTTCATAATTGAGCGACCTTTAAAAGGAATAATTATTTCGTCAACAGCTATATACTCATTTACATGAACTTTTTTCATGTTATCCCTTATAGCATTCAAAAAAGGTCTGATTTTAAACAATTTGTCATGTTGGCTATGTTCTCTGGGTAACATATGAGTATTATCATTAACATGAAAGTAAGACCTTAGGTTGTCAAATCTGTTTCGTGCCATTACATCAGAAACTATAGAAAAACGGGTCTGATTATTCCAAAACATTCTATAAGATGGCATTTTGACAATACCCATGTACCTAAAACAAAGCATGATAGTTTTGAAGAAACAGAATAACTTATATTAACTTATAAGTGAGAAATAAATACATACATTTGAATTCCAATAAATTGTTCTATCTCAGCAGATGATGTAGCAATGCATTTTCCTGACTTCTGTACAGAATATATATTAGTTTGTTCACATAAATTTTGAATAATATCATCATCAAAATACTGTTTAAAGTATTCATAGGGAGATAAAATGTGAGTAGGTGGATCAGGTAAGTTTCCTTTCCATGTTGAATCAGGGTTTTGATATGGTACCTATAATATTAAAAAAGTTAATATTTAATTACCTAACATTTTTGTTGACAAATTGTCCATAAAAACTAATACCTTTTCCCAATTTGGACCTATCCTAACTTGTTCATCAAAAAGTCTATTTTCTGCTTCAATTTCTGCTTCTATGTCCCTCTGGTTAAGCATAATTAAATTATTTTCAAAATTGACTTCATCCTCTTCCAATAAATTATTTTGAATAGGAAACAATTCCTGAATTATTATTATAATATTAGTCAATAAATGTATAGTTTGATCTCGAGTTTAATAGAGTATATAGAGATACTTACTTCAATATTATCAGGAAATGTATTCAATATTTCATTTAGATTGTCAATATTAATGTCATCACCTTCATCTAGTTCTTCTAGGTCTGATATATCCCCTTGTAATAACTCAGCCACTTCTTCATCACTTAGTTTTTTCCCCATGTTTCTAGTGACTATGGCAACATCAAAAAAAAAATGTAAACAACAAAATGTTCATGATTCCAAAAATTATCATTGGGAATTTGAGACATAATTTAAAAAAAATTGATTTGTTTGTTTAATCCCAATGATTATTATAGGAATCATCGTGTTTATGATACTATAATGAAAAAACTATAAGAGTTAGATCTATAATAATACTTTAACTAGAAAGATGAAGTAATTTTTAACATGATTAAATTTTTTTTTAATTGATTTGGCTAAAATAACTTACCTTTTAATTAATATATAAAATTTGGTTTCTTGCAACGTGGTTGATTATCGATAACGAAAACAAACTGACTGTTTACTATCACTTAATCATTCAAATAAGAAAAAACAGTGTTCCCATTAGAAAGAGTAGAAAATTTCTCATTTATTTATGTGTATTTAGTCTTTATTGGAAAATTGTGGGCTGTTTAATACGTCATTGATGTACATGATTCCAAAAGTTATCGTTGGGCTTGAAAGGGTTAAAAACCCGATATATTTTTCAAAAACCGATACCCGATATATAAACCGATGTAACATTTAAATCATGTGGCATATCAAAACATATTAGATTTCCGCTACGATAAATAATAACAAATTAATAAATAATAAATATTAAAAATTAAAATTAAATTATAGATTCTAATTAATAAAGTATATAATATTACTAGTATTATATTATAATCTTAAGTATAAACAACAAAAAGTAAAAAATAAAATATTAAATCTTTTTTTAAACTTTTATTTTTATAGACAATAAAACAATTAATAATTATAAATTATTAAATTACTAATTAGTGTTATAACAAATTTTATATTTTTAAGTATATTTCTGGTTCTTATTCAGAAAAATTAACTGCCTCACTTTGTCTGGGTTAAGTCAATTCCTTTTTAATGAGCAAACTAATCCTGCGGTACTAAATGACCTTTCTGAATCCACAGAACTAGGTGGACAAGAATGATATTTTTCTGCTAAAATCTTTAAACCTTTATATTTTGAAACTGCCCAATATTGAAAAATATCTCCATTAATATTTAATAGTTCTTCTTTTAAATACATGTTAAGTTCTATATCTGGAGTATTTTCTTCAAGGTTTGAAATTTGTTCAGGTAAAATTATAAAGAATATAGTCATATTATTGGATTTAGATGTGGTTTGAACTGTTTGATGTTCTGTGTTGGCAACAGTCAAATCAGTATTTTGGCAAATCATTGGATAAACAAATTGTAATTTGTTTAGTAAAGAATTTCTCCCTTGCTGTGCTATATCTTCACAAGAAAATACCTTATTATGATTTTTTTTTCACACAACATGCACTGAGCTTTGGTTATGTCATCCACGCATTTTGAAAAAAAATTCCAGACGTCAGAGGGTGCCATTATTGTTAATTGTTAGGTATTAAATAAATTATAATAAATTATAAAATACAACGCCTATACAGTATACATTTAAAAGTTAAAACTAATAAGTAATAACACTAATAACTATTAAATATTAATATTATAATATTATCTTTATCAATTACTATTTATCAATAAAATCATAACCGCGGTAAGTAGCAGAAATAATTAAATAATAACTAAACGAAATTGAATTTAAATTGTGATTGCACCGTGTTTATAGTTTTACTGTGTTTACCAAATCATTTGTTGTTTACATGATATGTCTAAAAATAGCATTATCGGTATAACCATCACCATTACATACAAATTGATATGCGACTGTATTATATCGGTTTTACTATCGGTTCGGAAAAAAAACCGATACCCGATTAAACCGATAGTACCAATATCGGCCGATACTAATATCGGGTATCGGTATCGGCCCAGCTCTAGTGATAAACAAAGCGTTAGAAATTAAAATCCCAATTTTAGCGGTTTTTTGTAATTTGTCGGTGGTTTTTCTGTGTCATTAAATATCTATTGAGAAAATCAAAAAATGACGTCCCTAAAGTACCGCCTTGATCCAATTTGCTAAAAGATAAGATACTACATATTGAAATCAAAGCACTCCTTCTAGTAAAAATTTTGTATACAGGATAAAAAAAATAAAATAAATAAACACCATTGTAAAACCACTAGCTTCATAGCTCCGCTAAGAGAATTTGATATAGTTATGTTATAACTTATAACTTTTATAAAAATATTTCCTAAAATACATTACTTCATTCATTGTTGATCTTAGATAACTTTTTAAGGTTGAAAAAGACCTCTCTGGCAATGTACAAAACTACAAAATATTTGATTTAAAAAATAAACTCGGTATTTTTCAACCATTTTCGGTACCAAACTGATAACGGGCCGGGAGAGGCTGTCTATACCTACTACCTACATGATAAAATGTTCAAAATAGGCAATTTAAATGTTGAAAACTTTTTTTTCTTATTATTGATCAATGAAATCTAAAATCTTGAACAATTAATACAAGGTTCTTCATAATAGTTTTTAATTGTTATGAAGATAAACAATGAAGATTTTAACAGGCTCTGGACACTCATAATGTTATCAATAATAAGCGGCCATTTTTTTGGAAGAAGCTAATATCAACATTATTTTGTGATAATATTGTTTTGATATTTATTAGTTGTTTATTCTGTGTTATAACGGTCGACTTTTTGAGTTTGGACTCAAGATTTAAGTTTAAAACTAATTAATTTATTCAGCTTAACTATTGTCACTGAATAAATTGTATTGGCTATCATGGTGCTCGTGTGTATTGTCAAAAATTGCAGAAATGCCAAGAGTACAACAAAGGAAAAAAATTGCAACCTTTTTAGAATACCCAAAGATTTGGATCGGTAAGTAATTTATTAAGACAATACAATGATTATATTAGTTCATTTTTAAGGAATTGCTTCTACCTAATAACATAAATTAATTTATAGGTCTAAAGAATGGTTAATTAATTGTGGAAGGGAAGAACTTTGTTCAAAGTCTGTTGACAACCTTTATAACAATTATAGAGTGTGTGTGAACCATTTTAAAGAAAATATGTTTTCAAACCCAGAGAAGACTCGATTGTTGATTAGTGCTGTGCCTACTGAGTTTGGTAAATATGAGTATAACATTTTGTTTTATAAATAAACTCATTATAATCTAGAATCTAGATATTAGGTATACATATTAAATTGTTGTAATATTTGCTCATATTTTATTTTTTTAGTTTAAGTAATGCATACAACCATTACAACAACATCTCCATTTGTGATGTTTCTACAATGGTTGACGAACAAATAAATTTGAGTTCACCATCTACCTGTAAGTTCATATCTGTATTTTTTTTTATTTACTAAATTTTTAAGTGCTAATTCAATATTTGAAAATTTGTTTACCAGCAATGTCTCCATCTACTACAACTTTGGATCAACTTAGTAAACCAAGTTCACCTGCAGCATCAACACAAACTACAAAAGAGCTTACTTTAAACACACCTAGAAAATTAAAACTAAAAGGTAAAGTAAGTGAACTCAGTTATAGATGTGCTAATTTGGAAAAACAGGTTGAAACGTTATCAAAGCAAATGAATGACACTTTATCATCAGTAAATCATTTTTATGACGTTTGTGATGTACATTTACCACCTAATTTGTCTTTAGTTGTAAAAAGTTTTGTTAAAATGGCCACTAGAAAACCCCAAGGTTTCCGTTACCCAAAGGAACTTAAACAATTAGCTCTCACAATTTATTTTTTCGGACCTCGTGCTTATCAGTTTTTAAAAAATATTTTGCAATTGTCGAGCACAAGAACATTGCGTAGGGTTACTGAAAAAATTGATATAGTACCTGGGTTAAATCTTTGTTATCTTTGAATCATTAAATTTTAAATTAAATAATTTTAAGGATGATGCAAAAGATTGTGTTCTGATCATCGATGAAATGGCGATTAAAACTAATCTTTTTTATAATTTGTCAAAAGATTATATTGTAGGGTTTAATAGTTCTTTTGACCAGAAGACATATGAACCTGCAAACTATGTCTTATGTTTTATGTTAAGGGGCCTAAACTATAATTGGAAACAACCAGTTGCTTATTATTTTATCAAAAATAGTTGCACTGGTCTTCAATTGCAAAATACAATATTTGCTGTAATTTCTAAAATACAAAGTATTTCATTAAATATAAGGGTTTTAACAACTGATCAAGGATCAAATTTTATTGGATTTGCAAAAAAAATGAATGTTTCTCCTCAACGTCCGTATTTTTTTGTCAATCAAAAAAAAATATTTTATGTTTTTGATGTTCCTCACTTGTTAAAATCAACTAGAAATAACTTTTTTAAGTATCATTTAACATTTGCTAATGGAATCACAGAAAAAAAACATTTAGTTTATTTCTATAAATCTGATCAAGGCCTTAATCGTCTTACACCTAAATTAACAGATGCACATATAAATCCTGGTCCCTTTCAAAAAATGAAAGTGCGGTACGCTAGTCAAATTTTTAATGCGACCGTAGCAGCCGGTATGCGCACTTGTATTGAAGGCGGTTTATTGTCACCTACTGCTGAAACTACTATCATGTTTATAGATTATATGGATAAGTTATTTGACATTTTAAATTCAAAGCCTAAAACAGGAAGTAAGGACTTCAATCGACCTTTTAAAAACACTACCTCCCAAAGACAACATTTAATATATATGTTAGATGTTTTTAAATGTATGTGTGTCTTGGAAACCAGCATTGTAAATGGTGAATTAGTGAATAATGATGTTACACATCGAATTACATTTTTAAATGGTTGGCAAATTACTATAAATTCTTTGTTACAATTATGGGATGACATTGATAAATCCCCTGAATATTCACTATGTACATATAGAGTAAATTCGGATACCACAGAAAATCTGTTTGGTAATTTTCGCAACCAAAATGGTAACAATGTGAATCCTACCCCTATTCAATTTTTATGGACATTTAAAAAAATTTTTTCATTAAACTTTTTCCAGCATTCTGATGGAGCTAATTGCTTGGATGATTTAGATCAAATTTTGACGAATATTAGTGAAGTTGCTCCTGCATTGGGTTCTGTTAAATTATTATTTTCGGACAAAAATACTTTTAGTGATAATGTTTTGAAAATTGGTACTGTTGATTACCGCAATTTGTGTATACCGGCTAGAAATGCACTTGCATATGTTTCTGGCTATTTAATGAAAAAATGTCTTGAAAAACATTCATGTCATGTCTGTTTAAATTATGCCAGAGATCAAAATGAGTTAGATCAATCACTCTTGTTTATCTATTTTAAAGCATATCAAAATGAAGAAAATTCTAACTATGGAAATTTAACAGTACCACCAGATCAATTTGTTAACTATATTACTGAACTGGATAATATTTTTATTAGTGAATTCCCTATAATTTCAGTAAAGAATAATGTTGGTAAAGAATTGAGAAATGTGGTAGATAATGTTCCTTTTGACCATCCATGCCCTGGTTTTGATATTGATTTTCTAAAAAAACTGTATATTAGACTGAGAATATTTCATACTTTAAAAACATTAAATAAAAATTTTCTTTCTGCTCAAAGAAAAAACCGTAAGCTAGATATCCTTTTACATTTGTAAATTGTGATTTAAAAATTTTAGAAAAATCATATAATTTGTAAAATTAAAATATTGTATTATTTTTCATGTGACTGGATACTTGAACTGTTGCGAGTATTGTGGAAAAAAAGAAAAATAGCAATTTCAAAATGTATGTAAATGTAAGTTAATTAGTACATAATATGTAATACTGTAACAAGACTAAGAATTGTAATAATTTAATATTAAGAACATAAATAATTGTTAACTAGATATTTATTTTATATTATTTTTCAAGTGAATACTTCAGTTGTAACTAATGTGGAAAAAACCAAGATTTATTAAATAAATAATTTCAAAATGTATATTATATGATGTAATTTATTTTACCTTTTTCTTTTATTATAACTACACAAAAAAATATATAATTATAAAAACCCATTTTTTAGAATCTATCCTGTAATCCTTATTAGTACAAGCACAGAATAAATAAATAAAATATATAATTAAGGTATAAGCTCAGAATAGATAAATAAGTGGATTAAAATGAATAATTTACTCATTTACCAAAACATAATTTTTTTTTTGCTGTATACGGTCATACTGATTTTCCTCCAAAAAAATGGCGAATTCATTTATCAGATTTCCCTATGCTTCTTGTATAATTCCTTATCAGTGTCCATTCTGATATATCTATTCTGTGATTTTAAGTTCAGATTTCTACAAAATTAGTCAATATCACGAACATTTGCAAATCATTTTTCGCATTGACATAATATAAATGGACTGCGCTTGATGTGTTAATTGTGGAGTCATTATTATTTTGCCCCTGATCTGGTAGTCAAAATCAATGGAAAAAAAAATATAATTTTTCATATTTCCATGACAATATTTCTTATTATCATTGTTTCGAATATATTAAGATAATATTCACATTATCATCTGTGGTAAATATGATTGAAATTTGACAGTTGCAACTTTCTGAATTTCATAATGACTTTAAGTTTTTTAGAAGTGTAATTTTTAAAATGGTTGTTGTTTGTGGTATTGCATCTTGCAGAAATCGGAGTACTAAAGAAAATGATGTCATGTTGCATAGGTATGTGCAATTTTTGTATTTTATAATAATATAATTGAGAATATAATGTACAAATATTACTCTTATGCTCATATGAATAAATTAGTTAGTAAATAATTATTTTTGATAGATTTCCTGCTGATAAAATTCGTGCTGAATTGTGGTTGAAAGTTATACAAAGCCATCAACCATCATTCAACATTTCGAATCAAACAAGAATTTGTAACTCACATTTTGTTGAAACAGATTACACTAAAAAAAAATTAAATAAAGAGGCAATTCCAAGCAATTTTAGACCAAGTATAATATATATAAAAAAAATAAATATTATAATTTGTTAATTATTATTTTAGCTCCACGTCGATCATTGGTTCGAATTTTTGATTTACCAACTGATGAACAAATTTGAATGATTTCTCAGTATACTGGAAATGAATCATTATTATCAAATATTTCTTCAGAGTCTGGTAAATAAGTCTTATAAATGTATTTATATACATTCAATTTTTGATTATTTAGAAATTCCAGAAAATGATATTTCTCAATATACTGACGATCCATCTTTTAATCAGCCTTCAGAGTCATACATGGAACATATTCCTTCGGAGTCTAGTAAATAACTCATATTATACATAATTTTTATGTCTATAAAATAACTTCATATAAATGTATTAAAAAATATTTTATATTTAATATAATATTTTTGAATATCTAGGTAGTCCAGAAACAAATCTGGCTGTTTTACCTGAAACTCCTGAAGTACTTAACATATGTTCTGTTGTTAGAAAGAAGTAATTAAAATAATATGATATGACTTACCTATTATAATAAAATTATGTATTATATTAATACAATAATTTTTATAAATTACAGGCGGTATATGGGTGACTTCAGTCAGGAAGATTTAAATAGTCCAACTAAAAGGCGCAAATATTGGTATATTACACAGAAAAATAGTCAAAATTATGTCAAAAAAATTAAAAATTTAAGAAAAAGGAATCAACGCCTTCTCAATAAAGTTAAAACGATTGGTAATTTAATTGATCATTTAAAGGAAGAAAATAAAATTTCAGGAACATGTCATACAGTATTAAAGGTAAACTAAATCAAAATTAAAAAAAAAAAAACATGGTACTGGTTTAGTTGACGCCCACGTATTCTCCCGTCACTCAGATTTAGTTGACATCAGCCACTAATATCTCTCGTATTTTCGATGTGCTAATCATCTTTTATACAAATTTTCCATTCTACTGTAGATAAAAAAAGTATGAAAATCTGTGCTATTAAAAATAATAATAATAACAACACAATAAATACATAAGTATTAAGTATGATATATTGGTATATATTGTATATTGTGTATTTATTGTGTTATTATTATTTTTAAATACAACAGTATCAAAAATATAAGAGAAATACAAGTGGCGGGCATCAACTAAACATGAGTGGTGGGAGAATATGGGGACTAGCGGACGTCAACTAAACCAGTACCAAAAACATAACAAAAACTGTTTTGCGCAAGAAAGAACTGAAAAGGCTACAGTCATAATTAAAAAATGAAATTTTCACCAAATAAAAAGGAGACTTTTGGCTGTTATTACTGTATCTTCTCTGTTCTGTCCGACGCAAAATAGTTTTTCATTTGTAATACGGAGACAGCCAGTTCCTATTTTTGTGTGCAGTAGCAAATGACAAATAGACAAAAGAATGTTTGTTTACTAGTTACAACTCTTAAAAGATGTTTGTCTAGATATGGTAAATAATAAAAAAAAAAAATGGTTAGTGAGTAATGTAATGTAAGTAGTGGCAAAATTTCCAAAAAATATGGACTGGAGACAATACATGCGGGTGTGGTGACCTCTTAAATCTCTAGGAAAACCAATGTCAAATAAACAAATTATAGTTTTTATCATATTATATTATGTTTTTGGTTTTTATAAAAAAAGTATAAGAAAAAAAAAATTAAAATAAAGATTTCTTTATAAGCGTTTAATATTTTTGTATATTGTACCTACATATTATAAAAATAAAATAAAAACTGAAAAAAAGATGTTGTTTATTTTTATTGTATTTTTCCCATTGACTTTGATTTTTACTGATCTTATTATCCTATTAATTATATATATCCTATTAATTTATATATGTATATGCATTGACATAATATTTATTTTATTTATTATTTTTTATATTATGTCAATGTGTATATGTAATAATAAATATTATGTTTCTTTATAGGAATCATTACCAACTTTTGAAAGTGACTTAATTTTAAAACAGTTAAATAAAAAAACAGGAAAAAAGATTTCCCCTGAACTTAGGACTTTTGCATTGACACTACAATTCTACTCACCTGCTGCTTATAAGTATGTTAGAAGCAAATTTTCTAAATGCTTACCACATCCAAGTACCATAAGAAAATGGTATGCTACAATAGATGGTTCACCTGGATTCACTAATGAATCATTAAATGCCATAAAAATAAAAGTTGATGAAATGAAAATAAAAAATAAAAAACTGTACTGTGGTATAATAATCATGGATGCGATTTGCATAAGAGAAAATGTAAATTTGGTTGGAAAACGGTTACATGGATATATCAATTACGGTACAGGCATAGAAGGAAGTGATGGACTACTAACAGCTAAAGAAGCCCTGGTGATTATGCTAGTTGCTTTAAACTCCTGTTGGAAAGTTCCCATAGCTTATTTTTTAGTCAATGGAATGTCATCCCAAGAAAAATGTAATGTCGTTCATTTGAGCTTAAAAATGTTACATGAAACTGGAGTAATAGTAAAAACCTTAACATTTGATGGAGCTGCTTCCAATATATTAATGGCCAAATGTCTGGGAGCAAATCTCATGTCACAAATTGATCAAGTAATATATTCTTTACAAATGAGTCATACAATTGCAAAAGGTCATATTATGTTAATACAAATATGACATAATATTGATTTTAGCAAGATTGAACATACAACCTTTTGAAATTGAATGACTCAATTACAGTTATGAATATGATAACTTTACCTTTTCCTATAAAATTGTAGGTTACATTTTTCCAACATCCAGAAACAAATGATAGGGTACACATATTCCTTGATCCTTGTCATATGATTAAATTGTGCCGAAACACCTTGGGTGATTGGAAAATTTTGAAAGATCCTGAAGGTAATATAATTGAGTGGAATTATTTCAAAAAATTGGTAAGTTTACAGGAAACAAACGAGTTACACGCTGGGACAAAAATTAGGCAACGCCACTTGAACTATTACAAAGAAAAAATGAAGGTTCGCCTTGCTACACAACTGTTTAGTACAAGTGTTGCTGATGCCATAAAATATTGTAGAGAAAAATTAAAGTTCAATGATTTCTGTAACAGCCTATCTACTGAACATTTAGCTAGGAAATTAAACGATATATTTGATTTCCTAAATACTAGAAATTTTTTAAGTAAAAGTATTTACAACAAACCTTTGAAGTTGGACAATGAACAACAAATAAAATTATTCATTGCTGAATCAATAAAATATTTAGAAGAATTACAGGATCAAAACAATGAAATGTTAATAACTTCAAAGAGAAAAACATTAAGTAGTCCCTATCCGACTCGCTCGGAATTAAATGATTCTTTGTTGGTTCTTGCGCGAGTCTCACAATGCACTCACCTGTTTCAATTGCGTCGTGAATTGGCTGCTTCATCCAACATTTCGAAACCGTGGGTACATTTGCGCCCTTTTGTTGATGAACAGGGACTGGTACGAGTCGGTGGTCGGTTATCTAACGCCATCATCCCAGAAGACCAGAAGCATCCGATACTTTTATCTCGTCATTCTCATTTGTCCCTATTGCTCGTACGTCGTTTACATAAGTTACTATGTCACGCAGGCCCAAGGGTTATAACTGCGGTAGTGTCTCGACAATTTTGTATCGTTGCGGTGCGCCGGTTGATTAGGCATGTTATCGTAAATTGTGTTATTTGCGTTCGGTTCTCGGCTCGAAATCCTACTCCCGTTATGCCTGACTTGCCCCTGTGTCGAGTTCAGCAATGTCGTCCATTTGCAAAGGTAGGTGTCGATTATGCAGGTCCGTTAACAATGAAAGAAGTCAGTCTTCGAAAATCTCGACAATTTAAAATTTACATTGCCGTATTTGTTTGTATGTCTGTTAAGTGCGTCCATTTGGAGTCCTTGACTTGACTACCGATGCTTTTCTTGCGGCCTTCGATAGGTTTGTCTCCAGGCGGGGATTGTCATCGGACGTATTTTCTGATTGTGAGACTAACTTCGTTGGCGCAGCACGCCAATTACGTTCACTTGTCAATCACGAAGATGGGCAACCCCAATTAATTAAGTCCTTTAGTTGTAACTGTCATTTCAACCCTCCCAGCGCGCCGCATTTTGGGGGTATATGGGAGGCCGTCGTTAAGTCCGCTAAATCTCTACTGATTCGCACCATTGGGACGCATGTAACGACTTTGGAAGAGTTCCTAACTATTTTGACTCGTGTAGAGGCGGTTTTAAATTCACGACCTCAAACACCGCTAACATCCGATCCAGCTGATTTAGATTGCCTTACCCCTGGACATTTCCTGATTGGCCAGCCGTTGTGCGCGGTTCCTATTCGCGACGTGTCCAACGTCCCTAGTTCTCGTCTGTCCAGGTGGAAAATGTTGCACCAGCTGTTACAGTTATTTTGGCGTCATTGGTCGAGTGAATATCTTAACTTATTGCAGACGCGGACCAAATGGACCTCCGACACGTTGAGAGTTTTGCGTGTCAACGACATGGCTGTTGTCAAAGACAACTTATCACCCCCATTGCAATGGAAGTTGGGGCGGGTGATCGAACTCTTACCCAGTGCCGACCGGGTGGTCCGTGTGGTCCGTCTTATAACTCCAGGGGGGGAGTTGGTTCGTCCGGTAGTTAAATTAGTATTATTGCCTACAGAGGAGGATTCCTCCACATAATGCTTTTAAACATTTTAATTTCAAACTAAATTTAAGCCTCTGAGTCTCTGTTTTACCACCTCCTACTTTGTAAAAATGTGATTAATATTAAGTTAAACCGATTCATTAGGCAAGCGTACTAGGAATTTTGCTTTATTGTATATACAGTAAAACTCGCTTAAGACGCTCCCGCTTAAGATGCTTTCCCGCATAAGACGCTGTTTTCCGCCGGTCCCTAGACATTTCCTATACTAGTCAATGTAAAAACCACCTGATAAGACGCTCGATTTTTCTTTGTCTAATCGGATAAAACGCTCTTTTGTTCAGCAGATTACGATAAATTTTAGTAATTTTGTGAAAATAAAAATAAAATTTTTACTCCTATACGTGTTCTTATTGTTTTATTTTATCGCTATACCTATTTTATCATTACCTATTATAACAGTTTTACTTTATTTCATCTTTCTATGAGATTTAGTAAGTGTAACACTTGTATCATTAGAAATAATGTCTGATACGAACTTAGTGGAGAATGAGAAAGAAGAAGATCAAGACTTTCCAGTATCTACTCCTACAATTACTACTGGTTTGCAACGCCTATCGGAAATTCGGAAAGTATTATTCTCTGTAGAAAATTCCAAAGAAATGTTGGGTTTTTTTAACAAAATAGAAAACTTTCTTGCTGAAATATATTGTCAGAATCGCAAACAAACAAAAATATATCATTTTTTAATAAACAATAATAAAATATTTTTTTTAATTAAATTTGGTAGCAAAAATTATAAGTACCTATATAATTATAATTAATTTATAAATGTATTTCCCATTAAATCATGTTTAATAATAAAAAAATAAACTTGATATTTCAATCACTTCATTTTTTTTCATCCCCGCATAAGACGCTTTCCCGCTTAAGACGCTCGAGAGAGCTGGTCCCTTAAAGAGCGTCTTAAGCAAGTTTTACTGTAATTTGTTATGTTCAATGTTATATTAAGATCTGTTGTGTTAATTGTTATATGATATGTCATGTAACTTCTTTATTTAAAAAAAAAAATGTCAACCGGTTGGTTTGGTTTTACCGTATTTTTTCTTTGTAAACTTGTCACCACTAGTAACGTCAACACTTCTACCTTCATTGGAGTCCATGCACATGAACGGATATCTTCAGCTTCTCAAATCTTGTAAGACGACTATTCCAAGAGGGGGAGTATGTTCAAGCATGATGCAGTCACTGCATTGCCATTGGCACCCCTGGGCAACGGCGATAACGGCCAAAGATAGAGTTGTCGTTCGGCTCGTTTCCGTTGTACACGAACACACCCTCGTTCCCGCGTCGTTCGCCGTGTAAACACTCAGTTGGTGTGTTATTGCGGCGTTTTACTTTGTAGCTCCGTTGTCTAAGCCGTTGCAACGTGTTCGTACGGTGTGTTCAGCCCGATTCTGTGCTTTTGCGGCGTATGAATTGTTGTTGATTTGCAACCGTTTTCCTGTGTCGCCATCGGGACTAGGACGGTGAGCCGACAACCGATGAGCCGACGGCCGAAGAGCCGACAACCAACGAGCCGACAACCGACGAGCCGACGGCCGAAGAGCCGTCGGCGACGTTGGGTATTATTATTGCGATAAAGATATTATATCCAAAATTTCCAAATTATATCGATATTTATCAAAGGAATTATTTGAGATAAGATATCGAACCGGTAATATACATCATACAACCGAAGAGCCGATGTGTTATTCTCTGATGTAATATTGAATCAGTGAGGTTTGTGCCTTCATCGTATTTTATTTTATAATAATGGAGTGTTATTTGTTGAACAACAAACTTATTATAAATGGCTATGTTATGGTCCGAAATAAAGTGCGTGAAAATCGGTACAACTGGGAGTGTGAAAAAAGAATCCATAGGAAAACTTTAGAAACACATGAAAATTGTAATGCCAGAGCTACGACCAGGGCCGTATTAGGGCATAGGCACTATAGGCACTGTGCCTAGGGCCTACGAACATTTTAGGGGCCTACGAAAATGAAATTAGTGACTACGATTTTTCTGTAATATTTTTTTTTTTTTTATTTTAAGTTTATTAACTATCTGTAGATGTTAGCACAAAAAAATAAAATATTTTGTATAATAATATTTCTCGTATATTTACACTCAATGTTCGTTATCGTAATAATTACTTATTGAAATCAGATTGGATAAACCATAAACCGATAAAATGTATACAGTATACGGAGAAACGACATGATGAATTAAACCACGATTACTGTTTAGATTATTTTAGGAAATAATAGAAAAATAATATCGTTTACGTAATATAAATAATAATTATCGACCGCGGACACACACACACACACACAAGAATAATAAGAATTATATGGGGCTATGCGGGACATGATCGGTCGGTAACTCAAACGTTTTATGTAATAATTGATAAATTGATAGTTGAAATGGAAAAACGAAAAAAAGCTTATTTAAAATTAGACGAAAGATTTAATTTTTTAACTGACGAAAGTTTAAAAGATGAAGAAATAAAAATAAAGGCAAATAATTTAGTTGAAGCCTATAAATCCGATTTGGAATCTTCATTTGTTAATGAGTTTTTGATTTTTAAGAGCTTTCGAGAAACTGGAATGTCTGTGAATGATATGCTAATTAAACAAATGAATACCAAAATGGTAACCAGTTTTCCAAATGTAAACATTGCTTTTAGAATCTATTTATCAATTTTTGGGACTTCGTGCGAAGGTGAAAGATCATTTTCAATTTTAAAGAGGGTTAAGAACTGGCAGCGGTCAACTATTGGGCAAGATAAATTATCATCATTATCGGTACTTGCAATTGAACACGAATTGCTCCAAGAAATCGATACTGAAAAAGTTATAGAATCATTTGCAAACAAAAAATATCGTAAAAAAGTTTTGTAACTATAAATTTATATTAAGAAATATTCTACATAATATTGTTATTTTTAATTTGTTACAATTATCTTTTGTTTTATACTTAAATATATGAGCAAGAAAATGCAAAATGGTATAAAATAAGTTGTTTTTTATGGTTTCTGGAAATTTAATTTTAAATAATATATTTTGAGTTAAATAAAATGTATTTTTAGATGTGTTTAAGTTGTTATCAGATAAAGTTATAATTATAAAAGTTAATATTTGATTTTCATGTTGTAAATTATTTTGCTTAAAATACTGAGATTCAACACTACCTCTCCCAAACATTAGATTTCTTAATTATTTAAATACTGAACACAGCAGGACGGTATTAGAGCATGGGTAATAACTAATAAAGCACTGTGCCTAGGGCCTACGATATTGCTAATCCGGGCCTGGCTACGACTGATTGTGTCAATGGTTTACATACACTTCGTGGCACGCCTACAGATCATAACCACGCACCCGAAGCTCACAGGGCAACAGTTATAGATTTTCGATCAGATATAAAAAAACGAGCACATTCTACACGTGATAAACCATCGCAAATATTGCAAGAAGTAGTTAGCAATATACCATTAAGTATTCAACCATATTTACCTGGTCCTGAAGCTGTACGGAAAATTATTAAACGTAGAAGAAGAAAATCTTTACCAGCCGAACCAACAACTTTAGAAGATATTAATATTCCTGAAAGCCTACGAAATACTTTTGCTGGAGAATTATTTCTATTACGTGAGTCTCAAATAGAAAACGATAAAATATTGATTTTTTCAACCAAATTTGAAATTGAAAAACTTGTAAGAGCTAAATTTTGGATTATGGACGGGACTTTCAAGACAGTCCCAAATATATTTTTACAAATGTACAATATTCACGCCCCAGTTGGTGGAATAAACTCGAGAATTCTTCCATTAGTTTATGTTTTAATGTCAAGTAAAAATCAAAAATGTTATGAACACTTATTTCAAGATCTGATTGAGATAGGCAATAACTATGGTTATGAACTTAATCCAGCTTGTATAATTACTGATTTTGAAAAAGCAGCAATTAATGCAATACACAACATATTTCCAGAATGTGTCCAAAAAGGGTGCTTTTTTCATTTGGCTCAGAATGTTTGGAGGAAAATTCAATCGTTTGGATTGGCTACTGCGTATGGTACCGATGAACAATTTAGTTTACAATTACGCTATATTCCTGCATTGGCATTTTTACAACCAAATGAAATAATAACAGCATTTAATGAAATAAAACAGTATATACCAATCGAGATTTATAATTGGTTTGATGAGACTTATGTAAATGGGAAAATTCGTCGAACATTTAGAAATGGCACAATATCTCGGTCTCCACCCTTATTTCCGCCAGAATTTTGGTCAGTAAGTCATAACAACGAATTAGATATACCTCGAACTCAAAACAAGGTAGAATCATGGCACAAACGTTGGAAGACTTTAATTGGAGCAGACCATATTGGGTGTTTACATATTGTTTCAGAAATGAAAAAAGAACAGATGAATACAATAGGTTAGTATACTAGTGTAGTAATATATAATTTATTTAACATTATATGTATTTCATTTATGATTCATAATTAAATCTGATGTTTTAGGTCAAATTGAACTCATTCTATCTGGAGAACCAAAGCTTCGACAACATCCAAAATATGTTGCTCGTAAGAAACGGTTAAATAATATTATTAATGATAAAGGTAATAGGACCCTGATAGATTTTCTAAAAGGTATAGCTTATAATATAAAACTATAAATGTAATTTTTTTACGATTTACGATTTTTAGACGATTATATACTATTAATATTGATATTAAATATATTTTAATTTAACAATAACATATTATTTTAAAATTAAATTTATATTAAAATATGTAATTAATTTTTAATATATTTTGTAGACGAAAATAAATTGTAATTAAGTAAACAATTTTTTATTTTTAAACATTAATATATACAATTTAGATACCATGTCTGCCAAACGCCGTCGGCTTTATATCTTGTCGGCCTACTGGTCGACGGCTCAACGTCGTGATACCGTCGCCATCATACCTTTTTCGTCGTGTGACACGCGTTATCTAATAACATCGTACCCGCGCACCATTGTAAGCGGCCGTTGCTGTGGTGTTGTTATACTGGCTGACGATCGTCGTTCAGTGAATTGCACGGTTTGTCGTGTCGCCATATTGCCATATTGTTGTGAAACGCGTCGTCATCGTCCAACCAAGTTGACCAGCTGTCCAGTCTCCATTGGATGTAATTAGTGGTGCAGGTCGTACTTAATTGTTTTATATTCTTTATTATTTAAGTATTAATCTTACCAGCCGGTTATTACATTATTATATACTATTGATTGTACTTTTGTTAGTATCATATTATATTATATGTGAGTTGTTCATATCTTGTGTTGTTATCAAGAAATGTTAATCTTTATTATGAACTCAATTATTATGTAAAATATTACTTAGTCAATAAAATTTATTTAGGAAATAATATTGGGTAATATAGTCATATATTCAATAACAAAAAAAAGATAAGCGTAAATACATAATTAATTGTTTACAATTGTCATAAACAAAACATAGATAATATATTATCTTATATTATCAATGGAACAATATAGAAGCGAAACTCGATCAGCTGATTAGGTTTACCGTAAACCGTTTACGTTTACCTACTTATGATCTGAAGTCTGAACCTTGGAACGAGCCCGTTAACCAACATGATATTAGATCCTGGTTGGTGATTTGGAAAATATATCCAGCATTGTATAATCATCTTGTTCAAGCCTCTCAAGATACACTTCGTGACAATAAAATGAAATCTAAGTACAGTGGGCTAAGTAAGCGTTTGGGATGTATACAATTCTTGTTAGACTTAGCCTTAATGTGTGATATTTTATTTGAAATATCACAATTATCACTTGACTTACAAAAACAAAATATGTCACTACTACAGGCTGATGTTCTAATTAGAAGAACAATTAGAGTAATTGAGTCATTGAAAACTATGAACGGTAATTATTATTCAGAAGCTGTTGAAGCAAAAGAAAAAATGATGTTTAAAACTGTAGCTTTATCTAGTAATGAAAATATAACTTGTGTAGTAAACCGACAGAGTCGCTTCTTATTTTTTTCTTAACATTTATGAACTAGTTAAACTCTCAGATATTGCTATTTATTATTCAAACGACAACCTAGTGTTTATAATTTCGTTACCTTTAATATATCAAAATGATTTTCTTTTATATAACTTAATACCTGTACCAGTATGTATTTATAATGATTGTGTTTATATAAAACCTAGCAATAAGTATTTAGCTATAAGTAAATCTAAAGAGCACTATGCCACTTACGATGAATTTTACTATACACATTGTAAATACGCTAGAGATTTCCTATTATGTCCTGAAGGTAATCCTTTACATCCTCGTAACATACGACCTACTTGCGAGGTACTACTATTGCAAGACCCAGCCAAAGTTCCACCCAGTTGTGAAGTGATGCACGTTCAAATTGGTACAACAATTTTCCATAAGAAAAGGTTCAAAAATGAATGGATCTACGTAACCAATTACGACGTACTATTCGTTACCTGTGATGAAGATAAGGAATCAACCAGCCACACACTCAAAGGAGTAGGAATTATACATTTAAAAGAAACCTGCAAAGGCTACGCCACTAGAGACATACTGATACCAGGAAAAGTGGATTACAAATCTGGATATACAGATTTCAATCCCAAATCAATAATAGATCGAAACCAATATTCACCGTGAATAGAGACTAACGATTTAATGGAGGACTACCATGTGAAAACAAATAACATGGACGACTTACACATCGTATCAAACTCAAAAAAGAAAGTAGACAACCAGAACCAAGTCAACGCAAAAGTCAAAGAAATTCAAGAGTTGCAGCAACTATTTAACTATGCATTGTACATGATCATGGGCTTTATTATCATGGTTATGATACTAATAATTGTACAAGTCACAAACAAGAAAATAACAAAGAAGTGTAAAAACAAACGTCCAGAACATATACAAGAAGAAAGTGAAAAACTTAATCAACCAACGACTACGCATCAAAGTAAAGACATAATCGAATTTCCACTTACACCAAGGAATAGCCCACAGGCCCACCATGCGAATTTACAACCTTACGGTATTATTTGAGGAAGCCCAAGGACTTCCATCTTCGAGGGGATGCATGCAGTAAACCGACAGAGTCGCTTCTTATTTTTTTCTTTCTTTTTCTTTGATTTCACCGACAAGCCACCATAACCTTCGCATTTGCAATATTATTGCACGAGTCGTATTTCTATTATATATATTGTTTTTTTCACTTATGCATTTATATTTTTACACACACGCTTTAATGGCAGGCCAAAAAGCATTAACACCTTTTTGGACGCACAAACAACTATCAAAAATGACGACTCGCTTATTTGCGAATCCACCACCTAATCTCTATCGTGTACACTCAGGACGTACCGAGAGCCATATAAATACGGGTCTCTGTCCGTCTTAGAATTAGAATTAGTCTACCATCCCATACTTGTAAGACTTAGTTTGGTCGTTGAGCCTGGTCCTCAACATC
This sequence comes from Nasonovia ribisnigri, assembly GCA_027563435.1. Taxonomy (NCBI): domain Eukaryota; kingdom Metazoa; phylum Arthropoda; class Insecta; order Hemiptera; family Aphididae; genus Nasonovia; species Nasonovia ribisnigri. Next base: position 29,845 of record JANEHU010001111.1, read on the forward strand.
GCCGCCACTCTAAGTCTATTCCCAGTAATTTTTAAACAGTGTAACTTTTATTTTTAGTAACTAATTTCTCGGGCAGAGACTTTTCGTCCTGTCCTCAAATTTCTTTTATTCAGTAACAATAAACATTACTATATTACAAACTTGTGTCTCGACTTTACTCAGTTAACTCTCTTTTTCCCGTAAACCTGATCTTAAAAACCTACACTCCTCGCCTGCACGTTGTCGAACTCATTTTTATAGTACGATAGTGAGGGATCACTACACTTGTATAAATAAGAACCAATTTATAACAAGTGTTGTAAATAATTTAAATATGAGACTTATACCAAATGAAGGTGAAGAAAAAATAATACTTGAAGACTCAAATATTTGATAAAAAATTATGGCCTTCAGAAGTTGATATACGCTTTGGGGAAAAAGAAATACAACGTATATGTAACAGGTTTTGTATTGATAAAGTAAAATCGTTAAAAGAAATGCGAATCTATGTTGATGAAAATGATAAAGTAAATGATGTAACTTTAATAGAAGAACATAAGGACATTACTATTTTGATCAAGACATTTCCATGTTCAACAGCGGAGTGTGAACGTGGATTTAGTGTTATGAACAATATATGCACTGATCTTCGTTCAAGATTACTAATTAAAAATATTTCGAATTCAATGTTCAAAAATATTAATGGTCCACCTTTACACAAATGGAATCCTAAAGACTATGTCGAAAGTTGGTTAACCTCGCATAGAGATGCTGATGACAACAAGTCAAGAAAAGTTAATACCACCACAGATCCAAACCAAGAAATAAAAGACAAATTATGGGAATTACTTTAATAAAATTAAAATGTTTAAAAATGTTTTATAATAATAAAATAAAATAGTAATATGTTTCATTAATTTGTTAATTATATTTTGAGAAAAATTATAGTTTTGAATTTTTTTTAATAGATTATGGTTTACCGAATAATGGTGGAGGATTGGGGGGGTTTGGGGGGCATAGCCCCCCAAGTTATTTTTTACAATGATTAAGGCGTGTACTCATGATTTTTTTTAGGACTACATCACTGGACACAATGATGAGTGCGGGAGACGACAACGTTAGCGACGACGATGGCGTAGGTAATAGGCACACACCTCGAACGCGCGACTTATTTGTCCGGCGAAAAACACAGACGACGCAGGTAGGCGTTGTGTCGACCGGTCCAGCACAGAGATGTGCGTACAACTACTCGACTGGCGGGCGGTGGCGACAGGTCGGCGGTGTCGCGAGTATCAGCGGCGGCGGAGTCCAACGATCGTCGCGACGTTATCTGCCGATAATATTTTATCGAAGGCAGTGTTGCTTGCGTAAACATATACCCAGCCCCAAATTTTTATTAAAATAACATATTTACTACAACATAACTTCATAACTTTTTTGCATACATGTACATTAACCACTTACCCATCCATGGGTTAACCCACCAGGTTAGAGAAAACATTTTGATATATATAAAAAATTTATTTTTATACACTATGGTATTTCAGGAGGTATGGTCGTACTTCCTGAAAATATTAATCAAAATAATAGATATAAAATAATTAGTACTATTATAAATGAATTTGAGCTGGCTGGTTTGAATCTATTAAAAATAAAATAATTAAAAATAATTAAAATTTTTTGTAATTTTAACAGATTTGTTTCGATTTTTTGTAATTTTTAACAGGAAAATTTAAAGTCGATTTTTTTTTGTAATGTTTTTTTCAATGTCATTTTTAGATTTTTTTGTTTTTTATGCTTTTTTTAAGAAAAAAAATTTGATAAAAATAAAAGTCCCAAGTGCCCCACTTACTACTTACAACTGATATTTTTTTACTAAACTTTGTATTAATGTTTTCGAAACAAGTCACCTCATATTTTTTTCCATGTTGTAAATCACATAATTTTACAAACTCATATTGAGTGTTGCATTTATTTAAAAGTTCTTTAAATTTTTCCATTTCCATTTCTATTATTTATTATAAAACAAATTTATTTTTTTTTTAAAGCGTATTTAAATTAGATTTATTTTTTAATTTTTTTTCAAACATCGAAACATTAAAACAGACATCAAATATGAATACCACATTGTGTTTTTTTACCAAGAAATAAAGAGAATCTCAGTACGACGGAACGCGGTTATTTATCTTTTCGTTCTGAATACGTATCTGCGACGTAATGTCGCAACAAAAAAAATCGAGACCGGCTCCTCCACGGTGTCATAAAAACCCAAACACCGTCGTAGCCGTGTCAAATTGGCTCCCCGCAGAGGAATCATCGCCTCAAGACAGCAAAAAGGTAAGAGTTTTCACGCTGACACATACCTCGGTAGATTGCTTATATTAAGTTAACATTAAGTCCCTTAGCCAGGAGTGTGTTTTCCGGTTAGCTAGGATTCCCAGTGGACATTACGTAAGATTTATTTCGAGCACGTAATAGGGAATTCCGCGCAGCCGTGCATAACCGTGATACGGATTGGGAAGTAGTTATATAACAACCACCACCCCTCCGCAATACCTACCTTTCGTCCCGCGACACTATACTTATACTGTCGATAACAGCACAGCGCGCAGGCCGAAACCGGTTCAGCCGCTGCAGCCGTCAGCTGCCGCCGCCGAGTACGTGACCTAGTTCTACTATTCTTGGAACACAACGGCGGTATCGTCAACAGCTGACCCATTAGCGTAATCATAAAGATAAAACGTAAATTTTCGTAGACATCGCGCGAATCTTACGTTTCATTCCGTTTGAAAAAAAAAAAAAAACAACTTTAAACCAAACACACATACACACACCAAACACAAGCAACCACACCAAACAACAGTTTAACGACCACATTTGTAATTAATCCTACAATATGACTGGAAAAACGTTACAACAGTTGTCATTGGCAGAGCTGCGTAGCGAGTGCACGGGCCGCGGACTCAGCGCGTCTGGGTCAAGGGCGGATGTGTATATCAGGTTAGAAGAGAACATTAGGGAAAGTGGACTAGTCCCCGAGAATGTAAGGTTCGAAACAGTGCAGTCCCCAATCACAGGATTACAGGACGGTACTGAACACGCACAACTAACAACATCAACGCTGGAAAGCGCGAACGCCAGTCGGATTTTCAGACAGCCGTCCGGGGGAAATTCGACAAGCCTCGGGGCAAGTCAAGAACCCACGGACAACCTGTCAGAACTCCGCGGCTTCCAATCGACCATGCAAGAGGTCCAGTCCTCACAACCCCTACACAATGACATTTTTAAGACTGCAGCGGAACAGCTGCATATGTTGAAACTAACGTTGCCACAAACGAACGACACAACGTCGTTCGAGGCACGTCTAATGGCGCTCGAGGCAAGCATGACGCGGTTCTTCACGGAACCGCGCTCGACCGCCACACAGCCGGAGTTGCCCGATTGCGGCCCGAATTCAGGTAGTCATATTTTATCCCAAATTTAAGTATACCGATTGCGGCCCGTCCAAACACACATTGGTTCACAAAATACCTTATAATTAATATAAATATATTATAATATGTTTAATCACCAAATAATAAAGTATTTCAAAATTATTATGAAACAAGTATAAATTATAAAAAGTATTTGTATACAATTTTAAAAGTATATATATATACAAAAAATTAAAAATAGACATGAAATACAATTAATTTGTCAGTAAATAATAAATTAGGTACCTAGTCGAATATTAAAATAATAAATTGTTTACAATAAAAAAAGACATGAAATATAATTAATTTGTCAATAAATAGGTACCTAGTCGAATATTAAAATAATAAATTGTTTACAATAAAAAAAACACCATTTTTCTATATCATTAGCTAATAACTTATGAAATCGAAATTTATATTTAAATATTACTAATATTGGTTTATCTTTTTCGCTAAACATTTCGTACATTTCCATAATTTAAACTTTATAAAACGAAGACTCAAACGACACTATAACAGCACAATATACAACTGTGTTCCACTAGCAACCTTCTAATCTTCACTAACAATCTTACAGTTTATCTGCTTTTTTTTTTATCTTTAATAGACTGGAAATTACCACGCCGAATATTGGTGATCGTATGAATCGTGAATACGATAGTTATATTTATGTCAATATACGTATCGGACGCAATCGGGATATTTATTTAGTTTTGATAACCACTTAAATATTATTTCCTACCTACTAAGGACGGGCCGCAATCGGGATAGGCGAAAAGGTAAAAAGGTTACTTTGGGCCGCAATCGGGCGACACCCCACACAGCAGCCACACGACTTGGCGGCCCCGCAATACGTCAACCACCCGTCACCTGCACACATAACAACTCGTACACACGATAGTTACCAGTCGAGTAGGTCGTACGAGCGCAACGACGGCGGCGCTCAGCCGAGCACCAGTCGCGTTACCGCCGCGAACAACAGACCGTTTTTCGCGCGCGACACTCAACACGACAACACGGGTCACAATACACGCGCGTCACAATACGCGCCATACGATACACACGCTCAGGAACGATCGGTACTAATACCATACGACGATTTGCGCACAGCAAGGTCATCGCTACCCGAGTTCTCCGGAACAAGGGCCGAAGACCCCGTCAGGTATATAGATAATACCGAATCGATACTTGCGCAAGCACGTATCCACCCAGCGGGTTGGTGTAGGGCGGTCGAACCGCAGCTGAAAGGAGCGGCAGGTACATGGTATACAACTATCAAGGTACTAGACCTATCCTGGGAAGAATTTAGGGTGGAATTTTTCGAAAATTTCAATAATTCCGAAATTCAATCCCGGCTGCGAGCCGACATAGTGTCAACACGACAAAAGCCCACACAAAAGCTAACGGAATTTGTGCTGAGTAAAAACCAGCTAGCGCGCCGCGTAAACACCGGCCTATCCGAATCGGAATTGGTAGGTATTATCGCCGGACTAACGCGCGACACTTTCCGTACGCACATCCGTCTGCACCGGCCGCAAACGTTCAGCGAACTGCGACGCATCGCAGGCGTTTTGGACCCGGCAACGGACACCACCGACCCGACCCCCAAACAATGGACACCAAGGCCCAAAAAGGGTACGGATACCCCAAAAACAGCCCCCCCGGTAAAAAAAAAATATTTTGGCAAATCATCCGATACCAGCCACCGGGGCCGTGCAGATATTGTGGGGAACTCCATTGGAACAACAAATGCCCACACCGACCGACCAGGCCGGGAAACGACGGGGGATTCGACGAGGACTAGTCCCCCTCATCGACTCAACACCAACCCCCCACTCATCATCACCAAAATTCGGTAGTACACACGCGAAAAATAAACGCTATCGAAAAGCGCGCAGTACGGAAGTTCAACACAGTGAACAACCGACTACGAAAATTTTTTCCGTGTCACCACCTATCGACACCCGTTCACAGACCCCCAACCTACACCACCCCACCACTGATCACACTCACCTCACCGGTGACATGTGTGATCAACAACAGCCGGCTCATGGGGCAGCCACAGGTGTAGGGACAAAGGCAACAGAGACACGGGTGTTCACCAGTACAGGTGACGGGGAAGCGAGCACACACACCGCGCTTATCCCCGCAATAGGTCAGTCTGCGCACGTAGAGCAACAGCCGAGCACAGAGGCAACCGATAGGGACAGTATGGTCTTGGCGGTAAACGCCGACGACCAAACAGTTTCCGTCGCGGTTCAGAACCAGTTGCCCCGTTCGACAGACTGCAATACGACTAATAACGGTACGCGAACACGCCCGGACAAAATTCCGACCCCCGCGGTCGAACTCGAATTTCCGTCCGGCTTCGTAACAGCCCTATTAGATTCGCAGGCACAAAAATCATACGTAAACCCGTCAGTAGCCCGTAAATACGGCAAAAAACCTCCCCACGGACCAACAAACACAGTCCGAATGGCGGACGGTCACACTGCGACAACCAGTGGCACCACCTCATTCGAAGCTAGAATAGGGGCACTCGATATAAAATTCGAAGCAACAGTTCTAGACAATTTGTATTGCGACGCGTTACTAGGACACGACTTCCTGGTCAACAATGAAGTCTCTTGGGATTACGCCGCGTGCACAATACACATGGGTAGGCAAATTCGTACGTCAGCATGCTGGAAAGGGAAGTCACAACCACCCACCACTAGGCCAGACTTGTCACAATTAGAATTTGGTAACGACACCGAAACGCGCTCGAAACTAACCAAGATATTGAATAAATACGCGGTAGTGTTCAGTGACAAAGTAGGCCGTACCAAATTAATTGAACACGAAATTTTGCTAAAAGACCCATCTCCAATCGCGCTCAAACCATACCCGTACCCACAGCAAAAACAAACCGCTATCGACGAGATGGTGCGCGATATGGAAACCCAGGGGCTCATAGAACCAAGCACCTCACCGTGGGCCGCACCAGTAGTATTGGCAAAGAAAAAAGACGGAACATTTCGTCTCTGTGTCGACTACAGGCGGCTCAACGACGTGACGGAATCCGACGCGTACCCTATGCCAGATCTCAACAAAATGATTAGGCAAATGCGGGGCGCGAAAATTTTCAGCATTTTTGACCTAAGGTCGGGGTACTGGCAAGTGCCATTACATGAAAATGCGCGAAAATACACGGCTTTCCGAACACGCAGAGGGCTGTTTCAGTTCAGAGTCCTCCCCTTCGGTCTAAAAAATAGTCCAATGACGTTCGTGAGACTCATGAACGAGGTCATGAGAGGTTACCAGGATGATTTTGTACAAGTATACCTAGATGATATTGTAGTATTTTCACGGGACGAGTACGAACACCAGGCCCACCTAGACAAAGTTCTCGAGCGGCTCAAGAGGTTCGGACTAACGTGCAACACAAACAAATGTAAAATCGGTTTACGCGAAATTTCATTTTTGGGGCACATTGTAGACTCAGAGGGCATACAAAAACAACCGGAAAAATTGGTATGCATCGACAATTTTCCAGTTCCAAAAAAGGTTAGAGACGTGCGTAAATTTTTGGGCGTATGCAACTGGTACAACCAATTCGTAGACAATTACGCGGATACCATAGCACCTCTCACTAATTTATTGAAACAGGGGGTACGGTGGAAGTGGACAGATGTAGAGCAACGCGCGTTCAAATCAATAAAAAACGCGCTAGTCACATCACCGAAATTGTCACCACCCGATTATAACAAACCGTTTTGTCTGCAAACCGATGCAAGCGAAATAGGAGCCGGTGCGGTACTTTTCCAACGGGGTGACAGACCGGAGGAACGACGCATAGTGTCCTACGCAAGCAAAAAGTTTAGCGAAACGCAAGCAAGGTACGCCGCGGTCGAACGCGAGTGCCTAGCGATAATCTGGGCGACCGACAAATTCCGTCCATACCTGGAAACCCGACGTTTCGAACTCCTAACCGACAACTCGGCACTAACATGGTTACACAGGGCTAAGGACAAAAATTCAAAATTAACACGTTGGTCACTTCAACTAGCTAATTTAGATTTCAGTACGGTGCACGTCCCGGGAATACAAAACGAAGCACCCGACTTGTTATCTCGCGACCCGGCACCGGGCTCACCCGTAGACGAAGAACGACTTGAGGAAAAATTGGTAGGGGCCCCGATAACGCCGACAACCAACATTGACCTCGAGTCCGAACGTATCTTCACTATGGTAGAAAACCACGATAGTGACACACCCCTCACCGCGACAACGCTCGGAAAGTGGCAGTCCGAAGACGCTACAATTCGCGACGTAATCGACGGTCACAGGGGGGACGGACCAACGCGGACCACTAGGAGCGCAAAATCGGAAACCGACAAATATGTTTTCAACGACGGCCTCTTACGCGTAACCGTAGGCCCCCACACAACCGTCGTGATACCAAGAACCAAAATACAACAAGTAATTTGGAGGTGTCACGATCACGCCTTATCCAACCACCCAGGTTGGAAAGAGACGTACCGGGCGGTTCGACAACGGTATCATTGAAAAGGTCAAAAGAACGACGTGAGGTTATATGTCGGTGCGTGCCACGTGTGCGCGTGTACGAAACCACTTAACTCGCGTCCGAATGACCCAATGCAACCAAGAACCCCCCGCCAACCATGGGAAGTTATCAGTGTCGATCTTATGGGCCCATACCCCCGCTCCGGTAAGGGAAAATCGTACATACTGGTAGCAACCGACTGTTTTAGTAGGTGGACCGAGGCTTACCCCTTAGGAACAGCGACCTCTAGGACAATAATCGAAACGTTAGAACGTGAGTTCTTTTCCCGTTTCGGTTACCCCCGCGTGTGTCTCAGCGATAACGGCCCCCAATTCGTGTCAAACGAAATGCTAAACGCGTTAGAACGATGGGGAGCACAGGGTTGGACAACTCCGATATACCATACGAGAGCCAACCCAGTGGAACGCCGAAATCAAGATTTAAAAAAGGTTTGCGCGCACGGCTTGTCGACGGCAAACATAAATCTTGGGACACAAAACTACCCGCAATTCTATTTTCGATACGGAACAGGTGTAACGAACACAGGCTACCCACCCGCGGTCCTTGTCCTCGGCAGGGAATGCAAGAGACCGGGAGATTGGGCGCTGTCTAAACCAACACCAGTTAACATCGAAAAATCGCAGGAAGAGAGGGTAGTACGGGAAACACGTATTTTAGGCAAAAAGGTAGTGGTAAAACCGAGCGTGAACACCGGCACACCGGTAAGGTTCAGCAAGGGCGACGTAGTATACTACAAAGCACACCACCTATCAAAAGCACACAAAAATTTTCACGCCGGCTTTGCACCAAAATGGTGGGGGCCGGTGACCCTAGCGGAACAGGTCGGAAAAAGAGTTTTCCTCACCGACCAACAACCACCGCACAAAATACATGTGTCTTGCCTAAAACGCGCACCTAAAGGTTAAAAATCAAAAAAAAAAATTGTTCAGTATTAACCTTCATTTACAGACAACATGACCACACCAACGCAGGAGGAAAAATGGCGCCGAGTAGCCGAGACCTCATAGGGCAGCTGGGGCTGGTGCCGAACACACAGGACCAGCCACGGACAGCCGCCCAAGTCGCCAGAATGACTACCCGCCACCTGCTACAGGATCCGGTGAGGGCGGCAATATAGAACCGCGGTTGGGCGGACCGGACCGCGGACATCGAGCGACGGTTGCGACCACAACCGTGTCAACAACAGCCAGCAACGGCTCGACGTCCCGGCCGCCAAGACGCCAGCCAACCACAGCGGCCACGCACCGGGTCTCCACAAACCAGGAAAAGGGACCCGAACCACAGCCGCCCCGGGAGCCGACAACGGTACCCAGGCCGACAGTGGCACCCTCCACATCGGGTACAAAGCACCGGACAGAGGCACAGCTGGCACGGAATAAAAAAAAATTCCAAAAGCTCAAGGAGAAGAGGAAGGCCAGGGAGAGCAAGGCAAGTCAGCAGCATAGACTTGCCAAGCAACCTGCGCCGACCTCAGATCCGGGAGCGGCCAGCGAACCCCTGCCCGGGCCGGACCAACCGGTAGCGATGGAGGTAGACGGACCGGCGACCAAGGACGATAGGTCCGAGGAGCCGGGAAGGTCTACTGACCAGGCGTCACCCAACCACGCAACGGCCACGGACAACCTGTCCGAGAACGCCTGGTTGGAGGCGCCAGGACTATCGTTGGAGGGACTACCGGAGGTGGAGTACGACAACAGGTCGTTCTTCACGCCGATCGGGTCCCCCAAATAGTGAGACAGCACGGGTAGGGCCAGCCTACCTCAAGCCCCGGCAAGAGGTAGCGCAAGCCGCAGCACACCCGAAGGGCGGCCGACACCGGTACAAGTGTACCCCGTGTGGCGGTTTGGCGGGGGAGTATGATACGGTACGTAGCGGCGACAAGTACAAAGTACAGGCACCGCCACGACCTAGTCTACACTTTTGTCAACCACCACCACGGGATACGACGTCGCGACTCGGTCGACTCTCCCACCGCGCCGCAAAGGCACAAGTCGGGACGGGAAGACAAGTCGGGCAAAACGAGTACCGGCCGTCGGCGCCTCGCTCTCTTTCGCTTCACCGCCGACAGCGAAAACAACCGCCGCCAGTTTTTTCTTTTCCGTTGTTCGTCGTTTTGGTTTTGTGTATATACCACATTGTGTTTTTTTACCAAGAAATAAAGAGAATCTCAGTACGACGGAACGCGGTTATTTTTCTTTTCGTTCTGAATACGTATCTGCGACGTAACGTCGCAACAAAAAAAATCGAGACCGGCTCCTCCGCGGTGTCATAAAAACCCAAACACCGTCGTAGCCGTGTCATAGTTGTCCACGAATGTGTTAACATAAACATAAAAATCCAAATATTTTGAAATGTCTCATTGTTGCGTCTTCTCAGATGCACCACACTTATTGAAAACAGTAAGAAATAGATTACATAAAAAAAACATCTTAAAAGTAAGACATGAAGTAAAATTATCCTTTGATAAAATAAAAATCTTTAGCTTTACTAAAACTCTATCTCAGCTATAATATTAACAATCACATCACCTATATTTGTTTAGATTCATCCAGATAAAGCTCCAATAAAATGGGAATTTTATAAAAAAATTTTCGAGCATGTTTCTCAAAGTCTTTTAAAAGTTTGTCCAAAGTTAACATCAAATGACTTTGATTTAAACAATTTAACTAAGATGAAAGTTAAATATGCATCTCAAGTAAGTTATGGAAGATATCACTATTTATAAATTATGATATTATATGATTTTAAAAATATTGACCAATTTATTAGCTATTTATCTCTTTACATAGATGTTTAGTAAATCTATGGTAAATGGAATACAGTTTTACAAAAGTAAAAACTATGAAAGATTTACAGATTGTGAAGAAACTATTACATTTATACGCGTATACTACATATTAGTATATTACAATACGGTTCTGCTCTTTTCCTACACACCGCCAGAATACAAGGGTCGTTTACTTTGTAATATGTTGAAATTTAACACTTGAATTCTATAGAGCACGATCGCTGAAGAGTTTGCCGCTTTCAAATTTCAGGGGAAATTAATTCTTCGTGCTCGATACCCCCCCCCAAGTTCAGAACATATGAGTCAAAAAAAAATTTTTTCTCCGTAAGTAACGACTTCTAGACACCCTACCTTAGGACCAAAAATGCTCCCCGGGTCATGTTATATAAGATTAGTTGAGAAAAAACGTAGGTCAACTAAGAATTACGCCGTCCAGGACTTATAACTGGAAAAATGATTTTTTCTTAGTTGCACCCCGGCGGTAAATCTCATACTAAGCTGCCGGACGGCCGTTCTAGACACTTGGGAATTTTTTCAATATAAAGCCCAGATAGCTGAGGTCCCCCCGATCCAACCATACCACTTGCAGAGCTCTAAGTCCAATACTCGAGTTATAACGACCGTCTAAACGCTACTATATTCGTTCTATATTTTACCGCAAGATTAGGTGCAACCCGACGGTAAATTCACTTTGAACCTTCACCAAAAATACAATTCTTGTACCACCTTTATAAATAGCATATCTATCGATTGGTATACACGTTGGCTACACGGTGTAAAAGTTTCAAAGTTAATAATTATATAACCAGTTGCACCGGGGTTATCTAATTTTTGATAATGTGATTATGTGCATAAGCTTATCAATTATCAGCGCCCCCGTTACATCTTATAAATTTCAATCGCCTTAACCTTAACAATTTAATCTTTGCATTACGCCCATTACGGATTTTTCACTTGTTTCCAAACGTGGCCATTACCTTGATAATTGGTGAAAAGTTAAAGTTAAGTTACAAATTTAATTATTTCACCTACTTAGCGGTAAGTACATTGTAATGATAAATAATAAGGTATAACCATTAGACAATCAACGAGCGGATCACCGCAGCTAGTTCCACGGTAAATATGCGCATGCGTGCACCTTATCACAATGTTATCACAGAATACAGATATTATCAATTTATCACATATTAAATAGTTATCACTTAGAAGTTAGAATAAAAATATTAAAATTGTAGAAAAAAGTATAAAATATTAATAAATTATGTATAGTTTTTTTTTTTTTTATTTTTCTTCAAAAGAAGTTTTTCAGCTTAATATAAATAATGTAATTAAAATACTGGAATTGGAAATAACCGCTTAACCATTTACATTGTTAAATGAAAAAAAATAATTTGAAGTACATTTTTTTTTTTTTTTTTTTTCTATTGTAACAATATTTATTTTTTTTTTTTTTTTTTTTTAATCTACCACCTGTAAGCAAGCTTGTGATGATGGTAGAGAGTTACAACATTACAACATCTAGCAATTAATACAATAATTGATAAAAATGTAAATAAATAAACAAATACATGAATTATAATATACATAAACGATAAACACTAGTCTAAATGAGTTTCTAACCAGTTGAAAATTAATTTTTTGAGATTCGACTTTTTAAGATTCCTGGAGTTATCGTATATACTTATTTTAATATTAATTGGCAGTGAGTTGAAATATGTGGGACTAAGATAATTAACAAATTTTTGCCCAAAAGATTTTTTAGTATAAGGTATCTTAGCATTGTATGCTCTATTTTCTCTTTTTTCATTAATGTTAACGACATCCACCCATTGATAATAATTTTTAACTATGAAAAATATAGCTATTTTTTTGTAAAGTTTTTCTAGTGATAGAACATTGAACAGTTTAAAGTTTTCTATTGTTGATCCTTCTAAGCTTATCTTACTCAGACAGATCCTAATTATTAATCTTTGTTGTATTATTAGTGGCTGTAGTGCGTTTTTGGCTGTACCTCCCCAGACCAACAGGCCGTATTGTAATATTGCTTGATATAAGGCAAGATAAATTATTCTTAAAGTATGAACTGGTAAAAAATTTCTTAATTTATAAAATTTGAAAGACACTGTTCGTAGTCGTGACACAATATTACTCACGTGTAGATTCCATCTCAAGTTATTGATTATTAATCCTAGATATCTAGTGCACGACACTCTGAAAATACTTTGACAATTAAACTCACCACAAGGTTCATTTCTACAATTGTGTATTTTTAAATGATCAAAATTATTTTCATCCTTATGAAGAGAAATTAATAAAATTTGTTTTTTTATAATTAATTGTAAGTTTTCTTTGATTCAAGTAACCTAATACTTTTTTGAAACCGAGTGTAGCTTTTGTTCGAACGTTATCCCAAGTATCACCAGAAAAAAGTAAACAAGTATCATCAGCATACATTACGACTTGCCCATTGATATCAAGATCACATATACTATTTATATATAATATAAACAAAGTAGGACCCAAAACACTCCCTTGAGGTACACCACAAGTAATTAACATTTCATCCCCTAAAATGCCATTTATTTTTACTTTTTGTTTTCTTTTGTCTAGATAACTCTTGAACCATTTAAAACTTGATTTTTTTATACCAAAATTAGGAAGTAAATTGATAAGTTCAGCATGATGGATATACGTCATTTCGTCGCGGTAATTTGGTCGCACGTCAATTCATCGCGGTCATTTGGTCGCACGACAATTGGACGCATACGACATTTCGTCGCGTGTAATATCGACGCATGCTACATTTGGTCGCGTGTCATTTTATCGCATATATTTATATAGGTATATAGCTAGTATTAGATAAAATAGATTATCTTGTCTTTTTGGGTAGGAACATTTAATAATATAATATATATAATAATTCTATAGTATCTTGGTAGCGTGGTGTAGTACCTTCTTTATCATTTATTTTTATAAATTCATTATTTGGTTTTTACGTGAGTCTTTATCGAATATTCGAATTATTACAGTGTACCTACTCATTCTATCACGAGTCTCTACTTTCTATCGATTATAGTGTTATACAGTACCACCTATACACGTCTACGTATATATACATCTTGCTTGGTCCACGCAATATAACAATTAGGTATTATATATTTTACAAAATATAAAAATTATGCCTTTACAATTTATAAAAAGTCAACGAGGGCATGATCTTTTAATTCATGATGGTTTTATTCATAAACGTGAAAGAACTATTGGCGAAAAAGTTATTTGGAGATGTAACGAGTTTAAAAATTGTACTGGCCGCGCTCATACAATGCAAGGTAAAATTTTTAATTTCTTAGTGTAGGTATTCTAATATATTATTTATTATATACCTATTTATTAAATAGATAGCGTCATAAAATACAAGGAACATAACCATGTACAAAATAGGGCAAAAATTGAAGTAAAAAAAACTATCAATAAAATGAAAGAAAATGCCATCACTACAATTATGCCTACCCGAAGTTTATTAGCAGAGACATCTTCAAAGGTAATTAAATATTATAGTTTTAATATATATTTAGAGGACGCAACACCTGCGATTTTTTATCGTTATATAGGTAATCACGATATTTGTTTACTAAAAATATAAATAAATTTACTTAAAATATATATACAAATATATATAACAATAAACTAAAATGACTGATATGTAAAATTATTATTATTATTACTTTGCTTGAATTTAATTATACATTTTATAAATACAAATATATATAACAATAAACTAAAATGACTGATATGTTAAATTATTATTATTATTTAGAATATATGTACGTTACTCAGACACTGTCAATATTAGACAGTGATCGTTTTGGCGCTTGTGATTGAATTTGTAGTGGACTGTATAAATAAGGGCCAGAAATAAATCAGTTGTGTAATAACAATATGATAATAATATATTAGATTATAACTACAAGTAATGTACTGTGTGTTGGCTCTACAACAGCACAACAATATAATAATAATAAACAATCTCACTTAAATGTGCTCTACAACAGCACAACAATATAATAATAATAATAATAAACAATCTCACTTAAATGTGCTCTACAACAGCACAACAATATAATAATAATAATAAACTGAATAATTCAGGACTCGTCAGCCCATTACCTTTGCAGCTACACTACACACAAAATGGTTCAACCCACGCTACCGAGCCGAGACCTGTAAGTAAAAATACAACAATACAATAATAATGACAGGGTGGCCCCGCACTCGTGCGATTGTGTGAGTGCAGCTGTGACGAACAATTCACAAACACGACGATAATTGGATTCACAGTATGACACACTAGTTTCCACCCAAGAACATACACACTAAATGACCTGTGGGTGTAGAATTGACACTAGAAATTGGCCACGAGGTCGTGCCAGCCCCAACCTAGCTTGATCTACAAATGGAATAAACTTTATTAACAATTATTACTTAAACATCATTGGCGATACCACCCGTAGACTCCACACTGAGCTGGACGAAGGACTAGCAACCTGGCACCGATGACAGGCGAACACGTGAACTCAATAACAGAAAACACACAAAAAAAACAACATGAGACTTGCAGTGGACAAACATCTGCCGGGTGCCGAATGCCGATGACAAAACTATATGTAATACATAACCACAAAACAACGATGAACAAAAATTATTTAAACATTGTTGTGTACCACAATTGCACTTCAAATTATAACTTTTTTAACTTTTAACATAAATACGGTGCCACTGACTAGATGATTTGCACTTTTACATAACATACAAAAATAATAATATCAACTTGATACATACACACAATAATTTGAAAAACACCAGCTATCACAAAATATGTACAACGGCGGTACAGGACGGCCGACGCACAGCTGTATTGATAACAGTGCCGTCGTATCGTAATATATGCCGACTACCGCTATCACATCAAACATTTACTACTATCTTAATTTTGTTGGCGGGACATTTAACCTTTGGCTGGCGCCTACAATATACCTATATGCGATAAAATGACGCGCGACCAAATGTAGCATGCGTCTATATTACACGCGACGAAATGTCGTATGCGTCCAATTGTCGTGCGACCAAATGACCGCGATGAATTGACGTGCGACGAAATTACCGCGACGAAATGACGGGATACCCAGCATGATCTACCGTGTCAAAAGCTTTAGCCAGGTCCAGAAAAATTCCTGTTGCTTTTTTACTGTTATCAAGTGCATTATATATAAATGATGTCGCATTATATAACGCATTTTCAGTACCTAATTTAGGTCTGAAACCGAACTGGTTTTTAGACAGAATATTGTTTTTTTCTAAAAATTGTATTAACCTACTTTTTATTACCTTTTCAAGTATTTTGGCGAAATTACTGATCATTAAGATAGGTCTATAGTTACTAATACTTGTTCGATCACCATTTTTATATAATGGTTTTATAATGGCTAGTTTAAATATATCTGGAAATGTACCTTTCCGATATGCTTAAGTTATAAATATGGGTTAATGGTACTGAGATATTTTGTGCTATGAGTTTTAGTGTTTTAACTGATATGCCATCATGTCCAGCTGCTGTCTTATCTTTTAAATTGTTGATAATTAATAAAACTTCGTCGACACTGACTTTTTCATTAAAAATTGTATCAAAAGATTCAGTTGTATTTGGTTCATCATAATGAAAGTTTGATTTATTTATCAAACCTCCAAGGTTACTCCCGATGGTTGTAAAATACTTATTAAAAATATTGGAAACCCTAATTGGGTTTAAAGATGAATTGATATTTTCATTACCAAAAAATATTGAATGTATTTCCTCATCATTTTTAATTTTGAAATTTGTATTAGCTACATCATTAATCAGTTTAAATGTTAATTTTGGGCTATATGAAACCTCTTTGAATTTATTTATGTAATGATTGTTTTTAGCTACCTAATCTTAAAATTTTTGAAAATTTATTTTTATAAAGTATGTAGTGTGCACGTAGTTTGTGATTACCTGGGTGTTTATGAACTTTTAAGGATAGTTTTTGTTTATTACGTAGAGAGCAAAGCAAGCCAGGTGTCATCCATTCTTTTAGACATTTGTTTTTTGAATTGGCAGTTTTAGTTATTGAGGTCATACTTATAGCACTATCAACCATATTAATAAAAACATTGTAGCATTCATTAACATTGTTATTAATATACACTTTATTCCAATTGTATTTTTTTAATATTTCATTCAGATCGCAGTAATTTATTGTCTTATATACGTTATTACTTTTTTGTTGATTCTGGTTATGTATTTGAATACCTATAACTGTTGAGAAGTGGTCCGTAATACTAGTTTGAATCACACCAGCCTCAATTTTACGTTAACGTTAATGTTATTATTACTTTTGACAAAAGTATGGTCTAAACAAGAATGTTTGCTACCTAGCGGTGTTCTAGTAAACACATTAATAAATGATTCGTATCCATATTGTGATATCTTATCAAGATATTCGTTATTAGTGAAATTCGGACCCACAATGTTTATATTCATATCACCAATTATAATTTGATAGCCTTTATTATTTATTTCGTCTTTTAGAATGTTATCTAAGATGGGCAAAAATTCATTAATGTCACTTGAGGGGGACCTGTATACACATAAAATGGTAAATGGAGTATTATTTATTACAAAATTTAGTTTCATAAGATTAGCCACAGTATGTTTGTATTCAACTAATTCTATACATAATTGTGTTCTGGTAAATACAATTATACCATCATTTTGGTTTCTTTTAATACTCGAGAAAGACAGTCTATATCCAGGAATCTTAAAATTACAGTATTCTACATTATGCCAGGTTTCAGTTAATATTATTACGTCTAATTTACAGCAGTTAGTATCACTGTTAAGAAAGAATAAAAATTCATTAAAATGAGCATTAATGCTCCTAATATTATTACAGAAAACACTTATAAACTTACCATTAACATATTTATGCGTTTTTACAAATTCAGAAAAGGAATCAAAATATTTTGTTTTATAATCTAAATAATTATTTAATATATTGAAGTCATTCATGATATGAATATTATTTATCAAAATTTATTTTACAACTTGAATGATGATTTTACTGAAGCTTTGTCAGATCAGTTTCATCAAATATAATATTTGCTTTACAATTTTCATTTTTTTTTATAAATATTTTAAAGTCGTTGTACCACGTAAATTTAAAATCATTATTTTTAGCAAATATTCTAACTTTATAAAAGAGATCCCTATTATAAGGTGAATGTTCATGATTAATAAAGATGTTACCGTTTCCCCAATTGATATTAAAATTATTAGCATTTAATTTTTTAAATTTTCATATTCTCCATTATTTTATTTTTATTATCGACCGAGTCTAATACAGCAATAATTTTCTTAGGTTTATTTAAAATCTTAGAATACATACGGTAGGCTTTATTTACTGATAAATTTACTCCCAACTTGTCCGCAATGTTCTTAACAATTTCCACACAACTTTCATTAGGTGATTCAGGTACTCCGATAATTTCCACATTATTGCTCACAGCCTTTTGCTCCAATAAATTGACCTTCATTGACAATATTTTTACGATGTTATTTATTTTACTGTTTTCCATTATTAAACACTTATTCTCTTCTTTTAGCTCTTTAATTGTGTTAAGGACCTCACTTAACTGTTTAGAGAAACTATCAAATTGAGCACTCATAAACTTCACCGATTCGGTTAAGCAAGTAAGGGGTTCATTTGACTCATCACTAGAGTTGACATTCTTGTTAAGAGCTGTGTTACAAACCGTTGCAGATTTGCAGTTAACACAACACCAGTTATCCTTCGTTGCTTTCCCCATTTTTCGAAATGATGCTTCTCTGAGGCTGGCGCAAGAAAAATGTAAAAATTCTTTACAGGCAGTACATTTTAACTCGTCGCCTTGATAAATTTCATCATTACATAGTAAGCACAACATTATTTAATCACACTGTAACACTATAGAACATTAACCGGAAAATATACAGATAAAAGTATAAATAATTAAACACTATAACGCTATTGAACATTGATCGGTGATTGCACAGATAAGAGAGCGAAAATAATACCACGACTAGCTGTGATGAACACACAACAGTAACACAATAGTAAATAATAAATTAAAGATGTTTAATACATCTATGTCTTATAATATGTATTTTTTTTTCGTAGAATGAAAACGTTGTGTCGCAATATTTTTGTGGCTTGGCAAGTTAGATACTTTTGGGAAAAATGAACCGGAATTGATTGGATTTGTTTGACCCTTTTGTAAAATTTGCACGAGGTCTTCAAGTTTTTTTATGCCTTTTAGTTTGGCTTCATCTGTTGCAGTGTTCGCCACTCCTACTGCTGCATTAAGTAGAGCTGTAAAGCGAGTTGATATTGAAACAGATTCATTTGGATGTACCGAATTTATTTGAACTCCTTCAACAACATTACGATTATGCTCATCAAAGGCTGATGTTTTTCGGTCTTCGCCAATAGAAATTTCAAATTTTTTATTGGACACTCGAATGCATGCATGTACATGTTTACAAAAGTTTCCTTTGATTTTGTAATCAATACATGTGCATGTAAATTGATGGACACACACATGACAATTAGGACATGCCAAAGGACATCCTTTACAATTTTCTGTGTTATTAATTGTAACAGAGTATGGACTTTTATCTGATGTCGCCGATTGTACGAGCCACGTGTGTGTGTTAATATTTGTTATTTTGCTGTCTTCAATATGTACGCTTTGGTGATAACTGTGTGCAATTTGTTCCATCCTATATGTAGGTTTATTTTTCATCATTCGTATTGTCCTTTCAAACATCATATCCCTAGCGAAGCGCATCAGCAAACTAATACATTTGTCGACTCTTCTATTTTGTTTGCCTTGCATGTAACAATATTTTATTTTCTTGTGCATCGCTTCCAGATACATATTTGTGTTCAATGATAAATCATGTCTATAACAGAATGCCCATGCTTTGGGTCTATGAGAGTAATAACTTTCAAAATAATTACCAAAATCTTTTGTTTCGTCGTCGTCTTTAAGCATTGCGATAAAGCATTCTATAGAATTTTGGAACTGGTCTACATCCATAATTTCCATTAATGTACGGCAAGATTTGTATACTTCTGACTGTTTAGTAAGGGATTTAATCTTATTGAGATTTTTTCTCCAACTTCTGTCTACGTGCCAGTTACAAAGCAAATGATGTTGTGGTTCTATCATTACATTTGACCAAGCGTTTATGTATGTTGAAGTATCATCAGACATTAATACTTTTGTTGAAATTAAACCTACTTTTTCTTTTACAGACAAAAAAAATCTTGACATAGCCACCGAATCAATTCTATTACTTATACAAAATGCTACTGGACAACCTGCTCCAAATTCATCAACAGTAAGCAATGTTGTAAGCTGAAAGTCATGACTGGTTGTTCCATGGGTGCTGTCAATGCAAATTCGATCGGTCGCGTATTTTACCAAAACATCTTTTTGATAAAGTGTCATAATTACAATCATAAAATCTTCTTTCAGTAGTGGACCTTCTTTTTCACATCCCTGGTTTTTAAAATATATTATTGGTGATTTCTCCTTAAGTAACATCTGTTCTTGCACCCATATTTCTGTGCTAAAAGCATCATTTGTATGTACAATATCTCTGTCTAAATCATAATCTCTTACAATATTATGCAAGTCTCGTTTGTCGACAGCATGGAAACGATCAACACTTTCTGCTGTAGATGCTGATTTTCGAATATCATCCAAAATACGTTCAAAAGTCACTCCAGATTTAATTCTACCAGCCAGTTCATCCCTTTCTTCTTTTGACAGATATAAAAATGTCATGTTTAATGCATGGCCTGCATGTGTTCTTCTAAATTCTACTGTCACTTGACCTTCATTATTTGTTAATATCATTCCAGCTGGACAAATTTTTCCAGTTTTACAAGTTTCTGACCATTTCATTATCTTACCTGTACCTTCTTTTCGGGAAGAACCTGACCGATGACAAGCATAATATGTTTTATTTCCAACCACTCTTTGAACAACAAAGAAAGACAGATCTTCTTTTTCAACATTTCTCTTCCATATTTTGAATTCTGTTATATGAAAAATATTAATGTATTAATTATTTAATTATCTATAATATTTTACAAATTAATATAAGTACCTTGGAGTGAATCAAAGTCCTTAAATTCTTTTTTCATTGCTACATTGTGTACTATGGAAATGTGTTCACATAAATTTGAGCATGTTGTACAATCTTGTTCACACAAAGGACATTTGAGTAAACGTACACTACTTCGGTTGTCCACTCCATGAGCTTTTTGCAAATGTTTGTTCATATTGCCTTTATTGCTAAATGTGCTGTCACATAAAAAACATTGCCCTTCACTTTCTTTTTCCCTCTCATTATTTCTCATTTGCTTGTATAAAGATTTTTTAGACGTTTCCATGTTTATGTAAAACTAATGAATAATAACTGATGAATAAATAACTTATATTGTTATGTTATTTGTACTATGACTACTTTCCTTACAATGGGAAAATTTTATTACATCTTAAATACTCTGTATACATATTTATATATATGTTTCTACTTCCTTGCAATATTTTAGCTATCTGAAAATATATATAGGTCATTATAGTACAAAATAAATTTTCCTCCCAAATTGTTCTCAATTACCTTTTAAATTATATTTTATTACATCTTAGATAATAAAACTAGTTCACTTATCTTACTTGTATGTGTTTAACAAATCTTTTGTACTATAATGACCTATATATATTTTCAGATAGCTAAAATATTGCAAAGAAGTAGAAACATATATATATATTTATACAGAGTATCTAAGATGTAATAAAATTTCCCCATTGTAAGGAAAGTAGTCATAGTACAAATAGCATAACAATATAAGTTATTTATTCATCAGTTATTATTCATTAGTTTTACATAAAAATGGAAACGTCTAAAAAATCTTTATACAAGCAAATGAGAAATAATGAGAGGGAAAAAGAAAGTGAAGGGAAATGTTTTTTATGTGTATTTTTCAATATCAACTCGCTTTACAGCTCTACTTAATGCAGCAGTAGGACTAGTAGGAGTGGCGAACACTGCAACAGATGAAGCCATAAAATAATCCGTTTTAATATTGTACAGACTGCACAACTGCACTAGGAACTATATGGGATGATATTATATTTGTAATTTGTGTGATGAATAACTTAATAATATTATATTATATCTTTCAAATATAAAAGTATTGGACTATCCATAAAATAAGTTGAACTTTAATCTTTAATGTTCTAGTAACCTATTTGATATTAGCTACTCATAGCTGGAAATTTTGTTATAATTTAATATTTTATAAATAGAATTCTGTACATTCTGTGTTTAGTTTTTTTTAAATTATGTCATACGAATATAATACATTAAACTGGATTTTTTGTAATGATATTCACATTATACAGTTCTGTAATATAAATAATCATATATATTTGTAATTAATATTACAAGATGTGCATTGACAATTATCTTGACACATCTTGGACCTATATACCTTTTCTAATAAACAACTAGTGCCAAAGGCACAATAAATCCAGATCCTATAAGTACAATAAGCTTTCAATACCTTCATTTTACTTATTAAATATTAAGTAAAGAGTTAAGTTAAGAGTAACAGATTTATTATGTTTTATTTGTATTATATCCTGTAAACATTATTAAAATAATAATAATAATAAATAAATATAATATTGTAATATTTCTCGACCCCACCATTATCCACTCCATCATATCCACTCTTATCCGTTTTTGGACAAGTGCTTATCACTTGTATTAATAATTGATAAGATATGAAGTTGAGGAGCGTCTAAACACAGGAATGGTGCAATGATTGTGCGCATGCGCGTGAACAAATGATTATATGCATGTGCGTGGTCAAACAATACAATTACCCAGGGTGTGGTAACTGATATTTTGTTATCAGTTATATAACATAATAAGAGCGGTAAATTCAAATTTGTACAATATAATCTAGATAGGTGGAATTAAGTTAATAGTTTATAAATAATGATTTATCTTCATTCAGAGGGGTTTTTTTTGTCATAAAAGGCATGACTATCATTGAATAAAATTAAATGGTTTATCTTCATTCAGTGTTTTGTTTTGTCATAAAAGGCAAGAATATTATAGAAGTGTAGTCATTTAAAAGTATCCAGTCCTAGTCCACATCAACTCTTTTAAATATTTTTTTTAAATTTTTATAAAATGAATTTTAATTGTGAAATTTGTCAAGTTGGATTCTCAACAAAGTTTTCATTTAATAGACATCAAAAAAGTTTAAAATGTCAATCAGGTGAAATCAAGTTAAAATTGTCTCAGTGTAACGATTGTGATGTTAATTTCTCGAAGAAGACATTGCTGATAGATGTATTCATACATTTGAATGTTCATGTTTAGATTATTCAATTAAGTCTATAATTTGTAAGCATATCCACTTTATTGCCATAAATATAATTGAATCAGAAAATAAATTACTTGAAGATCTTACAAGTAATTTGTTTACCACACATCCTACACCAGAAACAGATGTAGATGTCACAGTGACTTCAACCAAAATAAACAAACAATCTGAAACAGAAGAGTTAGAAGTTCACATGAAGACTTTGGGTAATCCTAAAAAAGATGAAAATATATATGCTAAATTTAATGAAAAAGCCACAAGTATTATAAATAAAATTACCTCTATCCAAAATCCAGAGTATCTTAAGGTGGCCATGCAAAAGTTAGAAGCCCTTGATGCTTTTATTAATGTGGCATCAAAAGAAACAGCAACTGGCACAGAGTTCATTAAAACCAACATTGATCCTCCAAATAAAAAAATAATGACACAAACCAATTTTTACTCAACTAAAAAAAAACGACAAAAAATTGAAAATGATTTATCAAAACCTTCCAGACTTGAAACCCGAGATTTAAATGATATGTTTTTAAATAAGAAATTAAATGTTTTAAAAGAACAAGATGTTGAACATTCATATTATAAAGAACATTAGATTCTATATTTCATTCAAATGGTACCTAACTATTGACGTACGAATTATTAAATATAATTTTTGTATATACCTGTTTTGTGTTTTAATATTATTATAATTATTCTTAAGTTTGTGACAATTAATGACAATTATTTTTGTATATACCTATTTTGTGCGACTTCTAAATAAATAATAAATAATGACTAGAGACTACTAAGTACTAACTTCATTGAAAAAAAATTGACTTGTTATTATTTTTAATTTTAATGTTTATAATATTTTGTATGATAACCACGGATAACTGATAAGGCAGTAACCATAGAATACAGCTGCAGCTGATACCCTAACATTGTTCACGCGCATGCGCACAATCATTGCACCATTCCTGTGTTTAGACGCTCCTTGAAGTTGATAGTAGTTTTTGGTGCGCGCATGTGCGTGCGGTGCGTGGAACTAGCTGCGGTGATCCGCTCGTGACAATCACGACCATAGAAAAAAGATATATAGAATGCCAACTCGCCCCGTTTTTTGATACTAGCGCGACACTAGCGCAGCGATTGAACCTCTTTTGCAACAAAAATCGATAGTTCAAATAATCGATATTATTATCGATTACTATCATTATCGATACTAAATGTTTATTGAATTTTCATTTTTCAGTATTCAAATTCAAAATATAAAAAAAAATCACCATAAAACAAATTAGTAAATTAATCAATTTATTTTTACAATCAATTTACATTACAAAACTTAATGAAAATAAAATATAGTCACAGGAACATATTATATATGAATAAATAATAAAACAAAAAACAATAAAAATTATATACATAAATATTGTAGACATAGTAATTATTTTTGATATTATGTCGAGATTGCACCAAATAAAAATAGGAACATGTTATATATGAATACATTAAAAAATAAAAAACAATAAAACATATATAGATATCATAGCAATGAAATAAAAAAATAATAAAACTTAATAGATATCGTAGGTAGCAATAGTAATATTATTATTGATATGTTGAGATTGCACAGAATAATTATAGTCATAGGAACATAATATTATAAAATAAAAAAACAATAAACCTTAAATAAATATTGTAGATATAGTAATTATCTGTAATATTTGTAGATTGCGCAAAATAAAAATAGTCATAGGAACATATTATGTACGAATACATTATAAAATAAAAAGAATAAATAAATGAATAAAATGATTTAAAAAAATGTCAATTTTTTTTTTTTGATATATTATCTTTTTCTTTGTTTTATGTAATATTGATGAGCTGACACTTTAAGTGCATCACTTTTACACATATTATTCCTATCTAAGCCAATTAAGATACGATTGATATTTTTAACATATTATGTAAATAGAAAGAAATTTTTAAATTTATTATATACTAAATTTTTTAAGTCATGTTTTGGACACTCTATTTTAAAATCTACATTAATTTCAAAAAGTAAAATTAAATGTTTACCTATGTTTTCTTGACTGATATTGGGTAAAATATTTTTGGTTACATAAAACATCTGATTAATTATATTTTTGAATCCATCTGAAGGATAGAGCAATGATTTTTTTGTATGATCCATAACTTGAATTAGATCATTGTTTTTTACCTGACCAACTAATTCATTTTTACAGAGTCTACAAAAATCTATGTCTTTTAGTATTGAGCGAGCCAAATAACCACATACATACCCTATTGTCATATCAGTAAGAAAAGATGCATCTAATGTTATTGGTATATCAATCATCGATATTGTTATTAAGTTATCATTAACATCATCTTCACTAAGAAGGCTATCAGAACCACTTTCAATAAATTGTCTTAAGTTATATAATGCATTTTCACTATCATCATGCTCACAATTTCCAGCTGATATTAAAGACATAAAGTTATTTATCAATAACGTTTTAAAAGAACAAATAAATTGGTAACAATTAGGATTAATGTTTCTTACACCATGGCTACGTATACTACCAAATAAACACTCTAATGGATCTTGGTTAACATGTCTAGGTAAAAAATATCTTAAATTAGATTTTCTCAACTGATGCCAAAGATAAATAAAAGATTTTAGAGAAAATATCCAATTTTTAACGGAAGGTGGTATCATGGTTTTACCATTGGTTTTGTTGATAAATTTCATAGATTCAAACACTTTGATGGCATACTTCCAATGATCAACATGTGGGGATCCATTTCTTACGGCACCTCTTAACGGCTTTCCCAACTCAGGATTAATTGTTCTTGCATTCACTGAGTCAAAAGTCTTGTCCATAAATAGACAAAACTTGGCTGTACCAACAGCATTGGCCAGTACACTGTGTTTTGGAGCTAAACAGTTTATCATAATATTAGTAACCTAATTATGTTTATAGAATAAATTGATATACATACCACTATCGGACACCAGTTTCATTATTGATGCAACTTTGTGACTAAACACCTGTGCAGCATTTGAAACTTTCATTTTATTTCTTTCGATGTTAATACCCACACAGCATTGAAATATTTATGATATATTTACCAAACATTGCAATTTAATAACTAATCATTAATAAATATTTGATATTCATTGATAGTAAATTTTTAAATGTTAATAGTCATTGTATAAATGTTTTGTGGACAAAAATATAACATTTTTATAATATTATTTATTAATATTAATAAATATTGAAAATTAACATTTATCAAACATTTATTAAATATTTTACAACATTGACCCTATGTTGTAATAATATTAAATAATGTTTATCAGTCATTGACATGTAATATATATCAATGATTAAATGTAATGTTGATTAAATTATAAATATGAAAAAAAATACATAAAAATATTTTTAAACAAAAAAGTTTATTTTTATTTAAATTGCATGGGATTGACTTATTGAAAATATACTTTTAATATAAAAATTTATTTTATGATAAAACTGTTTTAAAAAATTTCATTTTTTTATTAAAACAAATTGAATCGTACCACACTTTATATCAGTTTCAATGTCATCATATTATTATATATTGAATTGATTAATATGAATTTATTTTATTATATAATAATAATATATATTATTATATTATTATAATATACCTTTGATCAAATATTTGATCATTTATAGCATAATCTGTAATATGTATATAGTATAATATGTATACAGAAAATCATTTATATTATATATATATATATATATATATATATATGTATATAATAATATAATACATAACAAAATAAAGAAATAGAAATACCATTTTTAAGAATTATTAGTGTATTTAATTTAATAATTGTTAAAAAATAATAAAAATAGCTATTGTGATAAAATTCTTTTTTATCACTTAAAAGTTTTACATACATAGTGATATAAAAAATCAAATTCTAAATAGTTTTATTTTGTTTAGCTTCTAATCTTTTAAAATTAAAAGGTGCTTGAGCTAAAATATATTTTATCACTTCTTCGATTTCATTTAACTGAACATTCTTAAATTTTGTTTGTTTCTTAACTGCATCTAAAAAAATAATTATATTTATATTAATAATCTAATAAATATAATATATATATTATATATCATATATAATTATACGTGATGGTAATCCACGGCAGTAGGTAAATACTAAATTCTAAATTACCAGCTAAGTATTTAATATGATACATTGATAACTCTCAGGAATAGCAAACAATATATCATCCTATAAAATGTTGAAATTTATTTGTTGCCATGATTGTTAATATTGATTAAGAAATATTACTCAGAAAATCTGATAGGTTATGGAAATAACAGGAAACCATCATGCTGATCGGTTAAAAAAATAATAAGTATGCAGCAGGTCACTATAGTTAAAATTATATGCTGCCGGGAAGTATATGAAGTTTATATTATTTACTGCAGCTACAAGAGTTGTACAATAGGTGTATTTGTTTTATAACTATTAACATATTTATCATTAAGGTTTGGAGATTGATGATAATAACTTGATATTTACTCAATAGTATTCTAGCTAATATAAAGTTGAAAGTATTATACATTTGTTTTTTTTTTTATATTTTATTATTTGCTTACAAGATTCTGGTACCTACTAATATATTTAAAAAAATTAATATATTATGTTTGTTACTATAAAAATATAAATCAATACTTGAGGAAATACGTATATAGTAATTTTACATAATATTTAGATATAATAATATATTTGTATATAGTAGTTCTTACCAAATACAACTGAGCACACGGATAGAGTTGAAAATTTATCTTTCCCTTTTTTCCCAGTATACGAATAACTAGAAAGTAAATTATCACAAAATAATTTGGACATGATTCGCTTTACCACCAGTTTGACATTTTTTCCACCAATATACGATAGTTCAGCTACCTATAACAAGGTGAATTTAAAATGAATAATACATAATATGATATATTATTTAGAACTTTTGATGTTAAAAACATTTATGTTTAATACAATTTTTAAGTTTAAGTTTATACAAGATATATTAGGCTATTATCTGCAAGTATTAAGACCTGATAATAACATGCAAAATGCAAATTATTAGTGTATAAAAACTACCTGTGCTAATCATACCCATCATATAATGCCTATTAGATGTCTTATACTAACAATATTATAATATGCTAATTTATATTAAAACAGAACTAGAAAATTTTAGAGATTTTCCTGTACTTACTAATAAATACTATAATATAAACAAAATAAAACAAGAATATTAATACATTTTTTAACTTACTAATTGATTTTTGAAATCTTGGTCACCAGATATTTTGTCTTCAAGTGTAGTAAGGTCAATAATATTGTTAATTGGAAGTGGACAGTTTGATAAATCAATGCTCTTTTGTTGTCTATCGAATCTAACTGGATTTTGTTCCAAAATGTTTTCAGTTGTTTCTAATCTCTGCATTATAATTACTTGGTTGCTCAAGACTTGTTTTAGTTCGTACTTCAAAAATGTTAAATTTCTCAAAATTTGATGTAGACATTCAGTATCTAAAAATATTGATTAGTATTATTATTTTTAAGTTTTTAACATACTTCAGAAGTTAATCAATTTAAATTGCCAAAGGTACCTTTGTTCAATTCCATTTGTTTTGATGACGTTGATGCTGAATTTTGCAGTTCATTGCTTCTTTTTTGGCTTGCTAAAGTTAAGTATATTTTTTAATTAGCAAAAATAATAGTTTTTATATAAATTATATTTTAAATCTTACAATAAGTTGTTTGTTTCAATGGACTATCCAAAAATCGATCATTTAGTTCTTCGTTAAATGTAAGCTGCTGCTTGGCAGATGAACTTTGACCATCAATTACAGAATGCTGTTGAGTTTTCACTAGATTAAAAAAAAAAATTAAATAAATTTGTAAAAATAAAATATTGTTGTAGTTTAATGTGTAAATAAAAACTTTATAAGTTACCTTTCATTTTCTTTGGTGAAGGAGACCAACCAGTATTCTTTTTATTAGAATCGCACCTTATTTTATTCTTTTTTAAACTTGTTGAATATTCATCATAATTTTCAATGCTCAATTAATTGAAGACATATTATCACGTGATATTGCATCTAAAATGTAGGAATCAAATACAGAGAACTGGGTCATTGGGAAACTATAGTTGTTTTTCTTTCAACACCGACTCTTCGTCAAGAGCGCGTTTTGAATGGCACCATTCATAACATGTTTTATATATGATATTGTGAATTTCATTTAATATTGACTCATTGGGTTTGGATTTTGTGTAGTTCCTCATACTCATGTGGTTTAAACTAAAAAACTTTAAACTAGGTAGGGTAAAACAGTGGATTAGGGCTAAAGGCGAATGACCGCTTAAAAAAAAACGCACCGTGTGCAATGGCCCCTTGGGCGGTGTGGAACGATTGCAAAAAACTTGTTATGGTTATAAGGTTAGGTTAGGTTCGATGATAGAGTTCGATGCTGTGATAATTTTGAAATTTTTTGGTATCAAACCATTATTTAAGGTGGTTTAGGGATGGGAAGTGATCTGCATATTTCTACATATAAATATAATTGATAATAAAAACAATCATGTGTATGTAACTTTAGTATTATTTAACTGTTGAACATCTATAACATTTTATTTTTTAAAGTGGTTGAAGAATTGGTAACAGCATGTTGTTTGGTCATTGATGATGATTACAATGATGATGGTGTCAAAAAAATGTAATATACTATATGCGTGTTAGTCTTAATAACTAAATAATTAATACAGGTTTGTTTCTACATTTTAGAGTATCCGAGTGACAGTACTAGTTATGCTGGTGATTATGATAGTGATGATGATAGTGATGCTGATATTATTGCTGAAATGAACCGTAAGTTTTAATTTATAAACATGAGTTTATTTTATTTCATTGTGTTAAAGTGGAAAACAATCTCAAATTGCTCAATACGTAGGTTCTTATTGATCTGAAATGAAAAAAAAAAAATTAAATTAGGTCCACATTAAAAAAAAAAAAACAATTATTTCACATTAACTGAAGTATATAGCCATATAGGTACTTTTTATAAAAGGTTTTCACATTTTGTTTTATACGCACTGGCGTATCTTCTATTTCTGTTATTTGCCTTGTCGATCGATTTGTCGGTGTTGTTGGGGGTGTTATTAATTGGGTTGAATAATTTTTTTAAATTTTGTGGAAAGCTGCTGTTTTTTAAATATTTAGTTAAGGAATTTATTTGTGTTTTGTAGGAGATAATATTTTTGTTATAAAAATTTGGCAGATCGGAAGCAAGGATTTGAAAATTTTGTAATGTAAATTGGTTAAGAATATATTGTATGACGTATGTAATTTATTTTGTTTTTCATTTTTTCAATGTTAAGTGGACTTTTATTTATAATATTATTTTTTATTTTTTGTAATTTAGTTTCGTTCATGTTGAGCATATTTTGTATTAAAAAGGTTTTTTTTAATTTAATAATATCGGGGTTTGATGTTTTTATACAGTGGTGAAATGCAGATTTATTGTGTTTTTGTGTTGAATTAATTATATTTTTTTTCTTTAGTGTTATTATTGTATTTTTAAGGGATTTTAAATTTAAATCATTATCATAGTTTAAAGAGTAGTATGTAGAGAAATGTTTTAAATTGGCGTACAGTTGTTTGGTCTGAAAAAATAATATATTATGTACAAATATTTGTTATATGTATTTATAATATATTTATATTTTTACATTTAGGAATTGATTTTTTAGTATCAATCCAATTACAACTGTTTCCATGTATGAATATTTATGACACATTATGGGGTCCATATAAAATTTAACAAGGTGATTGCCCACATCAACCATCATAATATCTTGGGTCTCAAATCTGTATAACAAAGAACAGTTTATTAAATGTAATATAATTTTATTCAAACATGTTATAATAATAACACTCACTGCAGATCATGGTATTCAAAACTGTATATATTTTTGTCAACTTTGTATAAAAATTTTTGGAATTCATAATAAATTGTATCATAGACATATTCACCATGTTGAGTGTATACGTTTTTTAAATTTCTGTTTAATCGTTCATTGAATTTGTTTAATAAATTTAATTTGCATACAATCTGGTATTGATTAATAATGGATGTTATTAAACTAATTCCTGTTTCAGCATTCCTAATAATACAGAAATATGAGGTTTCTTATATGAATGTACATTATAAAATAAAGTACTGTATGAATAAAAACATTAAGGCTTACAAATTGACATCAACCACAGAAGAACTAAAAGGAAATTGAAGAATTCTATTGATATGGCTATGTATCTTCTCCTCATCAACCTCGTGAATTAATATTATTTTGAATAATTCCGATGATGGATTGATGATTTTCTGATACCAGGCGTTTGACATTTTCACGTCGATTGGGGGGTAGTTAGTACAAGTATTGGTAAAGCCATATTTAGAAGTCCTGCAAATACATTGAATTGAAATGTACAATTTTGTTTTATTTTGTGTTTATATTTTTTACTCACTTAATTTCTTCGTAGTCGATTGTCGCCCTCATTTGCTTTGACATTATAATGTTTTCAATTTTTTTTTTATACCTCAATACACATAGTTTATTTTATTTTTTTTTATACATGTGCGTTTTTGGTACACACGTCTATTATTATTTTTTTATTATTAATATAATTTTTTGCTAATTTTTCAGATTTAATGACATTGAAAACTTGAGTTGTTAATTTAGAACTTGATTTTTGTCCATTTATGAAATTTTGAAGGAGATTTGATTGAATTTTAAAACCGTTAGTTTCTATTTGGCCTTGTACATTAGCGTAAAATTTATTTTTATGAAGAACCGTATTAATCATGTCAATGTTAACAAATACATGTCCATCGTTATATAATTCTTTTAAGGCGTTTGCAATTTCATTTACTGCCTACTCCAAAAAAAATTTATGTTACAACTGGGTCAATTTAATGGATGGTGTTAAATTTGTGTACTTACATTACTGGTCGTGGACAGAGGTACATATTTTATTTTATTTTTTAACCTCTTTACTGCTTTCTTCTGGACAATTTTCATACGTACACAATTTTGGTAATTGAATACTACATTATACTACCATTCAGTAGTTCATATTATCACCACACGCGTAAGGCGCTAGTAGTAAGTAGGGTCATATTTTACTTATTGGTAATTAGTACATCGTACTCGGAACATAGAAAAGAGATAAAAAAAAACATTACGGTTCTACTTTCCGTACGGCGTACTTCTACGGTCCGGGGTTTTATATTTATTTCCCGTATTTTGACGGTCCGTAAAAATACGGTTTGTCACTTTCCGTAATTTGACGGTCCGTGATGTTACATTCCGTACATTTATATTCTGTAATTCTACGGTCCGTTCGATTATTTTCCGTGATTTTACATGCGTCCCTGATTATCCTTCTCAACATATCGTAGGTGGAATTCCACCTAGTTACAACATCTTGCTTTAATTTAAGCACTGATAATCGCTGCAACACGATTGCGCAATTTTTCCTTTTTTGACCCGGCTAATTACACCACGATTGCGCAAAAAATTTGGAACACGATTGCGCCCCGATCCCTTTTTACCTGTTAAAATCACAACACGATTGCGCACCAAATGATATGTGTATATACTATATATAATAATTTATATACAACATAAAATAATGTATACATACAAGCACCTAACCTAACCAGAATTCTGGCATGTAGGTTTCATTTAAATCAAAGTTAGTTTAGACATATTCAAAAAGATAGTCAGTTATTAAAAGAGTATAAATCAAGTTCCGTAATGGGTGTTTGGCTAAAAAAAATTTTTGCTTTAGGATTTCTACCAGCCAATTTAGTAGAAAATGCTTTTTTACATTTAATTGAAAATGCTGCTACGTCTGATTTTGGATTTTCCGATTATTTACTTAAAACCTATGTAGAAACCGATGCAAAATTTCCACCAACTTTATGGGCAGATAAACCATCAGAAGAAGCTAGAACAACTAATGGTCCAGAATCTTTTCATATGCACTATAATTCGCAGTTTTATACCTCGCATCCATCTACTTTCCAAGTAATAAACATATTATTAGGTATTCAAACTGAAACATATTTAAAAATAAATAGTGTTAAACGTAATGAAAAAAATAAATTACGAAAAGAGCAAGAAAACAATATTAAATTTATAATTGATACTTGGGAACAATTTGCATGCAATGGGACCACGTTTTTGTGCTAGTCACCAAATTTAATTTTTAAAAAAAAATTATATAAAAAATATATACTACGATACAATTATTTAATTATTATTATTATTTTATTACGATTATGAACTGAAAAAATATGACTTATGACTATGTCAATACAATTATTTAATTATTATTATTTTTATATGAACTGTATTGTATGTATACATTATTTTATGTTGTATATAAATTATTTTATATAGTATATACACATATCATTTGGTGCGCAATCGTGTTGTGATTTTAACAGCTAAAAAGGGATCGGGGCGCAATCGTGTTCCAAATTTTTTGCGCAATCGTGGTGTAATTAGTCGGGTCAAAAAAGGAAAAATTGCGCAATCGTGTTGTAGCCCTGATAATCCCATTTGTTCCCGTGTGGCATGTAACTTGGATAAAGCATGATGACTACGTTTAAAATACTCTACATACTGGATTTGATCTAATGTATGAAATAAAAATATTAATATTATGATGGAATTTAATTAATTGTTTTACTGTACAAACCTTATATGTTACAGGTTCAATGTGCTTAAGTGACTTTTGAACAACCAAATTCAATGAATGGGCAAAACATGAAATATGTCTATAACCAGTCTGTCTGACACCAGACATGACATTAGAAGCATTGTCGCTTACTACGGCTGTCACTTTATAACTAATATCCCAGGTCCTGGTTATTTCTTTAAGTCTGTCACCGATGTTTTGAGCAGTATGGCGATCACTAAATTCAGTGCAATCAAGACAATACGATTTAAATTCCATATTTTCATTTAAAAAATGGGCTGTTACTGCCATAAAACTGGTATTGTTAACAGATGTCCAACAACATCTTAAGTTGACTCATACAACCTAGGTATCAAACTATTGGATACTGTGTTCCTACTTGGCAATATATAACCCAGGGTTGAGCATTTGGACAAATGTTTTGAACTCAGAATCCTCAACAATAGAAAATGGGTAATACCTAATAACATAATTAACAATATTTAATATGTACAATATTATGTACATTTATTTAAATATAATACATGTAAATTAAGTAAACTTTATATTACTTTTTGACTATCGTTTTCGCCAATTGTTCATCAATTATTATTTTTCCTAGGAGCAGTAAGAGGTTTCCTTATCTTAACAAAATCATTCATCGATGTCTATGTATTTAAACCCCGAATTGGTGCCCAAAGACTGTTTAATACTGGTGGAATTGCACTAGAAGGACCAGGTTGTGATGCATCAATCTATTGTTCAGGCTGTTCAGGAACTTGTTGAGTTGACTCTGTTGAATGTAAACAACATACCCTGTGTTATGTAGATTATAAGCAAATTATTCACACTGTAGTACAGCAGACGCTAAATAGGCATTTTATATTACTATAGCATATTCGTTCTATGTAGTAGCCTGTAGGACGATCAGTCGTTGTTTTATATTACGCCTCGGAGCACTACAATTATTCATGTCAATTAAGCATATTATTATATTATTACATATGTCCGATATTATTATTATAAGCCCATAGTTTCTGTATATCCGTGTACCTCAACAGACTCTCTTTCAGCTAGATCATCGATTGGTCTGCGCTCTAAGTATTATACATATCTACGTCATACTTTTTATGTTTTTTAAGACTTATATAACAGTAATTTAAATATATTTATATAATTAATGCATTTTTAATTATAAGAAAATATTGTTATTAGTTTTAGTTTATGTGATTAAATTATACCGTATAATTTTTATTTTGCCGCTATAGTACTGTATTTCTATATTTTTTAGAAATAATGTCATTAACTTGCCTAATGCAGTAATCTGAAAGTATAACTAATATTTAAAATACAACTCACTGTTGAACTACAGTAGAAGCCGCTTATTAGAAACACTTTAGGGCCAAAGTGAAATGTGTCAATTAACCGATTGTTTCTAATAAGCGATTTGTTAAATTTGTACTATGAAAAAAAAAATAAAAAATACGCGGAAAATTTATTTATGTATTTATTTAACTATGTATATGTATATTACGATTTTCGTATTTAAAATATTTATCTTACTAATTACTATATTACATATTAAAAATATTTATCTTACTAATTACTATATTACACATTTAAAATATTTATCTTACTAAATTATTTAAAATATTTATTGATTGTAGTTTGTTTTTTTGCGTCAAGTAACTCCATAACCATATTTTCATATGAATAATGCTGCTCAAAACCTATTTCATCCGCACGGTGCTGAACAGCTCTCCTGAGGACACTTAAAGCTTCTACAATTTCCTTATTTGATGGCGGTGCCAGGGGTGTCTCGCTGTTTTCTTCTTCATCGTCAGTATTGGTCCGTTCAATTGTTTGAGGATTCATTACCGCATTACAAATCTCTTCTTCTGTTTGAATCTCTGCCACATCGAGGTGTGAGTCCACATCAACCCAATCGCCATAAACTTCATCCGAGAGATCGACTGGTTTTTCAGGCAAACTATGTTCGTGTTCGTCGTCTGTTTTATCGTCTGTTTTGTCATCTGTTTTGAATCCACCGTGACGAAAACAATTTCGAATTGTCTTCACACTTACTTTATTCCATGCTTCTTTTGCTAGATGAATAGCATCAAGAATGGTTATTTTTTTTGCTATATCGTTAGCTTGCAAGGAACAAGATGCATCGTGTAGACCATTATCAATCACTGCAAGAACTTTTCCCCTTATTGCTGATCTGTAATAAGCTTTGAAGGTGCGTATGATACCTTGGTCGCATGGTTGAATGATCGAAGTAGTATTTGCCGGTAAGAAAATAAATTTTATGTGTCTTAAGTTTATGCAGTCAATGATATGAGCTGGACAATTATCAATGAGTAATAAAATGTTCCGATTGAGCTCTTTATCCCAATTGATCAGCCAATCTTTGAAAATTGCTGCAGTCATCCAAGCGTTTTTGTTTGCCTTGTAATCTACTGGTAATGTTTTCACTCCCTTAAAACACCGTGGGTTCTGACTCTTACCTATTACCATCAATTTTCGTTTTTCCCCGTTTATGCTGACACAACACATAATTGTGAGTCGCTCTTTGCTCGTTTTTGCCCCTTTGGCTTTGTCAAGTTTGAGTGCGTATGTGTGTTCAGGTAGAGCTCTAAAATAAAGCCCAGTCTCGTCGGCATTGAAAATATCAGAGGGGGAGTACTGGGATAGCAAATCGGTCCAATGAGTTTTAAACCACGATTGTGCCGCACTAAAATCGGCTTCCCCTTGCTCTCCATGTGTTTTAATGAAACTGATGTTCTCCCTTTTCTTCCAACGTTGAAACCATCCTTCCGTCGCAACAAAATCGTCTTTCCCCATTTTCTTTGCCAGGTCTTCTGCTTTTTGGCGTAAAAGTGGACCATTAATACGGGCATCTTTTTTCCTTACTTGTAAGAACCATTCCTTTAACGCTTTGTCTACAACTTCTTCTTTTCCTGCTCTTTTTCTTTTCCGACTATCACATTCATTGACCATTATTGCGCGTTCAATATTCGAACGGTTTTTTAAAATTCTATTTAATGTGCAATGAGAAACGTTTAAACGAGCTGCGGCATCACGTAAACTAATTTTTGGAAGCACGTCGTATGATTTTAATAAATCGCACTTCTGTTTAGTACTTAAATCTTGGCGTTTAGACATTTTTAGATTTAGATTTTAGATTTTTAGAATACGAAATAACGAAACACTAATCACCTTTACGTACACACGCCGAAGTTGAACTAAAGATACGTACAGAAAAGTACTCATCGTATAGGACGTAAGATAAAGTACCGTCCATATATAAACGTAACGACAGCAAAGATAAGATTAAATTACATATATTGGTTATCGCACGGATAACCGGTGTATATTATGTCAACTGACCTTCACCTAATTGTTTCAAATAACCGATGTAATGTTTCAATAATCCGATTTATTTTAAATGATCTAATATACGGGCGATCCGTCCCGGTACATTTTGTTTCAATAACGCGATTGTATCAATAATCCGTGTTTCTAATAAGCGGCTTCTACTGTATATACAAATGTATATGATAATAGCAGGGATGGGCAACCGCCGGCCTGCGTACCATTTTTAATTGGCCCGTGATACATTTCAAATTACTTTAAAAAATATAAAATGTTAGAATTTTTATTTATTTAATTTTATTATATTTATAAAATGATTAAAACCGATGTAATGTTTATTGTAAAACAAAGATGTGAATTATTTTCTAATATTGAATTATTAATTAATTTATTATACTATTTATAAGGGCATAGTTAACATAGCTACATCTTTTTTTTTGCTTTCGGTGTTCTCGGGCCCACTAGATTTTTGAAGTCAAAAACTTGGCTATCCAGTAACATTGAGTTGCCCTTCACTGTGATATAGTATAAGAAAAATAATAACAAATACCAAAACAAAGCATAAAAGTTCTCAAAAATCAGACCAAAACCGTTGAGCTTGGGTAAACTCATTAATTAAATGTATGAATAATATTCATAAAAGGATATTATAGGATAGTCATAATGAGGTAATGTATGATTTAATTATGTAAATTATGTCATATTATGTAAAATAATAAACAAAACATTATGTTTTTCTAAGACTTTAGTAATAGTAATTTAAATTTTTTACATAATTAATGAATTTTTAATTTAGTACCTAATAATAAAATATTGTTTTTAGTTTATGTGATTAATTTATACTGTTTGATTTTAATTTTATTAATAATATTATTGTATACATTTAATTTTGTAAATAATAAATTGTAGGTATTAAAAAGTTGGTACTTTATATTAGGAATATTAGTGATTAGTATATTACTTTGTCTTTGATTCCCTAATAAATCACCTCCATTTAATTACTCTAGAGGGTGTTTTGCCACTAAGTTTCTTTTCAGATTATATGTGTTTCCACCACCATAACTTAATTTTGCTGGACAATAACCATATTTGGCTTTGTCATTTTCCACAGTCACAAAATGGTTCCAAATTTCTGATGTCTTACCTCTATAGTATGGCATTTCTATATATTTTAGTAATAATGTACCAAACAAAATACCAAAATACCAAACAAATCAAAAAAGTTTCTAAAAAATCAGAGCAGCACCGTTAAGCTTAGGGCCGGGCCACACATAGCGGTTGAGCCGCAGCGGTTCAACCACCCAACAAATTGAGATTGTTTGATTTTAAATGTAACCGCCTGATATGCGTTCACACTTACGCGGTTCAGCCGCGGAAACTGCCGCGGTCGAAAAATCGACCGCAACATGTCGCGGTTGACCCGCGGGCGGTTCGACCGCCCAAATGATCAAAACACATTGTTTTGAATTAGTCCGTTCACACATAGCCGCGGTTATGAACCGTGGTTCATTTTTTCAAAGATCATATGCATTAAAAAAAGAATTCTAATAGTGGAGCCTAAAGTTTCTAGTAACTTTCATAACCTAAAATTACACTGTTTTTTTATTTGTAAAAAAACTGATGTTTTAAAATATGATTTTAATTTTTTTTATCAAATCTATTATAAAGTATATGAAAATCTGGTGTATTTTCTTTTGGAACAGTGTATAGAAATAGGTTGGTAGATAAAGTAAGTATGTTATAAGTATGTAATACAATTTAAAAATGCCTCACATAATAAAGATAATATACTTATACTACTTAGATATGATTAATTTTTCATTACGAGCATGTCAACTGTAATATATGGTATTATTAATTATTAAATTATAGGTAAGTTCTATTAATACTATTTTACTATTATGTTATATAAATAAATATAATAATTTATGTAGGTATATAATAGTACATATTTATATTACCTGTGTGGCTGTGTTACCCATAGGTATGTATAATTTTGTTGGTTATTTATATTCTTTCATTAATTTCATTTTATTTTGTAAAATATTATATACCTACCTATAGTTATTGACTTTTGTATATTATAATTGTTATTATTATAATATAAAATAATAGTTATTTCTATTGGCTATGGATTTATACACATTTTATTTTTACATCTTGGTATTTGGTGAATTGGCTTGGTTATTTTCATTCATCATTACTTGTTCGTAGTGTATGCCGTATGGTTGTAGTTTTAAGAGTTTTAAACACATATTAAAATATAATAGTTTGAAAATGTTCGACACAGAAAAATTTATTATGTTGATTGAAAGTTATCCTTGCCTATGGGATTATGCAAGCAAAGATTACATGAACAAAAATGTAAAAAATACATGTTGGCGCAATGTAGCAGAATCCATGTACACTGGAAACTGGTATGAACTATCGGACACCCAAAAAGACGAAAATGGTAATTATTATATTAATATATGTTTTTTACACATTTAAATATTTTACAAAGATGTCCCACAAATTACTACCAACCTTCGTATGCATGCGTTTTTGTCTTATAATAAAATAATGCGTATTGTATTATACTTCACTACAACTAAAATAAAAAATAATATACACGAATAAATGTATTAATATTTGTTTTATTTTTCTTCCCATGGTACTTATTATAATGATTAATAATTAAAATTGTTTGGCTATTTAATTATTATAATAACGAATTTTGAGCAATTAAATGATTTACTAATAATAAATAGTGCTTAGGTAATCAAAATTGTAAGTTATACATAAAAATAAAAGTAATAACGAACAACCAAAATTAAAATTAATTGTATTTAAAAATACCAACTATATAGTACCAGATTAAATAACTCGATTTTGAAATGGCACGGCACCTTCGTGTACAAAATATTCCGCATACGCTTCTCGTATTTCAATTCCATTGGACCGAGAACCCGTTCCTCTTACCTCGATGTCGTCTAAGTTGCATTCACTGTCTTCAAAATTATATCCATCTCTTTTTCGGACGAAGTTATGTAAAACACAACAGGCTTTTACTATATCATCGACAAATTCGGGACTTACTAAAATAGTAGTATGTAATACTCGCCATTTGTTGGCAAGTACTCCAAAAGCACATTCTACAGTGCGTCTAGCTCTGGACAAACGGTAATTAAAAATTCTACGTTCGTCGTTAAGTCCTCGTTGTGGATACGGCCTTAATAGATTTGTGTGAAGGGCAAATGCCTCATCACCAACAAAAACATAAGGCTGTGGGGAACCATGCGAACTAGGTAAACGTGTAGGACCAGGAATATTAAGTGCATTCGTATACAACTTTTTTCCAAAAGAACTTTCCTTAAAAATATTAGAATCAGATTCTTTACCGTAAGATCCTACATCAATGTAAATAAAACTCAAATTGGCATCAACTACGGCCATTAAAATGATTGAAAAATATTTTTTGTAGTTAAAAAAGAGTGAGCCCGTGTTTTTTGGATTTTGTATACGAATGTGTTTCCCATCTACAGCACCAAGACAGTTGGGAAAATTGGTTTTTGAATAAAATGTATTTGATATTTCCAACCAATGTTCAGTAGTGGGCTCAGGCATTTCTTCCTTTTGCAACATGTTCCATATTGCAATACAAGTTTCTCGTACTATTTCACCAACAGTACTCTTGCCTATTTTAAATTCAAAATGTAACGCAGTAAACGTCATTCCAGTTGATAGATACCTAGTATAAAAATAATTAAATTACACATAGTTATAACAATTATATTATCCATAATAATAATAATTACTACATTTTAACTAGGTATATGTAAAATATTTACTTTAATAGGCTCATGTTTCATTATAATGTATACTTTGTTTTATATCGTTTAAAAAAAAAAAAAATTAACGTGTACTTTCGCACTAAAAACACTGTAGGACGTAGGTACTTCTCAGAATATTTGGAATTCGGAATTTATTCCGTGAATAAAGAATTATTATTATTATTATTATAGATTGTATTATTATATAGTAGGTAGTGTGTAGTATAAAATAATTTAAAACATAACGTAATAAAATTACCAGTTTATTTATTGTTGAAATATCTAATTTTGTCCAAATTTGAACCTGGAATACCGTCTATGAAAAATCCAATTTCGAAAAAATGTGCTCTTAAAAACGCTCATAAAAAGGAATATTTGACTTTCTGGTTTAAAATTTAAAAAAAAGGTGGGTAAATGGGTGTTGCTCTGTTGTAAGTTAAAATAGTAGGTCACTGCAATGGAATGAGTTAAATTTGATTTCAATGATATAATATCATTGTATAAGAAAAACGATTCTGAGCGAAGACTGTCAGTCAGCCTATGATATTAGGTTATTATTTTGAGGATATTACTGTGAATACCTACCTATAGTAATTTATATATAATATATTTACGTGGAACCTTGTTTTAAATTTTCAATCCTTAGCTATAAAAGTTGAAGATATTACTACAAAATAATTTTTAATTTTTAAATTTGATACATTTTTAGTAGTTTTACAATGATGTTAATTATAGTTTTAAGTACCTATAGAAGTTCAACATTTTTTTTTTTGTATTTTAACTTACATTTTTACTTAACAGTACCATGATATTATTATTATATTTGATTTAAATATTTTGGATTTTTAGTTAGAATACGACTATGTTATTTTTATATTTATTCATATTTCATTTAATTAATACTTATAATAAATAAATATAATAATACATGTATTTACCTGACTGTAATGGTTAATCTTTCCTCTGCACTCAAAGGATTCCGCCAAGGTGTATATCTCTTTGATATATGGTCACGTACTTTTTTAAGTAATTCGTCAAATGATTTGATTGACATCCGATAATATAAGAAAAACTTTTCTGGATATAATCTTATATCGTTATAAAACTTTAAAAATCGTCCGCTTGTTTCCCTATCATCATTCATTGGGTGAACCCAGTGTTGTCTACGTGGCGTTTGCACAGGATCTTGTAGCACACCAAGTGCTTCTGCTACACACAAAACCTGAACAAGTCGTTCGTGATTTATTTCCATTTTGTGCAGATAGCTAATATTACAATACTGTACAAACAACCTTACGTGTTAAAGATACTGAGATTACTAAGTTTTAAAATATAATAATTTTTCCATCACCCAATATTTTGGTATAACCGCGCGCGGTTCGACCGCGCAAATGTGAACGGTAAACTGGCGGTTGAACCACTGGCGGTTGAACCGCTATGTGTGGCCCGGCCCTTAAGAGTAAACTCATTAATCAAATGTATGAATATTCATAAAAGGATATTATAGCCTATAGGATACTAGGATAGTCATAATGAGGTTATGTAAAATAATAAACAAAACAATATGTGAAATGCAAATTTTTATTTTTAGAATTTCCAACAAATATATTATATTAAAAAAAAACATTAACATAAAAAATATTTAATGAACATTCAACTAAAAATTAGTATTAAGAAAAATCTCTTAAATCTTTATACTCTATCCCAAAAGAGAATAATCAGTCGGCCGACCGGTTTTCGTCCATTTCCGCGCATCTCCCACCAACTACCCGTAATATTGGGTGTTTTGTCGTTCCTCATCTAGCGCTGCGATCGGTTTGTACTGGAACTGTGTGCGTCGAGCGTCACGGCGTTCTCATGCGCGTGCGTGCGTCAGGCGCCACACGTAATTTTAAAAAAACGTTAAAAATCAAAGGAAAAAAACATACCCATCCCCTACTTCA
The DNA here is from genome assembly GCA_027563435.1 of Nasonovia ribisnigri. Taxonomy (NCBI): domain Eukaryota; kingdom Metazoa; phylum Arthropoda; class Insecta; order Hemiptera; family Aphididae; genus Nasonovia; species Nasonovia ribisnigri. The sequence continues at coordinate 73,109 of JANEHU010001111.1, forward strand.
TTTTAGACTCCATGATTTTTTGTTTTTTTTTACCGTGATACGTACAGAGCACATGGAAATCGCTGACTTTTGCTCTGTCTAACCTAGAAGTAGCACTACTCTCGTATTTGTTTTTGTTATCGCGCTCATTATTTTTTTGTGTTTACAATTTGTTTTCATATTTTTTAAACATGGATAACGTTACATCTCCTAAAGTGCTACGCAATCCTAAAGGAAAGGTAAATATACTTCATTTTATTAATATATATTATTGAGTTTATTATAAGAAAAAAATAAAGAAAGAAAAAACGTGAATTTTTACGCAATACACTAATACTGACGATTTTGTTTTAATTTGGCACAACTTAAAAATGAAAAACGGTAAATACTTGCAAATTTTAAAGCGTACATATTTTAGCAATTACTTTATATTATAAAAATATTTTATAATTTTGTACTCCTTTAAGAGGACGTCTCACCCGTATATGATGTTGTCTCCGTCTTACATAAGTACGACATAGTAAATTTTAGTTCGCTATTTTAAATAGGGTGTTGTCAGTTTTCATTTTAGAATGAATTGACCTATTATCAAATTTTTAGGTAACAGCATTATCTGTGTTCTCTCATTGGTTTTTTTAAGATATTTTAATTCTTAAGTAAGTTATGAACATTTTTAAATATTAATAATTTACATTCGCATAACTCGCTTAAAAATTAAAATATTTTAAAAAAACCAACGAGAGAACACAGATAATGTTGTCACCTAAATATTTGATAATAGGTCAATTTATTCTAAAATCAAAACTGATGCGGGTGAGACGTCCTCTTAAGAGAAAATTATAGAGATTATATATGAGAAATTATCATTTTTCTTTTATTAATTTTTTGAATTATTATCATTACCAAATTATTTGATACATATGAATTCATATTATTTTTTTGAGCATTTAATGTTCAAATTTTATGAAATTAGATATTCATCAAAAATATAATATAAATATATTAATATGTCTACAAGAAAGTCAAATTAAATTTTTATGAGTGGTTGAAGTTCATATTTTTACAACATCGGATATTCACTCTATTTCTCACGTAGGGATTTTCTTATTTTGTTGCAATTAAAAACGAATTACTGTAGATACATGAAAATTTCACTGAATATTTAAATTCTGATTTTCTATACACGATACAAATATTTTGACTATTTTTGATCTGTTTACGGACAATTTAAAATTTCAATTTTTTTAATTTTTTTCTATAAATATCAATAACATATTATTTGGTGGGTCAAAAATCTTGAAAATTTAATACAAGGCTCCTGATATATTGTAACAATGGTAGTTGAAAAAAAATTGTCTACAACAATAGACTAAAAAAAGCTGATAACATAATATTATGTCCATAGATATAAAAAAGAATTTTAATTATACTTTCTAGACTTCTATAAAAATAAAACTTTTTAATACATTTTCAACGATATCATAAACAAATCTAATCGCTTAGTAATGAAATTGATTTTACAATGTTTTTTTATTATTTTAGTTTGTGTCATCTTCCCAAAGGAAAATGATTATAAACAGTTACAAAAACAAAATTGCCCAAAACCCAGAAATTAAAATGCTCCATCTTAAAAAAATTATTTCTACTGAACTCGGAATTGGAATGTCAACAATTTATCAAACAATTTTAGAATACAAACGGACGAAAACCACATCTTCAAATAAAACTAAAACATTTAAAAGTATTAAAGATAAAATTGACGATTTCAATAAATATGCAATTAGGCGAAAAATACATCAATTTTGGTTTAAACGTGAGTTGCCGACACTTGATAAAATTTTGTGTGTCATAAATGAAGATGTCGATTTGCCCAATTTTTCACGCTCCTCGCTGCATAGCTTATTACTAGAGCCCGGATTTATATGCATTTAAAAAGTGTCAAATATGATGCAAATATGCAAAGAAAAAGTGGCTAAATATGCAATTATATGCATTATGTTACACTTTATAAAATGTGTTTTTTTTTTAAAAAAAACCACACTACCTACTACACCAAAGAAAATTCTAAAGATTTTAACAAAAACAAAAAAATGTATTATATCCACTGCTCTGTATTTCAAATCATTTAAATCAATCTAAAACATTTAGGAAATTTGAAAAAGAGAATACAAACAAAAAACAACTAAAATCATACATAAATATTTTAGATCATTTAAAGTTACTCTTAAAAAACTAATGGAGAACTTAAAAAAAAAAATACAAATCTTTTAATATAACATTATTGAAAATTTAAATATTTTAAACATTTTACATTAATAATATAAATTTTAAAACTTGTCAGAACAACACTAAAAATTAAAATATTATAATAGGTTCTTTTTAATAATTTTCATAACAGTGAACAATAATATATTTTTCCATATTTTCTGATGTCATGGAAGTTCTTTTTTCAGTTAGAATTGACTTATACGTACTAAAAGACCTTTCTACATCCACCGAAGTTATCGGTGCAAACTTCATACATGAACACATAGAAGGAGTTAAATTAGGTGGCATAATACTGTTTTCTTTACCTGACAAAATAGCTGTTATTTGCTTCGCGGTTTGGAATCCAACATTTTTTTCAATTAAATATAACAATTTTTCTTGAATTATTTTTCCCTGTTGTCCTGGTACTTTTTCCATCGCCAAAATAACATTATTTACTATTTGAATAGAATCACACAAAGTTAAACTAGAATGTTCCAAATTTTTTATACTTTTCACTAGTATAAAAAAATGAGATTGAATAAATGTAAGGTCATTTTTAACAGACTCCAAACTTAGCATATTAATACATTTTTTTATACTAACAACATTTTTATCTTCTAATTTCTGTAAAATTATTTTGAGATTATCAAAATGGTCTGCACAAAAATTAGCTGCTTTTATCCATGTCCCCCATCTGGTTAACACTGGTTCTGGCGGCAAAGGCACACTGGGCATTATTTCTTTGTATACATCTACTCTCTGAGGTGCTTTAAGAAATACTTTTTTTAAATTACTAACCAAAGTATTTACATTGGGGTACATTTCTCTAACTTTTTCTGCTAGACGCTGGATCATGTGAGCAAGACATGAAATGTGTATCATATTAGGAAAAAATACGTTTAATGTTTTACCAGCTTTGATCATATATGGTGCTGCATCGGAACATAAAAGTAATACTTTTTCATCATTCCCACCATGAGGCCACAATATTCTCAGGCTGTCATTTACGAAGCGAGAAATTGTCGAATGATTAGTTTTATCTAATTTTTTGCATGCAATTAAAAATGGTTTACTAGGACTTTGTTCATTTAACACACCAACCAAAAGGTTTGCAATATAACAACCGTTGATATCTGTAGTTTCATCAACGACTAAATATATATACGAGTCTCCAATTTTTTCTCTAATTTTTTCAATTGTACTTACATAACACGGATGTAAGAAAGATTTTCGTAGAGTGCTTTCATCAGGAATGTGTTTTTTTGTATAATTTTGTAAAAAATCGTGGAAGACTGGATTTTGTAGCTTAAACCAAGGTATATTTGCTGCTATGAGGCTCAAACACAGATCTTCATTAAAACTTGATGTTTTTGGTTTGATTTCATCTCCCATCAACATTTGTTTACTATTATTAGAACTTTTTTTCAAACATTTCAAATGAAACTCGGTAGTTACATGTTGTGTTATTTGAAATTTTTTGTTACAACGCACTTGCCGATCACAAACTTGACAATAAATTACTAATCCACTAGTGGTAAACACAGTTTTGTCGCGATTATAAGGCTCAATCCATCGAGTTATGGATGAACCCAAATTAGATTTAGTTTTTGGCATTTTGTCTTTGTTTTTAAAACGGGATAAACAATCACTACAGCGGACAAACACGTTGACGTACGAAACTATGAACGATGGTCGATGACTGCGTATTAATTAATTGCCGTCGTGCCGGGTGGTGGTTATTATCACCGGTCGACATATTTCTGTCGGCCGGGAATTTCCGACTATTAGATTATTATTAGCGACTTTATTCGGGACGCGAGTGTGTACGTAGTACGTAGTACGTACTACGTATGTTTGTTAATACCTATCATATCTATTCATGCTCCGATCTCATACAATGAGGCAATTCCAAAATTTATTGTAAAATAAAATTATTTATTTATTAAAAACCTATTAAATATGCATGTCATATGCATTTATGAACAAATATGCAAAAACCTTCGAAATATGCAAAATATGCAATATAAAATTTGGTGTTTAAAATCGGTGTGATATGAACCGTGGACATTTTAAACCCCCATAGACGTGCATACACTTAGTACGAACATGCAAATGCATATAAATCCGGGCTCTACTTATTACATTTTATGGATTTCGAATTTGTTGAACGTGGTCGAAATAGCGCAATGATTGAGCGACAAGAAATTATTATTTGGCGCAGAAATTATTTAGTGGATATTCAGCAATATCGTGAGGAGGGTCGCCCAATATATTATTTGGACGAGACTTGGGTAAATGCTGGTGACGTACCGAATAAAGTATGGTGCGACAAATCAATTACATCTGCGAGAGATGCGACAAATAAAGGTCTTACAACGGGAGCAGTAAATCCTAGTGGAAAGGGGAAACGCCTGATAGTTTGCCATATAGGATCGGAAGATGGATTTGTTTCTGACAGTCTTCTGTGCTTTGAGTCTAGGAAAAACACTCAAGACTATCACGATGAAATGAATGGCGATTGTTTCCGTGAATGGTTGGAAAGTGTTTTACCTAGACTCAAAGATAACGCAGTGATTGTCATGGACAACGCTCCGTACCATTCAGTGAAACAGGACAAATGCCCAACGACAAACACCAAAAAACAAAAAATTATTGAATGGCTCGAGAGCTCGAGAGGTGATTAGTAGACCAATGGTTATTGCAGAGCTACTTGCCATTGTGGACAGGCTGAGACCCTTGTACAATAAATATGTAATTGATGAACTAGTCAAAAAACAAAACAATTCTTCGATTGCCACCTTACCACTGCGAGCTCAATCCTATTGAGCTCGCATGGTCAAGTGTAAAAAACCATGTGAGGATGAACAACAAAACATTTAAGCTCAACGACGTAAAACAATTATTAATAGAAGGTGTAGAAAGAATTGATGCCGACATGTGGAAAAACTTCATTAAGCATACAATAGAAGAGGAGGAAAAATTTTCTAAGATGGACTTTGTGGTGGATGAATTGATGGCTGAAAAAGAACGATGTATTTTAAATATTGAAAGTGATGATGAAGACTCGGACGATTTTAACGACGTTTTTTTACCTCTACCAGAAACTGATGAATAAATGTAAACTGTAAACTTGTAAATAATGTTATATTTGTATTTTGTATCTGTAATTATAATTTTTTTGTATATATTAATATTATCATTTTTTCGTATATAATATTATATTTTTGTTCATAAATAATGTTTGACGTTTGTTATATTTGTATTTTGTATTTGTAATTATAATTTTTTCATATTTGTAATTTTCATTTTTTCGTATATGTATTTATAATTTTTTTGTATATATTAATATTAACATTTTTTCGTATATAATATAATATTATTTTTGTTCATAAATAATGTTTGTTATATTTGTATTTTGTATTTGTAATTATAATTTCTTCATATTTGTAATTTTAATTTTTTCGTATATTATGTAATTATAATTTTTTTGTATATATTAATATTATCATTTTTTCGTATATAATATTATATTTTTGTTCATAAATAATGTTTGTTATATTTGTATTTTGTATTTGTAATTATAATTTTTTCATATTTGTAATTTTCATTTTTTCGTATATGTAATTATTATCATTTTTTTGTATATATTAATATTATCATTTTTTTGTATATAATATTAAAATTGAATAATTGTTCGTATTTATATAATGATTAATTTTATTTAAGTCACATTTTACGAAAAAAAACCGGTCACTCCTCACCGCGGTTAATGCATTACTCCAGTCGCGCCTCGCGCCTAATGATAATTATAAATATTAATCGTAAACGGTCGTACTTTGTCTTCGGGATCCGTCGGCTGAGTTAGGTGGGAGAAAGCGCTCAGTCTACATGCGCGAAAAGTGATTATTCTCTTTTGGGATGGAGTGTAGTTACAAAAAATTATGCGGAAAGCAATGAATAATGATCATTCACTTTAAGTTTTAAAAACATGCAATTTTACAAAAACTTGAAAAAATCATTACTATACATATAAATAACAAATAAACATTTTATATTTATATTTAAGATTAAAATATTTTTAGACTTCTTATCAATTGTATACAGTGACCCGGCATTGTATAATATGTCCGAGGTATATTGGGAAATGTAAATTGTGAAGTATTTATACAAAATAATCTGCATAATATATTATGTTTTTATTGCAAATTATTAATATTACATAATATAATATATTAATATTATGTTATATCAAACACGAAAATGTAAGTGCAAAGCAGCATAATAGACTATGTACATCAAAATGCCGTTCAAGCAGAACATGTGAAAATAAATAATTTAATTGAATTGAATTTTTATTTTAATTTATTAGTATAAATAGTATAATAGTATAATAAATAGTATAATTAGTAAAAAAAAAAATTAAAATTATTTGAAATAAATTAGTATAAATAAAAATAATACTAATAATATAAAAATTAATTAATTATGCATAATAGTAAGTGTTTAATCCAAGAATAGACGTAGCATTTAATGATTATTAATTATGTAACTGTTAGAATAAATGTACTTCACAATATTTTAAATGTATAATTTAAGCTAATTTATGATTTGATGATTAAACATAATATATTATGTAGATTATTTTGTATAAATACTTTACAATTTACATTGCCCAATATACCTACCTCGGACATTGTATACATTGTCCGAATTTTCCACTTTGCCCGTAACATATATAATTTTCATTGATATGATAGTAACCCTTTTATACCAAGGTTAAGTTATACGATAAATAGGGACCTAACCTGAATCTATCTAGATTGGGAGTGAGTAGGGTTGCCATAATTTCATCAAGTAAAACCGGGACAGACAGAAAAATAGTAAATAAATTTAGAATTAAATATTATTGAACTATATTCGCCATTGGATATGTATTATACACTTTATTACTATAAGTCTATAATATGTAATAATGTTATAATATTGTATAAATGTTTTTACCTTTCTTGTTGATAAGATGGATAAGAGGCAACGGTTTTATTATGGACATCATTATTGTTAGACATTTAACGAGATAGTCGATATCGATAATTACCTGTAGGGGGCTCGGGCAGTTGGACCCCGTGATAACAACCAGATTTTTTATCACGAAATTTTCATGGAAGAAACGCAAAAATCGGGGCCAACTGAAAATGCAAAAGTACCAACAGTGAAATATAAAAATTCCCAAATAATTCCCAAATTTATGTATTTTAAAATTCAAATATTATTGTGCAATTATTGTAAAATTCAAATTTATGTATTTTTAAATTCAAATATTATTGTATAATTCGTAAATCGAAAAATGAAAATTCTCGTTTACGAAGTGTTTTCCGGGAAAACCGTGAGAGATAGGACGAAAGTCGTAAGACATAAAATTGATCCCCATAACTAGCTTCATAAATTGTATGCTTTTGATTTTTCGAAAAACCGTTATTAAAGATTTTTAAACGTCGTACTTAGGTCGAACGATTTTTGAAAACCCAAAATTTGAAATAACGAGTATTTGGAAAAATAAAAAACTGATTCTAGTGTAGAACTTCATGTAGAATATTTTAACTTCTGTGGTAAATTGTCGTTGGACCACCAGGTCACCGAGAAAACGTGAATGAAAATTGAAAATTTAGTAAAGTATAAAATAATAAGTAGGGAAAATCTTGATTAGAGACCGTATTCGTAGATAGACATTTGATAAATATGAGGCCCTGCTGGAAAATTCCAGCGTGGGCCATTACAAAAATTTTAATATTATGAAAGTAAAATATATATGGACGCTATATTATATTTACTTACCACTTGTGACACCTGTTCAGCAGAAATTACTAAGTTATATCATACTTTGCTCTCATGCACAACTGTAGCTGCAACAATAGATGTCATTACACAATATAATAGAAAACATTGAAGCTACTCACAACAATTAAGACCTGAGAGACCAAAAATAATATGTTTGTGAGGTCATTGGTGAATCTGTGTAATGTCTAACTATTAATGCAACTAGGTCTAAAATATTAGAGGAACTGCAGCTGCACAAATAAATACCTTATTTAATTTACTTACTTTTATGCTTTCCAATAAACTAGGATTGTTTTGATTTTTTTAATTTTCAATAGTAATAAACTAATAACTGTATGCGTAGGTCTAGATACTTTTTTTGGTATATTAAAAATACTGAATGTATTTTAATCACCAATTTTATATTTATACAATTTACTTTTGAATAATTCTATATGTCACATTTTATTGCTTAAATTATTATTCATTCTAAAATAATCATAAATATTTGTAGGAAATAAAATGCAGTTTGAGGGTGCTAAGCCTCCCTAAATCTCCTCCTTGTTGTTTAAATGTGTGTAACAAAGAACTTGTAATAATATTGTATATTTCTAATAAGTATTGACAAAAGATGTGTGAATTTTTCAAGAACTATTATTCGTAATATTTTTTGACTTAAATGCAGTTTCAAAAACATACATACTTATTAAAATCAGTTGTAAATTATATTATAATACATATATTTTATATGTTACTTATTAGTTATTTTTGTTATTAAATACAAGAAAAAAAACATTCAATTATACATTAAATAGTCAAAATATATTTGTCAAGCTATATGAATTGAAGAATACATTGTTGAGTAGAAAAGATGTGACATGTTTACTTTAGTGAACAGATTCAGTATTTCGTATTTCATGATTATACAAAAATTAAATTAAATGGCTTAACTAAAGTTTATATATTAATACAAGTCTTAAGTTTGTAATTTAGGTATGAATACAAAATAATTATTTATAGGAATATAAATATCCATTATCCAATAAGAATCATTATTTCAATTTTTTATTTTTATAGATGAAATTTGCATTTAAATAGTGTAAAAGTATAATAAGACAATAAATAAAAACCAACAAAGTATGTTTAGTAATAATTTATCACATATTTAATATCTGAACCAGCCACAGAAAATGAACTCCTGCGGAAACACCGAATTCTGTCATTTAATATGGAACGCAGACCTGAAGTAGCAGCTTCTTTATTATTGAATGAAGTATGCACTTTATGTCTATGAGAAAAGAAAAAAATAACAATATAAATAACTTTCAATAAACCTTCATAAGTAATACATTTTAACACTATAGAACTTACATGATATGAAGGTTTGAATGTGTTTGTTGTTTGCTTTTACATCTATGAATCGATTACACTTGCATGTGTTAAGTAAAGATTTTGTGGCCGAAATATGAAACAGAATCACCAATGGAATTCATTTAATACAAAATTCTTCATACCTACTCACAGTAAATATAAACAAAACATTAACAACTAATGTTTAATCCTGTTATTAAATATAATATTTTATGATTGTACATACTTTATTTTGTAATTTATATTGTTACAATCATCAAAATGTTAATCAAATTTGTGTTCTGTATCTGTAGTGAACTTAACATTATTTAATTAAACAGAAACTAGGTACTTAAAAAAGTTCAAAAATACAAAATTGAAAATATTAAAATAATTAAAAAAATATCAAAATTTAACCTAACCGCAATTATTAGTTGTCTGCATTCGAAGTGGTAACCTTATAAACCATGGTTAATAATTCATTATCATAATTTATAATATACCTATGATAATTGATAAAGCGAATTTTGTATTGTTTTTTAATTTTTTTATTCTTTTTGAAACCTATCTATTTATTTACTAAAAAATTCGTTACACTGACTGTGTAAAT
>JANEHU010001114.1:0-86829 GCA_027563435.1 Nasonovia ribisnigri
CAGAATTATAATTTATAATCGTGAGTAGTACAAAGTACAAAACACACTATAGTGAGTACCGTAAGAGCGGGATACTTTGCTCAAAATGTATTATTTTTTAAGTTAAAATGTATACTATATTATTTTCATAAACAAAGATAAAAATTACCTGTTCGTGTTGTTTTATATGTATAGATGTTGAGAGGTAAGAACAAATCAAAAAAAAATTCGCTTGTTGTACTATAGTGAGTAGTGACTTACTTATTTTTAACCAAAAGTTTGGAGCAAAGTTAAAGTACATTGCATGTGACTTGCTCCATCATTACAATTACCTTACTTTGACGCATATAACTATTGGTGCAAAGCTTAGTGCTTATGTTTTAAATTATTTGAATCTATGAATATAATATAATATTTTAGTTTATTGAAAGTCTTTTTTACAATGTTTTCAACAAAAATGTAGCTAAATATTATATTATACAAAGTTCCTTGTTATTAGTTCTTTAGATTCAAATACTCCGAATAATATTCTATTTTGAAATATGAAATATGAAATAAAAATGAATGGTCTCATTCAAAGAAGTAAAAAACTTGAAAACTGATGACGTTAGAAGAAAAAAAATTACCATCTTGAAATTAAAATTGTATCTTATGGCTTATAAGTTATAACATATATTTCTGTAAATTAAACGAAAACGTATATTTCTATTTCAAGTACCTATAGCCTATAAGTATTTACCTTACCTATTAGTTATAATAATTCTACATATCTACGACCCGGGACTCGAAAAACGACGTCAGCGTTTGTATTATTCGATCTCGCGTATTTTATATATTTCGTGCTCGGAACTATAATATTCGTCTACAAGTTACAACACTTGGATAACACATTTTTAGGGACATTAAATATTTATTTTAACTCTATAAAAAGTAAATTTGAGCTTCAAATAAATATAAAACAAACTTACTACATTGATTCTTTCGGTGGAATCCGTGACGTGTGTGCACTGCGACGTCGTTCTGGAAACCCTCCAGATACATATCTGAAAATATTGTGATTTGGGAAAAATAAAACTATTCGAAACGCAGTACCTATATTTTTTGTTCATGTCAGTTTCGCTTATTAAAATTTTAGTTTTTTAGTTCTAAAAATCCGTGCATTATTACTATCCCCCAAAATCAGGTCTTTCACCATATCTTTCCTATGGGCTCCAGGGCATATAGGCATAAGTGGCAATGAGCGCGCTGACTCGTTGGCTGGCTCTTCCGCCAAGCAGCCCTATTCGGGCCCCCTGCGGTGTCCCTATACAGATTTAGTCACTTTACACCGTACGTCCACACAGGAGCTATGGAAGTTGGAATGGGATTCCCTACCAGAGTCCTATGCTTCAAGTTATAGATTTTTATTCAAAAACATACCAAGTCAACCATGGTTTCAGTCGCTAAAAATGAGCCGCGCCACCATAACTAAATATACCAGATTACGTACCGGCCATAGCCTACTACCTCACTATTCGTTTAAATTGGGTCTCAACAACAGTCCATATTGTCCCCTACCCAAATGCGGTGGAGAATATTGTGATTTCCAGCACTTACTTCTAAATTGTTCATCCCTATCTATACAAAGAACAACGTTAAAAAATCTGTTTTCCACCCTAGATATCAATTTTTCTCTTATCAACGCCCTTTCAACTAAAAATATCAAGCTAATTATACACACACTAAATTTTATAAAACAAACAGGGCTTCAAATTTAAGAGTGTGAGCTTTACAATGATAATCCAGTTTAATGTATTTTATTTTATTTATTGTATCAATTTTTAAAATGTAATTGTCAAGATATAATAATTATTCATAAAAAAAAAAAAAAAAAAAAAAATTTAGAATTTTTAATCGACTGTGTCTTCCTCGACGACTTTGACAATTGCCATATATACATTATAGATATTATATTATACGTCAATATAATGAATCCACAGATATAATATAATGCAACTTTTTATATCAAAGAGTTCCGCGGTGTTTAATTAAATAATATATAAATTAAAAAATAATAATTTGATGGTGTATACCTAGATATTAGAAGCATATAGGCATATTATTTTTATGAATCTTTACAATAAACGCAGACAATTTACAGTATCGACTACCCATAATACCAACTAGATTTATAAAATTCCAAGTTTAACAATTTTACCGAATATACTGTCGAGTTTGAAAATAATAATAATTAGGTATTTAATATGGTAATTTTAATTGTATATCGGATATATTTTATATTTTAGTACGATGTGTGTTTTAAATTTTTATTATTATTTTTTTGTGCCTGTAAATTTAATTTTCAACTTCAGTATCTTTTCCGATTGAAAAGTGAATTTAGCTGATGCATTCGGGAAGTCTAAATTTAAAATTCACAGTAGATTTCAAATGTCGGGATAAACAAAAAAAAATTAAGAAAAAACTGTTTTTTTTTCACAAAATTGATTTTGGTTTTTGGTGTAGTTAACTAAAAAAAGTACCGTAGATACATGGCATTATTGACATTTTCACTGAATGTTTATATCATCATTTTATATACACCAACAATTTTTTCGACTCGTGTTGTATTATTTATAGGCATACGATATTTTCGATTATTTAGTTTTTTTTTATAACTAAGATTTGAAAATTGAATACAAGATTTCTTGTAAGTTTTACTAATTGTATCAAAAAAAATGTATACCTTATTTAAAATTATTATTTGTGGGTTTTTATGACATCTAAAGTATATTTTTATATACAAATATGATAATATGCAAAAAATATTAACTCAACTAATTATATGCACAGAACAATATGCATAATGTATTAAAAATAACAATATAAAATATCCCAGTCTGACAAGCCGTCTCCGATCTGAATTGTTTTTCGTATACAATGATATTACATTATTACCTACATCATTGAGTTCAAATTTAACACCATCTATTAATATATTGTACTATACTGTAATATTGCATACACATACGTATATTATCTAAAGTCACTAACTGCTGAACTGTCTACTACTCTACTACAACATATTGCCACAACTACTGTCAATACGAGTCTGATCTGGTTGCATAAACGGCCAATAGGTTTAATCAATCCAATAAATATTGTGTTATCGGTTCTTAAATCGCGGTTATAGACCCGAATTTGGGTCGATAAATATTCAAAAAAGTGCTATGACTTTATTGGCCTTATAAGATCGAATTATCTTAGTCCATGGTCCGAGGAGTTGCCGTCCATATTTAGTACATAAATATATTTATCATTGTTATCATAATATAAAAGTGTAAACATTGCCGTTTAGTCATAGAGTGGACGGGATGGGGTCGCGGCTTTAATAACACAGACTTTTCTATACTACACTAATTGTATTATATAGAAATCTGCGTTTACTAACAATAATTTATAGTCGGCCATATAGTTGTTCTTTATGTGATAATATCCGTGGTCCCCGCACAGAGTAGATATTATGATATCTGAGTTATCTGCCACGGTCTATCAGCATCTTTAATCGTGTATCTGTCCACGGACGTATACTGATAAAAGACTTACCATCTGGCGCGCGCTGCACACTCCAACGAGTCCGATCGGCAATCATCATTCATCAATACTATTCAATAATTCATTTCAGATTTTTTTGTTAACTTGTGAAGTTGCCAGTTGGTGTAGTCCCATTTCCCACTGCCGGCGCCCGGTTGCGGTAAATAATTAAGAAACGTGTCGTCAATTTCAAACGTAAGTTATCACTATCTAGATTGTGAGTTACATACTTATAAAAGTCTATAACTCTATGGTAAGTTCAGATCTACTCTCATAAGACGTAAGCACGGACTAAGATAGTCCATCTTAGTCCGTGGATATAAGTGTATTGGTAAAAGTTGACTTTCTTATTGTTTACAGTGCTACACAATTTTAGGGATAATTTGTATCTGCAACTAATATTTAAAAAAAAAAATTCTCATATTCATTTAAAAAAAATATATATATAAACCTTTAGGCCGACGATAAACTAATTTTTGTCAAACACTGAAGAAACTGTTGTGGTTAGGCATTTTCAAATTGTACCTAGCATGCCTATTGCCTATCTTTTATTTTTATAGATCTAAATATGGTTATTAATTATTTATTCATTTTTTAAAGTTAATATTTCCAGCAGTTCAATCTTTTGGTATTATTTTATAATCTATTTACTCAATTAACTATTAATACGTATGTACCTATCACCAATTAAAATATACACTAATTAAGGTATATCATATTTTTTAAGATATGTACAATTTGTTTTAACATATTATATAATTTAACATTTTGAATTTTATTTCTCTGACACAAATATTATAGTTTTAAATATTCTTGAATATTTAATTATTTTTTTAGGAAAATACCATCAAGATTTAAATCATGTCTGTAGTTCTTGAAACTACTATTGGGGATTTAACAATAGATTTGTTTACAAAAGAAAGACCTCACTGTAAGTACTAATTCATCTTTTTTTAGAGTAAATGTATGTTTTCTTTGTTTTATCTGCTACTAGCTCAATCTTATTATACCTACATTACAATAAACAAATGTAATATAGTAAACTTCTTGGATTACTGAAGGTTACTACTACCTACTTTTTGATCATTCTTTCTTAAAATAACAATTTAACTTATCTAAATCAATCTTATCCTCCTTATAATATAATTTTTATTAAATTACCTACTTATTTAACATGTATTATTAAGATTTAAGTTTAGTTATAAAGTATATTAATTTATATATTTTAACCATTCCAGCTTGCAAAAACTTTCTGAAGCTGTGTAAATTAAAATATTACAACTTTTGTGTCTTTCATCATGTACAATCAAATTTTGTGGCTCAAACAGGCGATCCAACAGGTACTGGATCTGGAGGACAATCAGTATATGGGTAAATTAAAAAAAAAAAAATGGTTTATTATATTACCTATTTATATTCAACATTTTAATTTAATTTAGGATTTTATCAGGAAAGGATGCAAGATACTATGAAGGAGAAAAAAAACCAAAAATTAAACATGATCGACCTGGACTTGTTTCAATGGTTAATTGTGGTGATAATTTGTATGTTGAAGGTTTTCAAATTTGTTTGATTAAATTAATTGTTTTAATAATTTGTTTTATTTAATAGAATTGGATCACAATTCTTTATAACTTTAGGCGAAGATACAACTTGTTCATTAGATGAACATATTGTTTTTGGTGAAATAGCTGAAGGTCATGATGTATTATTAAAATTGAATGAAACAATTTGTGACGCTACACATCGACCATATCAGGATATAAGGTTTGAACTTTTTATAAGTATATAATATATATATTGCATTAAAAGTAAGGTATAAACATTATTGTACAAAAGTTGCAACTTAAATTAATTTAATAATAAAATTGATTTGTTGGTATCTACGGGCAACTACCCTTTTACAAAATACATAATAATAAATTATGCACAAAATTGAGACAACAATAATAGAAATAATAGAAAATAATAGAATTTTGCGTATTTTGTGTATATATTTCAATAAATCAAGTTACCTACATTAGAAAAATTAATAATCTAAACAGAAGATGAAATATAATAATAAAATAATAAATACCAAAAAAACCGACACAAAATTCAAAAGACAATGCAATATTAGTATATCACTTGCTTTTTTTACTGACTTCAACGTTTTTATGAATTATGATGTAAAATATACATTAACTCAAAACTTGAACTTGAAAAAGCAAATTTACTGCTGCAGTAAAATATATATTGATTTATATTATATACTTGCTTTAATTTAATATAAAATACTTAAATATTTTTTTTATGTATTATGTAACACAACTTTATAAGAAGTACCTTGAATAATACATGTATTTAATTGATAGGTACCTTATAATATTGTAAAAATAAAATATTTTATGATGTAGTTAATATTAATTTATGAATTCTCTATTAGCATTATAATCCAATATTCTTTCATTTTATATTTATTTCTTATTAATTGTATATTATACTTTCTTTTTTCTTATGAAAGAATCACACATACAGTCATCTTGGAAGATCCATATTCTGATCCTGAGGGTTTAATTGTACCTAGCCAATCTCCTGAGCCACCATTAGAAGTACTCCAGGTAATTTAATTTTTATGAAATATGTATTTAGATTTTAAATATGAACTAATTTGTTTGTATAGAGTGATAGAATTGGAGCAGATGAAGACATCACTGAAGATATAGATATTGGTGAATTAGAAGAAAAAAGACAAGAAAAGGAAGCTCTAGCCCGTGCTACCATTCTTGAAATTGTTGGAGATTTACCTTCTGCTGATATTGCACCTCCTGAAAATGTTTTATTTGTGTGTAAGCTAAACCCAGTTACTAGTGATGATGATTTACAAATAATATTTAGCAGATTTGGTAAAATTGTAAGGTAAATATTTTTATATCAATTATAATTTTATGACTTGTATGCAGTTTTAAATTATATATTGAAAACAATTAACAATAATATCATTATCTAATTAATTTTTGTACAGAAATCAGTTTTATCCTATAGAAATAATCTCTTAAGCCGGTATTACACTGATTCGTCACTGATTCACAGTTATTTTCATTGGTGTTAACCGACTTCTTGTTGATTGGGATTTTTTCTATAGGCATTGAATAAATGTAATACTGGCTTAAAGAAAATCAATTAAAAATCAATACTTTTTTTCTAGTTATTGTCAATTGCCTATTTGGAAGTTAAATGAGAGATGGTTTTAAGTCTAAAATGGAGATGACTTGCCTGAAAATATTTTAATATTAAATAATAGGCTTGTTCAATGGTATTAATATCTATATTGCTAACTTTTTTTCGGAAATTTAGATATCGATAATCGTAATATATCGTATAATATTGAATATATTGTAATCAAAATTTATTTTTTATTTTTAACCAATGGCCCTAGGCCATTGGGTGTTCAGATTACCGGGAACCAACTTATTTTAACTCCAATGAACTTGTTTGTATAATACATTTAAAAAACAATTTGTTTACTAGTCTTAGATATATGATTCGAAATATCTATATTTAATTTTTTTTTTTGATGATATCACCATTCAATATTGCACTAAACAAAATCATATCGATATTCAAAAATATATTGTTGAAGAAGCCTATTACAGACAATCCTAGTAATTTCTCAATTCTATTGCTTTATGTACCTAAGATTTATAAGCATGTTTTAGTTCTGATTTCTTACCAACATTCAAACTAAAATGTATTTATTGTTTTTTTTTTCAAATGCCTCCTGCTTGTATCACTCAATTTTTGCATCCAAATGCTATACTAATTAACATTACTTTAACATGGATACATTTTATATTCAGAGAATATAACTGGTCTTAAGCTTTATCCAAGTGTCCAATAAAATTAAGTATTTAGTAGTTTATCCATTACATTGTGTGGAATGATTATTTATTTTCCATTTGAGTTAAAATAATAAAATAACCATCTATTTTTATTTATTCAAAATTACTTTATTAACGGATTATTAAATACATGATATTATACAATACCAATAAATTTGTATTATATATAATTGTGTGGACAAAATATGCAGATTTAATTTTACCTCATTTCTGATAATCATGTATATTACTTTGTTACAGTTGTGAAGTTATTAGAGATAAAAAGTCTGAGAATTCTCTACAATATGCTTTTGTTGAATTTGATAATCAAAAATCATGTGAAGATGCTTACCTGAAAATGGATAATGTGCTAATTGACGATCGCCGAATTCATGTAGATTTCAGCCAAAGTGTATCAAAAATTAAATGGTTAGGCAAAGGCCGAGGAGTAAAATACACTGATAAAGATGACGAAGGAAAAAATATTAGTGATAAATATTCTAAGTACAGAAATAAGAAAAGAGATAGTTATGACTCTAGAGATAATTACATTAAAAATAAAATGTCAACTCATGATTCAAAACGTCATAGAAAAGATGATAAAAATTATAGACATCGAGAGAGTGAAAAAGATGATAAAAACTATAGACATCGAGAGAGTGAAAAAGATGAAAGGGTACCCTATAACAAATATTGGAGAAATGAAAAAGATGAAAACAGAAGACGTGAAAATGATGATAAAATGAGAAAAAATTACAGATATGAAGGAGAAAAGAAAAACGATAGAAATGAAAGAAATGGAAAAAATGAAAAGGACAACAAAAATAAAAGAAGTAACAGAGATGATAGAGATAAAAGAAGTGATAGAGGCGACAGAACCAAAAGAAGTGATAGACATGATAGGGATAGCCGTAGATAAGTTAGTAGGTATATTAAATAATGAATAAAACTGTTGAGGACAACAATTTAACCAATTATGTATTTGTATATTGACAGGAGACTATTAAGCTTGTAAATGTAAGTTAAATTAACTTTGAAAATGTATACATTAATATATTGTAATTGTTACATTTTTATTATAATTTATAACTATAAATACATTGGTACTTGTACCAAATATTGAAAACCTTGTCTAGTCGATAACCTCATATCCTAATTGGTATTTAAGATTTGTCTATATTATTATAAAAATATGTGGTGCAGACTACGGGCAGTTAATTTGGTACTTATCTAGTTATTTTATATTTTTATGTATGTTAAAACTTATGTTGTAACTTGTCTATTGGAAATGCATTATATTTTTTTAATTGATAAAAGGTACTTATATAGATAAATAGATTGATAATTACAGGAATAAAACAATACAATGCAATGGTAGTGCAATAAATTAGAGAGTTTGCTTATCCTCCCTGACTAAAATTTATCCTCCCCCCCCAAAAAAAAAAAAAAATCCCTTATTGATTTAGGTAATATAAACCCCCTATTGGTTATTTTAAATTGTTAGTTTCGTTAGATGAGCTGTAGACCCCCTCTCCCCAGAATTGTAACCCTAGTCGTGCCTATTCAGTAGTGGCAGGGTGGACATATTTTGCCCCTTCTGTGGGCTGAATATTTTTCACTGAATACGCGCATAGGGGAGTCGGGTAAATATAAATGTACGTTTTAATATTTGTATATTTTATGCGGCATATTATTAAGGATATTTTAACATTTTATAGAACATATATTTCATTTTTCTAGTGAATTAAAAGTTTACCCTCTAGTAATTAGTAAATATTAATTAATAAACATAAATAATAATTACTAATAACATGTTTAGAATAGATCTTTAATAAAAATATTATTATTTTTACCAAATTTAAACAAAATACTCGGTTGATATTTAGAACAGCGGTTCTCAACCTTTTCATATCCGTGTACCTACCACCTACACAGTTTGAAAATATTCATGTAGGTACATACTACTCGTCCAAAATGTATCGATATTCGATTTATATTGTTTATATCATTATATTAATTATTGCTGTGGTTACAAACGTTTATTTTGTTTGTATGTTTTTTTTTTTGTGGATTGATGTGATAATAGGTAAAATACTGAATAGCATTGTATGAACAAGTCCCTTTAAGATTACCTAGCCATAAGCATAATACACCATCTTAATACCTTAATAATTTTTAAGTTAAAAGTGTAAGGTTTATGCATAAATAAAAAATACAGTTAAAAATGTTTTCCTACACATTTATTTTCTGATTAATCTTTACTCCAAGACCATTATGTGCGAATGAACATTTGTTCCAAATGTTTTGTATAATAAATCCTGTGGAACGAATAAATTATGGAACAAACGTTTATCGGAACAAAGGTGTATGTGAAAAGATATAATTGGATGAAACATTTAATGGAACAAATGTCTTTCGACAAATAGGTATTGAAACAAATGTAAATAGGAACAAAGGTAAAATTTGGAAAATAATATCTTATTGGAATAAGTTGACTGGGAAAAAGAAATCGTGGAACAAAAGGTAGTGATCCACACAAACCACGCACTACTGTCATGGAACAAACAGTCGATCGTTTATTCTGCCACGATACGCGCCCCGGGAGCCAAGGACATTTTTTGGGTAAACGCTTTCGGCTTTCGCCGCCGTATGCAGTTCGTGGTTCGTCAATCAGCGATGCGGTTGAGTGCCGAATGGTCCTCCGCTGTCGTATCGTTTGTTGAATTCTGCTCTGATAAAAAAATAATAATAATAATAATCTAATATCATAAAAACAACTTTCGACTGTCAGTCGTCACTGGTCACTATTATTGTGAGACTCTAGTGAGTAGTGTGATTGCGGCGCGCGGTTGTCGATCGCGTATGTACCTTTGCCGAAATCTAATCACATTCATCTACAAATAATTATTGTAGATTATTAAATATATAAAATTGTTACTGCGTTAATCGAATTATCTGACGTCCGACGTACTTATTATAACTTAATAATATTATTATACATCCACACACTATGGCCGATGAAGACGCGCCGCACGCCAATGGAAACGGGCACGAAGAAAATGGTCATGTACCGGAAATTGAGCTCATCATTAAGGTAAGTCTTCAATTAATATTTACGAACATGGTCAGTTTTTGTCTTTTCATTTGAAAGTTGAAAAGTTTTTACTGTGTAACCTATTCATTAACAAAATCAAACACTGTAGGTGTGTTAGGTACCTAAGTTTTAAAGGTTTTGAATAAATGTAAAACGACAGATCCCAATTGCATCCTTCCGAGTTTGTTCCAAGCAACACTGGGTACTTACTAATATATTATGCATATAATTAATTCATTATTTCTATTATCGGACAAATTAAATACATTTAAAACTACCAGTACCTATCAAGTTAATATGCTACGAAATTACGTAGTTTTTATGTTAAGTATTGTGTTACCTATTACTAAAACTGAAATATTTAATTTAAGTATTATCTATACAGATTAAAAAATATTTACAAACATCGAAATCGGTGCCATAATTATCGTTTATGTAATCATATTAACATGAAAATACTAAAATGTTCAAAAAAATTAAAACTATGACCTCGTAAAATACATTATACATAATAATATACATGACGTAAAACTTATTCAGCTATAGGTAGTAAAAATACGCACCTACCATTTTGTAACATTACATACTGGCTGCGATAATAATATAGGCGGGTAAAGTAAGGTAGGTGATAAAAAAGAGGTAAAATGTAAATCCAATAAGTTATTGCCAATAACATAGTGGAAACGAGAGAAATAGGTTTTTTCATTGAATTTACCAACTTTTTTTTTAATATTTAATAGTTGGTAGAAGATTTAGGTTACTGATATAGTTAATAAAAAAGGTACTAAATTGATTGGATTAAGAATTTAGTAATGACCCCAAGATCGATTAGGACAAAAATTAAAAGTACAAGTGTCTACTGTCGAATCAAAAATATTATAATTTTTAACGCTGAAAAAACAAACATATTTATTTATACGTAGAAGTTATTAAACACTGAATAATGAATACTATAACATTTTAATTATTAATTAATTGAATAATTAATTAGGTAGGTAACATTATAACAATAAGAATGACCGCCCGTTGATCAACAATCACAGTTACGATACGATAGTTATTATATATACATAAAAATCGATGAGTTTGAATGTGTAATAAGTATTAGTTATTACTAATAACAGTAATACATAATAGCTATGTATATTATAAGCATAATAATTAGTATTAATATAGTTTTGATATTTAATAAGTAGGTACATTATTACTCTTTTATATTAGTTATATTTGTTGATTATTTATATTTTTTTTAATTAAAGATTTCTCTCTAAAATGTGTTTGTTAAAAATATAAAAGTTTTTGGACAAATTTAAAAAAAGTTATGTATTACCTACTTATTAGTTATTAGTTAATAGTTATAACTCATTAATATGTGTTTTACATAACTAAATATAGTATATAATAATACAATAATAAACGTTTATTTAACCTGAATGTTAGATATTCGAACAATTATTATTCACGGATAATAGTAATTAAAAATATTACGTTTAACATAGGTTAGGCAAGTGGCAACCATTATCAATTATCGTACTACATAATATACATATTGATATTTATTAGGATTTATGATAAATAGATTTAATTGCTTTTTAAATTATATAAAATACGTGTAATACCCATTGAAACTTATTGGGCATGTCTTTAAATAATATTTCCTGTTTTATTTGGTGTACCAAAATGATATAAATTAATAATTATTCGTTTTCATATTGTTGAACATTTCTCTCTTCCTTCTGTAACGTTCAAAATTATTTTTACATATTTATTAATATTTATCTAGTGTTATTTTAATATCGATCAAAATAAATACAAACATAATTTTAAATTATGTTCAGTAAGGTGCCTGCATATTTTGTTGTTAGAACTCAGAATTTCATCAAATGGTAACATAAAAAAAAAAATTTTACTTTATAAACTCTTTAAATTGGTGTCTATTTACACTTTAGAGCCATTCGAAAAGCCATATAAAAGAATTCAAGATTTAGTTATAAACTACCTACTGCGTAATTTTTTCGAAAATTATAAAACTACCATATGCGTCATTTAGGATGGGCTATAGGGTGTGTATTCGCACTTTTCTTGTAAAATGCCTTTGGCCTTCCAAAAATAAAATTAAACCACTGATATGTGTTTTAAAACTGATATTGAGTCAAAATTTTGTATTTTTTTTTATTTCTTTTCAAATACATTTTCACCGTGTTCTAACAATTAACCAACTGCTAAGACTCTAAGAGAAAAATAATAACAATAATATATTTATTATATTATAAAGAATATAACAATATTAAAAAGATATGTAATTATTAATTTGTACATAACACAATGTTGTCGTTTGTACAAATTACAACCACAGGATAAAAGTCGTCCTTATCATGAAATTGTGTTATTAAAAATGATAAAAATTTAAAACTTCTCATCAAAATATCAAAAAGAAAAAAAGTCTAAAAATATCATTCTTAGTTGCTTACATATTAAAATAATCATATCCCCTACCTACTTTCGTCTATAGGTCTGCATATTGAGTTTACTCTAATAGTTCTTACTTCTTACTAAATCGAATCGAATGTATTATGGCAAGTATAATTGATAAAAAAGAACAATTTTAAAAATACCTATTAAGTATTAATTGATTATCACAAAACAAAAATATATTAATATCAAATTATTATTACCTATTAATCATCGGTAACTCTGGAAACCTACAAAAAAGCTAATAAGTCAAATTGTCTATACTCTATACATTTACATAAATGCTTCGTTCTCATTCGTATAGAAAATATCGAGGAAAATATTTTATAAATCACATTCATGTATAGTAAAAAAGTTAAAAACAAAATTAATTAATAATAATCGAAGTTGAATTGAAGTATGTTAGGCATGAGTTGATTTTCAATGTCTTATAATTACCTCTAAAACTTGTGATATTTTACTTTTTGAATTTTAGTTATTGAGTTTAGTAATAAATGTCGAAGATTCACTTTTAAACAGGCACAGATTAACTTTTCTTCTACAATATAGATAATAGTTGTTTTTACTCTCAAACCATTCATTAAACCGTATTATTAGAAATACAAAAATTAATTTTCATAGTATTTTCCATACTATAAATATTTGATACTCCTTAGTCATTAATATTTTTTTTAATTTTCACAATCAATTAATATATTTTTAATTTTTAAAAATTGTTATTTGTTCCTTGTTCTTTTTTCCTTGGCTTTTTTCCGGGATTCGTTATGGCCTAACAATTTTGTTAACATTTTGGTAGGTTTCAACAGTTAAATTGACCTTCAAAAAGTAAAATCCATGTTCAGTTTTACATACATATAATTCATGGAGTTGCTTGTTTGAATTTTTTAGAGACTTTTTACCTCGATTTTTACTGTTTAAAAGTGTTTTTCGATTAAATAAAAGAGACTGATTATAATATGCTCTTATAAGTAGGTAGCCATACATAATAATTATTCGCTACGATCAAAATATTAAATATTAAAATTATCCCGATAATTATGGATGTAATTCGAACTCTGTTCTTTGAGCCATTAGTAACTTATATTTAAAACACCCCACCTATTTAAATACTTATTATACATTATATTTATCTTTAATGGAGAGATAATTTAAATTAAACTCAAGACTCCATTGTCCGTGTTAATTACAGATAATGAATACTGAATAGTATACGATTGCGTACTGTATACGTTTTACTCCATTAACCCGCCTAATGCCGCTTAACATTTTTTTTTTTAAAGGATGAGTTCGTGGTTGTTATTGGTGACGTTTTATTTACTCATACAATATTGTGTTAAATTGTATTGTAGACATTATTCACTCCTACCTAAGACAAATACTAATAATATTTATGTTATATCAAAAGTCGTAGGATACAAATAATATTATTTTGTAGTCGCTACGATTCAGCACTTCAGTGTGATGTAGTTCAGACATATAATATTGTATTATTGCAGTAAATAATATAGGACATGTACGATGTACCTACGTAATAAGGAAATGTGAACCGGCTGCTGGTGGCGTGCGTGTGTGGTGCTGTAACTCGCGTAGTACCATGGTGGTGGGTCTCGGTGCAGATGTCTCGCCCCCGCATGCCTCTTCGACCTGTCCACCCCTGGGCCCCCTATTAGATACTTACTACACGTGCGCAGCCGTCGTTTATTTTCAGCTGCTTACGTCTCTGCCAGTCACAAATTCCCTATACCGCAACTGCCAACTATGCACTAATAATTTAACAACTAAAGCATCTTAACGATAATTTTTCTTAATTCATGAAATTAATTATTTATATTAATTTACCATTGTGTAAGTATAACAGAAAACAAAAATACTACTTGTTGTTGCATATTGTTTCTTATATTATAGAAAAGATCTAAGAACCTATTACTGTATTAGATGTTATATAGTATACCAAGTACCATAATTTTATTTTTTTATTTCATCTAAGTACATCTCTCTCTGTTCTCAGACAACGGTGTTTGTACTACAAGGTACTCATATTAAATGTGCATGTGCATAATTTGCAACATTTCCTACAAGTTCGTTAGTTGTTACCTATTTGGTATATAGGTGAAGTATACTAGTTTCCATAAAATTACATTCTTGCGATATCAATTCATTTTCTAAAATTAATAAATTAACTTATTTCTTAGTGAGACAATTTTGATAAGCTATCTAAGGTAGGAAGTATATTTTATAGTTGACAATTTTTGTTGAAAATTTGTTGATACTGAATGGCGAGTGCAATGCATGAAAGTTATAATAAAATGTGATATCTGCATTTCGTGACTATTTAATTTTCACTTTATCCATTCGTCGTAATTGGTACGTGTGTATAATGTGTATAAAATATCAATATAATAAATTGTATAATGTATATTATCTAAAATCTAGATAGTAGATATTATTATACCCATATTTATTTTTCCCAATCCATATTATGTAATAAAATGTTTAAAAATTAAACACTTTATTTAATTGATCGAATTTGTTATAGAATATTATAGCTCCAAAGGAAAGATTTAAAAAGGCAATAGCTAGCTGATATCTAAATATCTCAATGATCAAGTTCAATAGATTTTATTGGTTACTTTCACTAGTAATATTTATTATATAGTATATATTATATTTATATGCTTACAAGTTATTTTGTATATTTATATACGTGTATGCATGTGGGTGTATTGTGTATACGATACGTGTATTATATACAAGTTAAACGTGTATAGTTCTTTGTATTCATACACGGCATCGGACATAATTACATAAATATAGGTACCTTCTTTTTAAAAAGAAAATAAGACTTAAATATACCTAAATTTACTTCAGTATTAAAATGTTAATATTTTTACAAGTTTTCGGAAACATCAAAAACTATAACATAACCATTTCACATATGATTACGTTACTGATACAGATTTTTATTTAATAAAATACATTTATAACCAAATAATAATATAGACAATATAGTTATCTAACAATAGGTATATTACGCAGTTGCGTATTATTCCCAATTGTATTGTACGAGGGACGAGAATGAGTGTGATTCGCATCACATTCAAAATGTTAGAACGTCTTGTATGATGTGATATTCATTTTGACGACGAGAACGGATGTCATTTAAAATTTGAATAAGATTCTAGTTTTTCTCTCAGAAAATCGTATTCCTCGTTCTGAACGTATTTTTCTATAATCTGGTCTCTCAGTTTAGTTACTATTGGTATTTAAAATAATACCTTACTACCGTATTTACTATTGAACTTTAAAGTTAGTGATGAGTTTTGTGGTATTGGTGACAGACGTGATAGTAAACACTTATTATTAGAAATTTATTCACTTTTTACCAAATAGCATTACAAAATTACAAAAAAGTAGTTGCTTTAAAATTAAAAATACAACATAGATATATCCTAGATTTTACCTATTATATTGTTATATTTATAAGTAAACATGTTTTATTGTATTTGGAATTTTTCTGCTAGGTAACGATTGATAGCAGTTATAATAGAATTTCAATAGACAATGACTATTATTCCATTGTTCGTATTTCGATTTGTACCTGTAACTAAAATTATGAAATAGAAGACATGTAGGTTATCTTGCTATGCCTAGCTTATATGTTATGTAAAATTATGAACTAATATTGTTTTTTCATAAGTAGGTATCTAGTTTGTTAATTGTTTTTTTAGTTGCATTATTTTTTATGTCTTATATGAATAATTAAAAAAGACACATTAATAAAATTTTATTTTTTTATACACGTTATTTATGTATAAGTTGTATAACTGTATAAATACGTGTATATTAGTTGTCTTATACCTTTTGATTTAAATGAACCAATAGGTAATTTATGTACTGAATTACATTTATAGTATATATATATATATATATATATTTAGATAGGCATAAGTAAAATTGTTCATGTAATTAAACACATTTAAAAAAATATGTCTTATTAATTATTTTTATAGTTGACCAAATTTTTTGAAAAATACAAACATACTCAGTCAACAGTCACTCAGTAATTAGTACAAATTATAGCTATATTCTTAACAATTAGACCTGGTGGCTAGTTTTGTTTGTTAGGTCAAGGCAGCAATTAATCACGCCACAATAGGTATCAGCATACATCCGGCTATGGAGATTTAGTGTTCCACGTTAAATGGAATTTACATCACAATACCGATAGCCTAGTGTTTTAACATCAGAAATGACATCAGATGCTCATTGTTTAAAACTTGTCAAGTATAGATACCCGAGTAGATATTTAATTTAAGTTCGAAAGGCTTTTTATATAAGGATTTTCTTTTACTGTCATAGTAACCTAATATGGATAAAGTATTTTTAATAAATAAGTGAATTTTAAACTTTAGACGTACTACATTATTATATATGCACCTATTTCACCTATTATATTATAATTTAATACCTATATATAATATATATATATACAATGTAAGAATTTTATTTTAAAGGATTAGAGTAGGTATACATTTGTAACTTTTAAACTACTTGGATAATTACGTACCTATATACTTATTAAATATAATGTCTATTGAAATTTTAAATCTATCTTTGTGAAATAATTTTTCTTTTTCATTCTATTTTTCTTTTGAATAGTTTTTATGTTTAATAATTTTTGTAATATCGTTCTTTTCTATTATGTTTTAATATAGCTCTTTAACTCCATCAAAATAATAGTTTAAATGAGTTAAATAACTTTATTTATTAATTAATGCACTGAATATTATATGTTATGTAACTACTAAATTGGAACAATAAATGGAAAAAAAATGTATATTTATATGTATGTAGCATTTATGTATAAATAGGTATATGTTTATATAATATGTATAAAGTTGAAGATGTAGTCATAGGGGCAATTTTGGGGGGAGGGCTTGGCTCCTCCAATATTAAATTTAGCCCCTCCAAGAATGTGTATTTTAATTGAAGTATTTTATCCTTAATTAATTGTTTGGAAAAATTTCTTATGTTATAACATAAAATAGGTAATGTATTTTAAAGGTATTTGAATATACTGCAGGTGGTATGGGGGAAGAGCAGTGGCGTAGCTATATCATAGGCAAAATTTGGGCAGTGCTCTGGGGCCCCAAAATATTACGTGGATATTTTGAATTTTCACAAATATAATATTCTTTAAGAAGGGGCTAGTTTATTTTCTACCTCGGGGCCCTTTTCCATCTAGCTATGCCACTGGGGCAGAGCCACCCACGGGTGTGTTTCAATTAAATATGTAAAGCCCATCCAAGCCAACAACTGAAATTGCGCCTATGGGAGTAATACACTTATCGCCTGTCAAAGAATCTAAAATATTTTGCTAACTTTTTGATGTTAAACTTTTTGTTTATACTTAATATCGGGTTTAAGGCTTTAAACTGACAAAATAACAACTTTTTTATTTCCTTGAAAAGTCGGAGACTATAAGTGGGTTAAATTTTGCGGTATGCTCGTTTCTGGTGACACAATGTTCGTGTTTTTGCCTTTTTAGAGACATTTTTTGTATCCGCTCAAAAGTGGGAAATAATAGAAATATCAAGTACTTATTTCTGTTTTGTTCCCGTTTTTGACAAAATATATGTATTTAGTGTGGACAGATTGACGCAACATCCGATAAATTCCTTAAAGATTTATTTTTTTAGGAACTCCAATATAATATTCAAACTTATAGTTCAATATGATCTTACATGTACAGTTTATTATGAACATATGAATCCGAAAATAATTTATTTTGTCTGTGTATTGAACTATTACCATTGATTAAATATACATATCGTATATTATTATTATACTATTATTATTATATTACCTATTAAATAATATTTTAAACAGTTGAATGAATATATTCTTTTGGATATTTTATATAGATGCATCATAGTTACTTACATTTATATATATATTAATAAGTATATATATATTATATTGTGATTTTTTCTACCTCTACCTTCTATTTATTCTAATATATTTTGTATATTTTTTTTATTTTACTATTGCAATATTAGTATTCTATTCTCTAGTATATATATATATATATACGGTTTTATAATTTTCCATGTATATTACTTTATGAGAATGGAAGTAAAAATTAAAACCATCACAGTTAATATTATGATAGTGTGGTATTTCTTATTTATGTACTCATTTGTACACGTATTTATCCTATGGATGCAACTAAACGTCTATACCAGTGGTGGGCAAACTTTTTTAATGGGGGGCCACATTGTGTAAGAAATTCTAGAGGAGGGCCAGAATTATAGAAAAAATACATTATGTGTTAAAGCTTTGAATCATATAATATTATAAAAACATTACAGCAAATTTTACAAATTACCTTTTACCTTAAAATTTAAATATTTTAAATAATAATTAATTTAACTTTTATACTATACGGGCCATATACTATCCGTGTCGATGGACCCTCGGCGGGCCGGATTAAATTCTTTCGCGGGCCGGAGTTGGCCCGAGGGCCGTACTTTGCCCACCACTGGTCTATACGATAACGTGCCCTGTGCTAATATATAATTTTATCCACAAAAATACACTCTACAGGATTAATTATTCTGTTCTGTATAGAATCTACTAAATTTGATTTTTTTTTTTTATAGCTTATAAACAATTTATTTTATATCATTAAATTAAATTTTAAAAAATCGGAGTTCAATGGGGGTTGTAGAAAGTCTCATATCTTTTGGATAAAAAAACAGTTATCACTTATTAGAATCTGACAATTCTACGAGGCCTAAGGTTCAAAAAAGTAATTTTTGTTAATATAATATACCGAACTAACTCCCCCTAAAATCTAAATAGGTATCAGGCAGAAGATTAGTGGAAAAGTATTATAATTAAGGTAGCAACATGGCAACTAAAATATAAAATATAATTTTCAAATTTGATACAATTGCGGAAAATTACTCCAACAGTAATTATTAACTATATGTATTAATCGTATTACGTTTATAGGTACTAAAAGTATTATCTAGTTTTGTCATTCTAGGACAGCATTGCTTATTGTATATTCACACTGTAAATAGTAGGTACCTACCTATTTACTGTTTGTCGTTTTATACGTTGTTTTGTTCTCCTATTGTTAATGTGCTACGGTTTGACCGTTTATCATCCGTTGACGTGATTTCTTTCCCTACTTAATTTAAGCCTCGTGCCGTTTCTGGCGTTTCAATTCTATGCTGAGAAATTGATACTCGCCATATTTTGTCCAACAATGTGAAATGAGTCACTCTAGAGTCAGGTCGGAACGAAAAGAAGACTTATGGAATTTATGTATAAATGCTTTTGTAGTGGCCTAAATTAAACGTTGTATTATAAATCATAACTATGTAGATTATAATATAATAATATGAATCCATTGATCATAGTTCATATTACAACGTGCCTATAAGTATTCTTAAATACCAATACAAATAGTGTTAGATTACTGTTGAATTGCTTTATTTGTACTGATAAATTTTCTTTTTTCACTGTACTAAACTACTTGCAAACGATGTTTTACCGTGTACATTACTCAAACCTACCATAGCAAACGACTTTATTATAAATTCGCGATTCGCAAAATGATGGAATTATTTTGGATCCTGAACGTAGCGATGAATGTATTGTTTTTACCAAAATGTGTTTTTTCTGTGTACATGGTTTATATAGAAAAAAAATAGCTTGGACCTTCAATTTCAAGTGTGTTTCAGATAGACAATTTGATCTAGTTGGTACTTTTTTTGGAAGGGGGGAGGCTCAAAGGTAAAAAGTCCAATGCATCTCAAAACGGAATTTTTTACTTAAAATCTAATTCAATTGTTAGTCGTAATTCAAAAACAAATAATCGTAGTGACTTATCATTTTTAACAAATATTGTATATATAAAAATTTTCATGATGTAATATTATAGTTTTCACAAATGTTTTGTCTCCTTTTGAGCTATTTATAAAGTTTTGAAATTGTGTAAGTACTGACATACTTTTTATATTATTTTTTTCATTTATGTATGATAATATTTTTATTTTTAAGTAAAGAAAAATTGTATTTAAGTTTTTCATAAGTTGTTCATACCCCAATCAAAAAGCGTTCAGATTTTTTAAGAATCACAAAAATTTGGAAGCTATAAATTCATAAAATGTTTAATATTTAAGTTTGAAAATATAATGCTCGTACAAGATTCCTTATAAGTTTTTTACATTAGAATTTAAAAAAAATTCAACGCAAAATCATATATTATTATATTTTCAAAAATAATAACTGTAGAAACTTTAAACTTACATGGGATCTAACCATCGTTTCTTAGGTTCACCTCGTATAAACATAGTACCTAATTGTATGTATTATAATATAAAACTTACTATTATCAACTACTGTACCTACAGGTACATTACGGGTATATTATTTAACCATTGGACACAAACCTGTTTCTTATTAACATACAAATAAACGATAGTTATATAATCATACATATATACGTTATATAGCTATGAGTAGGTAACTATATTAAATGTACAATCTACACTCAAGTCTCAATAGTTTTGTGATTATAATATTATGTATACTACACATTGTATAGGTGCCATTAATTTTTTATAAGAATATTTATCTCCATTTATAGTGAACTCAACATAAACTTAATACTGTACCTATCTAATATAGTTGTGATAGCCATACAGTAGTATATCTAACTAAAACTATACTACTCTCACTTGTGTGTTTTTATTTAAAGATTTACGAACTTGCGACGTTGTCTATAGAATGCAGACTACGGTCTCTACAAAAAGGGATATTTTATTAATAACGACCGACTATGGTCTATGGACCATTCGTGCTGTAGCATATATCTTGTGCAATGTATGCGAACATATATAATAAACTATGTATTTTTTTAAATGTTATCACTCGTATCTTAAATTTAAAGAAATTGTTTGATTGAGTTGAACCTTATAGTTAGAAACCATCACCCCTAATTAAAAATAATAATAGTTTCGCCTATATCTCATGTAGGCACAACAATAATATGTAATACCTACTGTAATAGTAAATACTTATTATATCTACATTCTACATTGTATATTATTTGTATACATGAATCTTGTAATTATGTAAATTACGCTATATACAAATTTCAAATACTATATCAAATATCAATAATAGTATTACTGTAGTATATAGTTGACATATGTATTTCCTATACTCTAAATAAGCATTAAATATTTTTTACTAAAAGTGAAGGATAAAAGGTGGACAGTGGGAGGGTATCGCTTTGCTGCTGTACTGTAGGTGTTTAGTGGGTCACTGTAATGGGTATGTTACATTTTAATTCAATGATATAAAATCTATGTATACGAAAATTGATTCTGAGTTAAGAAAGTCTATATAATAATAAGCATTATTAATATAGTTATCAGTTATCAATGAGAATTCGTTAATTCAGGGTAATATTCAATGTCAATAAAATTTGAACTTCAAGTTATCATAAAATATTAATTTGAAAAATGAAAATGTTATTTTTTTTTTGTCAATTGTCGTAAGAAAACATATTATGAGAAACCTTGTAATACTTTTTTGACTGATTGAAAATATTTTTATCGACATTTTTTAAAAAGACTTATAAAAATCGAAAATGTCTATTGCTTATTGATAGGTCAAAAAGATTCAAAATATTTTAAAATGTTAACATGTACAGAAAATGCTAATATAAACATTTGGTGAAAATTAATTGTATCTACAGTAATTTATTTTGTGGTTTTTCTTGACGCTTTTAAAAACTACTGTGAGTTTTCAATTTTTACCTCTCAATAGTACCAACTTGTTTCACTTTCCTAAAAAATATTTACAGACAAGATAAAACACACACGCGTCATTTTAAAATCAATACATTCATGGCTCCTCTCAGAATCTAAAACTATTTAAAAATATAAATTTTACTGTAACATCAATTTTTAACAAAATATATATTGTTCCTTTAAACAACCGTAGATACTTAAAATGTTCACCAAATATTTAAGCATCATCTATACATGGTAATATGATATCAATGATATAAATAGTTTATTATATTATGATTTTATGTGTACATGATCCCACATATAAGTTGGAAATTATGGAAGTATAAAAATACATGGGTACAATTTTTTTTATAAGCTTATTTTAAAGTCAACTTTTAACAAAATTTGATTTAATCACGAAAGTTAGAAATTTTTTTAAGTTAAGATTAAGATTTGAAAATCTTATAGGTAGATTACTCTATAGCTGTTTTTCAAAAGTCATAACTTTTTCTTACAGCCACCTAAAAATCTCAAAAATAGTTTTACATATTTTTTTAAACATTTTAATATTTCTAGTTCAAATTTAGACTAAATCTATACAAAACTGATACTTATTCAAATGAACAATTACATTTTTTTTATAATAGAAAAATAAATTAAATATTTATTTTTTTATTAATTAGTTATCGTTTTTAATATTATACAATACGCATGATGTATTATTGAATTCAAATTAACACACCCAATGTCGAGGTACACTTGATACCTACGACACGGCAGAGCGAATACCCCGGTTTCTATTCTTGACAATTATTGTTTAATAATATAAACATACCGATTTTTATTTTATAAACTTTGTGGGTATCTTTAATTTTAAACCTTTAATAATCATAAAACATTTTAAAAAGTCAAACAAAATTATAAAAATATAATAGTCTATAATGGAATCAATGTTTATATTTTTCTTAATTTAGTTTCACAATTCATGACATGTTTAAGTACATAAATCTCGTTGTATGTATAAGTATATTATTTAGCAGTTTATGATACCATGAGAATTGTGAGTAAACGAAGTACTATATTTGGGGTTTTTTTATGACTAATGGTAAAAATAGTCTTGAAGTTAAACTGTCTCATCACAGTCGATTTCTCTACTTTCAGCTCGACTTAAAAAAATGTTTCTTAGGTTGACATATGGTATGTTTATTAATTACCTCAACAGCCAACAGGCAGAGTTTAACTTTACCTGTAGTAAACATATTTTAGTATTCGTATACATCATCGGTTGAGCCCTATATTGTTCTAGGTTCGGGTCGTGGCACCCATTTTGCTTTCTCCTTGTCATACAATACTGTTCAATGTTTTGCTTTCTCTCACATATGAGTATATGACCCATGGTCATGAACGGATATACGTTTACGGTATATGTAAGTGTTGTCATGGTTCATTTGTTTTCTGTTTGTGAACGAGAAATCAGTCCTTAGTCCTATGCAAATGGTCAGCACGGATTTAATAATTTACTTATCTATGTTAAATCCATTATTATTTTATTATGAATAGGTTCGCAATAAAAATCTATATCATAATTTTAAAGAAAATGTTTAGGATGTACTGAATGCTCTTATAAATTATTATGTTTCTTTTTAATTATTAATTCATATTGTGTTTATTACATTTATATTAATAATTATTTCTTAACTTAATTCTAAACTTACGAGTGATTTAATTATTGTTTATTAGAGTTGTATGAGTGTCTAAATTGATCTTTTAGAAATTACAATAATAAAAAATGTTGGTATTTTCATTTTTAATAACACGTGGAATTGTCCGATGTCTAAACTCTAAATTCTAAACATTAATAAACTTGTGATCTACACTATTAATGATACCTTATTTTATACATCATATACAACAATATGTATTTTTTAAACAACTTAACAATTCATTTATGTGTATTAAAAAACTGAATTTTTAATTGCTTTTTAATTATTTTTTTTTATTCTGTTATTACTTTAAATATCGCTTTTCAACATTTCATATTTTTGTTGAGGTATACAATGTATAATATAAAGTAATTAGCTATTATATTTATATTTCAAATTTTAATATTTTATAAATATAATTAATTTTTATAGAAATTCTAAGATAATTAACTTAATTAAGACCATAATATAAAATATATATGGATACACAATGCATATTTACTATTTAGATTATACGGTTAGGATAACCTATTATTTGTTTTAAAATTGCTCATCCTAAATGTTATAAACAGTAGTTTATATTATTTTGTTTTATATATTATTAATAATATATATTAATATAAAAATAAAAATTGTATTTATTGGTAATTCGTTTTAGAACCTTGAACTTAAAATATGTTAGATTGATAAAATTAATATATCTAGGTAAAATAAAAATGGGAAGTCGCTGACTGAGTCTGAGTCTCAAATTGAAATACTTAAATTTGAATTCAATGCTAAATCATGATGTATGAAAAATGATTCTAAGCGGGGACGGTCTATCAATCTATATTCTTAAATAATATTTAATTATATATTTATAAAATTATATTTCTCTTGATAATTTATTTTTCTATTAGTTTTACAGTAGGTTGAACCAATTTTTTCCAAAAACAAAACTTATAAACTGTGTATTAAAAAAAAATGTGTGCATTTGTATTTTTGATATTTTTAGGCTGTTATATAAGAATAATTCATAAGGAACTTTATGTTAAATGTTCAGCTCAATCCGTAGCTATTAAACTATTAAAACTATACTTGAACTATAAAATAATTTTCAAATTCTTGTGATTTTGACGATTCTCATCAAAGTTTAAACTTAAATCGCTTAATAAAAAATGTTCTATGAGATTTTGTTTTTTATAAAACGTTATAACTTTTTAGTTTAGTTTATGAGAAATTATATTACATTTTCAAGCGTTTTGACTAAAGATTAAAAATGTTATCAACATCTATAAGAAGAAAAAAACTAAAAAAAATTGAAAATTTGAAATATTCATAAATAACTTTATATTAGTCTAAATATTTGACTATGTATATTGTATACATAGTAAAATATAATTTAAATAGTAGAGAGTGTTTCAAAATGTTATGTATATTTTGAATAGCAAGAAAATAACAAAATCATTTGTGGATAAATTGTATTATTCGTTTGAATATCCTATTTCGTCAAAATTTGAACACTTATAAAAATTAATGAAACTTAACGGCAAACTATTGTTTGTTTTTGAATTACAAAAAAAACAAATTGGTAGATTCTTACTATAGAAATTAGTTATTCAACTTTTTGGTAATTTGAATAAGACTAATTTTATTGAGTACCTACGTTGTCTATCTTACAAATGGTTAATTAAATATTTTAATTTTTATAGATTGCTGTGTCAAAATAATATTAATTATATTATACATTTGGCCAATGACTGACCCAGTTCCAATGATTTAGTTTTTATGTAGAATATTATATTACGTAATTTTGTTTAACAATGTAATTTATGCATGCAACTAAATCATAGATTATATATAATATTATAATAAATGAAATGTTAGGTTGAGATAGGTCATATACGTATAGTGTATAACCATATAGGTATCTAAAAAGTAAAAACCGCTTCAAAATAATTCCGCGAACTGTTATTGAACTTTTATTATTGTATATTATATTGCCCTGCGGGTCTCAGAATGTTGCCCAACATTGGCAACACAACACTATAGTAATATATAATATATCTACGGAAACGTTTCTTATATGTATATGTATATTATATAGGCACATGTGAAATAATATAGGCTCAGATAACTAGTTTTAAAAATAATAAAACCCGTTCTGGATATGTAAGAAAATTGTGAAAGTAGTTTGTCGCCTTTATTACAAACTTTACGATCTTATATTATGTTCTTAAAACTGTCGCTTTCATTCGAATGTATTTAATGATTACCTTCCATCCGTGGGTCATGACCCTGTACTGCACACCAAGGAGAGGTTTAACTAAACATTTAGTCAAAAATATTTCGTTAATTGTTATGCATGATCATTGGTGAACTTACTATTGTACATATAGAGTATAGACATATAGTGATTAGCCCACTGCCTGCCTCTATTTTACGAATTACGCATTATAAGTAAAAACTCAAAAATAATGCGCTTGTTACTTAGCAACGTTAAGATCATGCATATTATTATTGTTGTATACAATGATAATTATTTTTAATTATGCTCAGTAAGATACCGAAAAAGTATCTCTAGAAAAAACAATCACTTTCTTACAGACTAGCTAGTTTTCCACCTTGGATTCTAATTGGATAACACAACATAAAAATATCCTATTAAAACTATTAAAAACACTATCCTATTTGTATACTTGAGATGAAACTATATATTTATTATAATATTATGTTTCTTGGCCTTTTAACTATGTTAATAAAATCTCTTGGTCTCTTGCAATAGGTTATGAGCTTGGGTTATTGTGAGTTATGAGTTATGACTAATACGTTAAGAATATAAATTCTAGAATGTGTAATAGTTAACTTGAGTCATATTTGTTTGCTTCAATCTATTCGATTACATTATAGTACACATATAGTAAATTGGATTATTGTGGTTTAATACTATACTCGTTCCTTCCATGAAAACAGAATATTATTAATAGTTTATAGTTATATATTTATTTAATTGGTTATAAATTATTTATTTTTGTTAATATTGCTTAATAATTAATATGGCCTAAAATATGTACGCAGTTTAAAATTAATGCTGGTGTAAAATGTATTATCCACATAACAGTGTTCTACAGACATCGGGTTCTGGGTTAGGTTAGGCATAATATTGAAAATAATACACTTAAAAAACTTTATTTATAAATTGAAAGTATAATTATTAATTTAATTTAGGCTTCAACAATTGACGGTCGACGAAAAGGAGCATGTCTATTTTGCCAAGAATATTTCATGGATCTATATCTACTTGCCGAACTAAAAACCATCAGTCTTAAAGTTACTACGGTAGATATGCAAAAACCTCCTCCTGATTTCAGGTAATTTTATTTATTGTGGTATTTAGTTAGACACTTTGAACATAAAAACGTTTGCATAATGAATAGTTTTGATTTCCGAATTAAAGTTATTTCCCTTAATTAGACGACTAAAATGTATACAATTGATTCGCATTTCAATGATTTATATATTTTTTTCATTGTGTCCGTTATTAGTCATTACGTTTTGGACTTTGGAGCAGAAATGTGCTCCAAAAAAAGTCAAGAGCAGACCTAGTTTACCGGTTTTTAATTAATATTTCAAGAATTATAAAATAATAAATAAAACCTATAAACTGTTTTAAATAAATTCTGTAAGATCACAAAAATATTAGATGTATTGGGTCGATTTATATTTTTGTAATGCTTAGCCAAAAAATTCTATAAATGGTGTTTCAAACATATTATTTTTTGCTATTTTTTTTAAAAATCATATTTTATTAAAATGTACAAAAGTATTGTTTTTAATATATTGAATTTGTATTTAATGTATTTATTAATGTGTAATGTATATTCTCATTATATAAATATATAATACATATTTTATGGATTATTGGTACTATAAGTACGTAGTATACGAGGTATACCTCGTAAAAAATAATAAAATATTTTTAAATTATCAGATTAAATAAAAATAACATATACCTACCTTGTTTGTTCAAATTACCATTTTAAAGTATTTCAGTAAAGTTTTACTAAAATTAAACGCCCTCTTCAGCACGTATTATTATGTTAATAGATTCCAGTATAGTTTCATATAAAAGTAGGTATAAACAAATACTGTAAGAACTGTTAGATCACGCATTTTGTTGATTTTTATTTATAATGTTATCTTTTGTTACTTTTTAGGAGTAACTTTGATGCAAATCCTCCACCGATTTTAATAGACAATGGAATGGCTGTTTTGGAAAATGAAAAAATCGAAAGACATATCATGAAGAACGTGCCAGGTGGATACAATCTATTTGTGCAGGATAAAGAAGTGGCCACGCTGATTGAAAACTTGTACAGTGTACGTTAAACTATAGATGGTCCTAAGTCATTAAATTGCTTGGTTACATATACATACCTAACATATTTCCTAAACATCAACTAATTCACTTTCCATTTGTGTCATTTGTTATTCACCGGAAGTTTAGAAATAATTGGTGTGATAAAAAAAATAGTAGTTAATCTGGTTTCTGTTTCTCCTTCTCGTACTTCGTGTATCGCTAAATTGAAATTCCATAAGGATAAGGATCGTAATTCTATTAAAACTGTGTAATGCATAGGATAATAAAGCCTCCTATCCTTGGATGATACACAATGCCTGTTCCTATATAATGTATATTATCATCTATCTACCACGATAAGATAGCATAGTTTTATATTATATGTTAATGTTTATTTACACTGTAAAAAAAAATTGTAAGTTTACACACGTTTTACTTTTTTAATATGAGATCACGATAATATGTATAAAATGATAAAATCGTTATGGCCAGTCTGGAATTGCAGATTATTTTTATTTTTGACTGATATTTGAGTTTTGGCATTTAAAATAGATTTTTGCATCGGTCTATATACGTTTCATATTTGACATGATAATCAGCGTCTACATTGTTAGATTAAAGAATGCCGTGCAAAAAATTGTCCAGCTGAGGAAACAAACAACAATAAACTCTTAGAAAAATTTGCTCATATATCTAATTTGGTTTGAATATAATATTAATAATATTGTATAAACTATACAGTACATATACATTATGTATGCAAAGTAAAAACCAACAATTTAAACTTTTTTATTGGTGCCGTCTAGATAAATTATGCACTGCG
The DNA here is from genome assembly GCA_027563435.1 of Nasonovia ribisnigri. Lineage (NCBI taxonomy): Eukaryota > Metazoa > Arthropoda > Insecta > Hemiptera > Aphididae > Nasonovia > Nasonovia ribisnigri. The sequence continues at coordinate 29,656 of JANEHU010001114.1, forward strand.
ACTGTTGGATTTTGAGTAAAATAATTAAAAGATTGTTTTTTGTAGTATAAATTCCTATTACAAATGACATCGTGTGAATTCTTTCTACCGATATGCGAAGGTTATAATATTTGCTATTTGCAAAATATCGGGGTAGCCTTTTAGCTTGAATACTTTACAAAGAAAATAATATACTCTGTCGCTTGCCTGTGCGTGGCATGTGCAAGTGTTCCTTGTACGGAAAGCAGTCAACGAGCGTATTAAACATGTACATATGTACATATGTTACTCAGTGAATTTTACTGTCAATAAAGTTCTTATCACCTCTCTCTCGCTCACTCGCTATGCGTCTATCATTGGCTTATGGCTATAGAAATACTATGTCCCCACAAGTCACAACCTGTTGTGAAGATTGTTTAACGCTGTTTGAACAATGCGTCAATTATCTAGAATGCCTGTATAACTTTGTTAAACTACAGCCCTCGATTTGTTTCGAAACGACATTCATTTTAGATTATGCATTCGTTCATTCCGACACACGAACTGTGCATACGCATACGTATATATATATACTGTGTGTGTGTGTGAGAGAGAGAAGGGTATGATGTTTAAAAAATGACGTTCGACCTAAATAGTAAATATCTTTGTTATTTCAACTTGTTCAAATATACTCTCCCCTTTATGGGCCTCAATTATACAATTACATTTTAAACACTAAACTCAATTCTCAATTCTATTGGTATGATTTTTTTTTTTGTTCAGAATATTAAACCACAATATGCCTAACTCTGAAGTTATTAGACATAGCGTTTAATACTTCAATGTGTATCAAATTATTATGTACTTGTTTTATCAAGATAAAATAATTTTTTGTCGGCGTATTGAAAGCTATATTGTAGTTACAATTTGACAAAATTTATACGTTCACTGATCCTGCCATTGTTTTGATGATGGGCATTAATACGAGTAAAAAATATAGCGCCACACAAAAAACAAAGGTTCATCAATTATCAGAGTATATATCTCAATTTATTTTCATACAGATATTTCAAGTTTAATATTATTTTGTAACCATAACAATACGTGTTTCGTTTTAAAACATTATATTTGCGAATTTCACTACCTAAGTCATTTTTTTCTCATAAAACTGACATGGTATTTTTCTGAGTATTTTAATTGTTATTTTAATAACAAAAATATGATGGGCATATTTGTCATAATATGAAGGAAATATGATAGTTGACACCTATCGCGTTTCCTAATATTGCAAACTATAGTATAATTGCTTAACTAAAAATTATAATTTGATAGTTACCAGATACTAACAGTTAAAACAAATAATACAAATAATTTTAATTATGTTGATTTACGCAGGAAATTAATGTAAAAAACGTTCATAGGTTTATACAACTATCGAGTTTATATTGTACACACTACACAGATTCGTTTACAATAACGCAACAAACACTACCTATACATTATTTACTATTAATTAATGTATCTCTTTCTATGCTATTTGGGCTTATATACGTCAATTAATTAAAATATAGATACTTTTTTGTTTTAATTAGTAATAATTACGTTGCACCAATGCAGGTCTATACTTTATTTCTATGTGGGCATACCTAAAATGTGGGTCCTCGTCAAGCGTGCTTAATTTATTACATTAAAAGTATTAAATTTAATAATCAAATATAGTACTTTGTTCATAATTGTATACTAAAGAAGTACATAATAGTATATAATACAAACACAATTTAATATTTATTGGTGACCAGTGTTATACTGAGATAATATGTTTGTATATAATATGAAAAAACCCTTATTCATAAAAATACAATTACATTTAATTATATTTTCATATAAATATGTATAAATATAATTCTGATGTAGGTATTTAAATTTAATATACTAAGGATTGTCAAATGTTTAAAGTGATTAAAGCCCAAATTAAACTTTTAATTTTTTTTAATTAAAGGTTCAACAATTGAGATCATTAGCTTAAGCTGTTACTGTAGGTGAAGGTGCGGTTGGTTTAGACACGCGTTTGTGTGCCAAGGATTTGTCACTAAAAACCTGGGTGGTCTGTGGTCACCCATCCGGGAACTAGTAACATCGGCCGGTGCGTACACTCAGAACTCGTTTCATGACTGAATACAAACACCGCACCACACCAAGTCACTTTAAATATTTGTTAAAACAAACATTAAAAATTAAATTAGGTATTATATTATCATATATATTCTACAATAAAAAAAAAAAAAAAAAACCACGATATTTACGTAAACCTCTGTTTTTCTATTGTAGGTAGATGTTGAGCATATATATAATAAGTGCACTTGATGTTTTTATTCCTTCACCATTGTCTGTAAATACCTATTACAATTTGTTATATTTAATGTGGTTGGAATTCGATCGATTATTAAATTTTATATAACGATATCGAGAAATTCTATAATATAACTTTTGTGATTTATAGAAGCTGAAGCTGATGCTATTAAAAAAAGACGACGTAAGCATAAATAGTCTGTTGTCTCACTTGCGTAAGATAAATTTGCATTTAGAGAAAAAAAACACGCGGTTTTTGACAGGTGACACAATGTGCTGTTTTGACTGTGAATTGATGCCCCGTCTACAACATATCAGAGTAGCTGGTAAGTTGTTATAATTATACCATCGTCGTATCTATACAATACCTATAATATGTTTGTGCAGTGCCATTAAAGAGTCGACAATCGGCTCCTATTATTGTTTTCATATATTTACTACGACAAAATAATATGTACCAGCAAATATACATTTGGATGAAATGTATATATTTTATAGGTACCTACCTACCTATTATATAATTATGAGGGAGATATTATATTAAAATACAATTTCGGTTTAAACTTTATAAATGTGTTTAGTAACTAAAGCTGGGATTTATATATTTTATGTATTAGCATATTTTTTTTATAGTTTGATCGTATGGTATTGTATGCTAAGTAGTTCCTACGTACCCATACCGTAATTCATACAAATTTCGAAATATTTTTGCATATTTTAACATTGTTTTTTATTGTTTCGTAATTGCTATAATACAATATGCTTTTTGTGAAATATTGTTTTAATAACGTAAATGTTATTAGATTCTGAGCAGAACGATGAATGTATTGATTTTCCAATGATGTGTGTTTTTATTTTAATTTTATTTTTGTGTCTGTGTTGCACGATACGTAGTCGAAGTAATGATAAGATTTTCAACTTCAGTTTCGTGTTTGATTTAAAATTACCAGTAGTTTTCAAAAGTGCCAGGAAAAACGAAAAAAAATTAAGGAAAAACAAAATTTTTTACGCAAAATCGGTTTTTTTGGTTTTTGGTATAACTCTAAAACAAAAAACCGTATATATATAAATGTTGACTCAATGTTTTCACATTTTCTATACACCATACATTTTAAAAATATTTTGACTCGTTTTGAACTGTTAACGGACAATTTCAATTTTTTTTAGTTTTTTTTCCAATAAATATCAATTAAATTTTATTTGTTGGCCCAAAAAGCATGAAAAATTAATATAAGGCACATGATATATTGTTACAATAGCAGTTGAAAAATATTGAAAATACATTAGCACAGTTTTTTTTTTGATAAGTATTTAAAGTTCAAACTTTAACAACATTTATCAACTTTAAAATTAAAAAATTATTTTGTCGTTAAAAAATGATAAAGTGTTCAACTTTTATAGCTAAATATTGAAAATTTTAAACAATGTTCAACATAAATAGGTTATTATGTAACCAAAAGATCTCATAAATATAAACACAGTTTTTTTTCAAAAGTAATTTTATGTTCAAATTTGGGCGAAATTAAATATTAAATAAACAAGAATAACGATTTTAGTTATTTTTTGTAATTTTATAATATTAATTAAACTTACCGTCTACTGTATTAATAATAGTAATAACAATATAAATATAATATAAAATATCCACACTGACAAACCATCTCTGCTCAGAATCGTTTTTCGTATACAATGATATTATATTATTGAATTCAAATTTAATACCATCCAATAAACAGTGACCCACTTGTAACCTACTGTACAGCAGAGCGACATTCACTTACCCTCATTTTTTATTGTTTCTATTTATACATATTAATATTAATTTATTTATCATACACATAATTAAAAAAAAAAACTCCTAATAATAATTTGACTCTTGAAAACTACGTATTTATGTTATTGAAATTTCACCTCATTTTTTATGCAATACTTAATTTTGTAGGTTTTTTTCGGAATATATCTATTAAGCGGTCAAGTCCTATCTGTATACCTAGCAATTATAATATCTGTGTGCTGCAGTACGGGATTTCGTTATCAAAAAATAGGAGCTGGTTGAGATATAATTAGCGTCTTCCATACTTATGATAATTTAATAAAGCGATGACATTAATACAAAAAAAATTGTCCGTCTTCTGCACAGGTAAATACTTTATGGACTTTCAAATGCCGACTGACCTGAGGTACCTCTGGCGTTACATGCTGCACATGTACCAGCTAGACGCGTTCACCCAAAGCTGTCCAGCCGACCAAGACATCGTCAATCATTACAAACAACAACAGGTCTGTAATAATGTGCGACCTGCAGGCCGACATCCTAGTCCTTCTACACTCTGCTTTTTTTTAATTAGAATAAAGGCTTCAAAAACAGAGTCATTAGCCTGTTTTTACATTATAATACTTATATACTTATAACATACATTATACATTTTTTACAGTTAATTGCATCATATATACCTTAGTATTATATTTTGTTATTGTTGGACACTTTTTAATATCTATCTTCATAATATAACAATTCATACAAAATATTCGATAAAAAAATAAAATGTTCATAAATCTATATATCTATATCTAAATGAATGTTTGTGTGGTCGGTCTATACTTTATGCTGCTATCCTAAACGGCTGGACCGATTTTGATGAAATTTGTTTGTGTGTTCCCGGGATGATTTAGATTCACAATTGGACCCGGTAGGTCCAACCCGGGGAGGTGCTCAAACAGGGATTTTGAGATTTACGATGGACATTTTTGTTTATAAATGGTTGCTATTAGGTATGAGAGAAATAATTAGTAAAAATTAGTATTTTTTATTTTAATAGTTGCCATTGGTTAATCGTGCAGATTAGGTATAAGCATGAGCATTAAATCGAATTTTCGCTCATTGCCTGACAGAGTGGCTGAGTTGCGCTTACTATAGTGAGTTATATCCAAAAGGAGTTGAAAACTCACAATTTTGCAGGCAACGAAATGTGCGGGATCAACTAGTAATATTATAAGAAAGTCTCCAAGGAAAATTGAGGAATTATAGATATTATATATGTTTTTGGGTATAGTGCAGTGAAAAATATCTAGAAGTATGTTACATTTTGTTAGGAATTTAATTAAATGGTTTTTATTTTTGTTGATTTGCGTTTCTATGGCAAAATAACAATGCGTTAATAAAATCGGATAGAAAAAAAAGTTATTACCCAGCCCAAAAACACATATACTTGTAGTATTGTACTATTGTGCATCTTAAAAAAAATACTACTGAAAAATCCCATCAAAATACATCCGTTATAACTTCTGAACTTCAAAGTGTTTCGAATCAAATAGCTTTTAAGATTATTAAAAAAATTTAAAAGATTGTTCAATATATAATTTATTTTACGTAATACCGGCTTAAAAATATTTAATTTTTTAACTGTCTAAGAAAATATGTCATGATGATTTCCGCGGAACTATAATACTATAAATAAACTCGCACGTCTGTAAATAATAGTATCAAATCTTACGCTGGCCGAACGCTCATACTTAACCCGTACGGTATCATATAATACTATATACTAATAATATATTAGACGTAATAATAGCGATTATAACGATCAACGATAGAATAATATGTAAAAATGTAAAATACCTAGGTATATTAAGTATATTATAATATTATTTAATCTGGCATATAATATAAGTATAATATTATTATGCTGACTTGGAGGACTGGGACTACGCTTATACCGGTCGCCCCCACTATAACCGCCGCTCGTTCAAATTATACGATTTTTGATAGAATCTCATGTTACAGAACGTTAAGATGAAGAAACACGAGGAACTGGAGACGCCAACGTTCACCACGTCCATACCGGTGGAGCTCGACTTGCAGCAAGACGAATAGAGTAGCCGTATAGGTATGGTATCATAATATACGTGCGTGCGATAATACCATCGCCTACCAATCTATGTACGGCTATATATATATATTACATCCAGTGATGTAACACGACGATTCTCCATCCTCGTCATCCGCAGCTGCAGTACCTACACAATATATATTATACGAATAAATACATATTACAGAATGTCAAGATGACATCACCGCGTGCATTGCAGACAACTATTTTTCCATATAATATTAGGTGTATGATGTTTATAATGTGTATGTACATATGTACAGAGTGAACTGCAGCTGCAGTACCTATATTATAATAATATTATCAGCGTAGGTACATATATCATAATATATCCGCGGTTTATTTCTTCTTTCGGTTTTAATTTTTTTCTTCTTATTTTCTAATCTATAATATACAATATTACGATATACTATAACATACACCCTCGTGTACTCCTCTTGTTAATTTATTTGAATTTATTTGTAATAATATATATATATACCTATATTATATTTTGTATTATGTATTGTATTATTTTTATTAATATTATACAACTAAACCGAGTAATAACTTGAATTATTATATTTTGTATCATTGTATTAACCAACTATTTATAATATAATATATCATAATATACGTGCATACATACATATAATATTATTATTGTCGTGCCTGTGTACATAATAATATTATATATTATTTAAAAAAATATGTTTGTCTATAGTGCCTTGAGATTATTCTAGTTATAATATTTAATATTCAAAGTTGTATTTAGTATTATTTTTCAATCTACTGTAATAAACTTAATATTTATTTAAACCGATCGTATACTTGTATACAGAATATTTGATATTATTTCGCTAGACGACTGGTGTTACAATGAATAATAATATTGTATGGTAATATGGTGTGCAGTACCTATGGTCTTGTAATGAATCCACTTGTGCCTACAGTAGCACGACGAAAACTATAGCATCAGGTAAATCGATAAAATATGAAGATAATGTAGAAAAAATCATATATAAAAGACCGGTCTGCTATAAAAAGTCACAGAAAAACCATCAGGGTCTTCAACTTTCAATAGTCTTTACAAGATAGTTATTTATAGGTTTTATCAATTCAGTTTTTTAGCTTTTATTACATACATCGCTGTATTATGTCTTTTCAGTAAACGCGTGTACCTTACCAGAAAATTAGAACCCAGTTCATCATCATAACGTCGGTGTTTCGAAACTTTGAATGTATAACTTATTGCTATGTTGGTTTTATTTTCACGTTCAGTAGAATACGATTATTTGTCCGATATCATATACCTGATGTAATTGTCTTGTGTAGGGCTTAGGTTATCATTTTAAACATTATTATACTTATTTGATTGCATATATAACTTATAAGTTTATTATAGGCGTGGTATTTTGATTCATGGACACTTCCCCGTCTGCCATATCCCCGTCAGACATTTCCCCGTAGCCACTTCTCCGTAAGACATTTCCTTGTCCAAAACGTTTCCCCGTACGACATTTCCCCGTCCATATTATATTATTTATATATTATAATGAATTTTAAAAAAATGTAATTCATAATTTATTGATCACGTATTTTAAGACCCTCAATAAGTCGCCATATGGTAGGATGAGACGCAGCTAATAAAGATGAGAATGCTTTATGCCAACCTTCAATATTATTGTTTGTTTTTGGCAAACCTGCTTGTGTAGTATCGTATTGGTTCCATAATTTTAAATCAAATATTGGAGGTCGTCGTATATTTCTTCTAGTTGGTCTCCCAATCCATGTCTCTTCAAAATAATCAATTAAATGGATTAATAACTCTTCATTGTCGATGTTCATATATCGATATGTATACGTAATGTATAGTACGAAATTGGAATTTTTATATTTTTTTTAATTCATTATATATAAATAATATAATATGGACGGGGAAATGTCTAACGGGGAAATGGCAGACGGGGAAGTGACCCGATACCGGTATTTTCTGTCCTACAACATTTTTAACTATTCTGCTTATGTCTTATTTGATGATTGCCTGTATAAGAGAATATTGTAGGCGTTTTATTTTCTCAGAAAAATAATTGCTCGAGGAAATCCTTGCGATTTGCGTAATTTGCCCTTCAGATCCATTCCCGATTGTACTTGCACCATCAACATATAGGACACCCTTATTCCTGACTGAGGCGGTCACTTTTCTCTCTCTTTTATTAGCATTTGTTGAACTATGTCAAGACCCCCTTCCTATAATCCTATCTAAGAAATCTTAAAATGTTGTTCGCTAATATTAATTTTTAAGTTTCTCAAGTTTCTGCCCGCATGACCAAAGTATATAATGCATCTAATAATTTTCATCTTCAGACTCCCTCTCTAACAAAGCTCTTATTTGTCGTATTAAGAAATGTTTTAATGAAGTCGGTTTATAAGATACGAATGTATTAAAATCTCAAAATTACAACATTTGACTTAAGGCTGTTGAAAGCAAACCATTTTTAAGGGGTTGGATTTAGGAAATATTCTATATCCGTCTTAGTGTTGTGTGACCAGGAGGGGGGACTGCCGTTCCCCCAACATATTATTTTTCAAATTTTTATAGGGAAATTTACATAAACATTGACCTAATCATTAATCATTAAATGATTTATTACATTAAGATTAACTATACTAATATTAGAAGAACATTTTAAATTAAAAATAAAGTGTAAAATTGTTGGGCCTCCCCCCCCCCCAAGATCTTTGCTCTGGATCCGTGTCTGTGTGTGTAGTGACTGATTATAATTAGCGTGCGTGAGACGTGAGTTCCTCGGATGCTTTATGTAATTAATGATTAACTACATCTAAGATTCTTATAGAAATCAGTAACGTACATACGCGCAGTCACACGTCGCTATTTTTGGCAATCAAAAAAGTCTCAACATGCAAGTCCCAAAAGGTGGAAGAAAATTCAACCAGTTCCAAAACCCCGATTATAATTTTGAAAAAAGAATATTTGAATTCCTTATTCACTTTTCTAGGTTATGTAGGAAATGGATTTTCCATTTGTTGTATTGTTTAATTAGTATAGACATTATACAGTGAAGTAGCCAAATAAACTTTTTTTTTCAAAATTCACCTTAATTTTGGTTTTACTAAAAAAAAAAAATGAAAATTCATTTCCAACATAACCTAGAATAGATAATAAGGAATTCAAATATCTTTTCAAATTTATATTTTGTCTTATAAGGGTACATTTTTTCTTCAGCTTGGTCTAAATGCACAAAAAAATTAACCCCTTCAATGTCTAAAAAAATATAAAGGATCTATTTTTTATATAGATACTATTAAAATTATGTGATATGAACTTATGAAGAACTTAGTATTACATTCTCTAACTTGCTATACAAATGTAATACTTACCTACAAAATAATTTAAAAATTATAGTCATTTTGATTAATCTAGAAAAATTTTGAACAGTATAAAAACGAAAATAGCACCCTTGTATTTTCTTTATTTTCAAATTGATATAAGCAAAATGTATGAAGAACCTTGTATTAATTTTCAAATGTATTACAAGTTTATTTTTCATTTTGAATGGTGTCCATGGGTGAAGAATTGTGTAAATATTACTTTTTTACAACAGTATGTACTAGACTACTAGGTTTTATTAATAATTTATTAATTATTAAAATAATCAAAGTAACAGCTAATATCATCAAAATTACCAAGGCTTCTAATTAATTGCTGGACTGCAGTCAGACACACCCATAGTTGCACACGATTATCAATGCAGCATCAGCAAACAACAAAACAATTCAATCATCGATAAAAACATTGTTTTATTTGGATTACAAATAAATAATAACGTATAATGCTCATGTTAAAATAATATTATGGATAAAACATATTAAATTAATACATCATATTAACAAAATATATGTTTAGAACATTACAATTGTTTACCATCTACTTGTATATTATATAATATGTATGTATTCGTAATATACACATTAATATTAAGCACATTTATATATGTATTTAACAGTAAGCTTTGGGTTACATAATGTACAGATATACATTGTTCTCTTGCATTCTTTGTATATATATATACAGTATACACACACACACACACATACATACACAAACATAAATTACGTTTATACATTTAAACTCGTTAAAAAAATATAAATAAATAAGAGGAATAAATAAAATAAACAATATTATACATTACTATAAAATATTATGGTTTGCATACTGTCTAATTTTAATGTAACTAAAACATATTGGTGTAATAATAAGCACTTTGAACACACGAGCTTGTTGTTGGATAACAAACACGAAAAGTCCATTGGGCATTGCATAAATAGGGTTAAGTAATAATATTATTCTTTGTTTGATAACTTGTTAGAAATTAATACATTGATCGAACTGGATAGACTTGATCTAGAGATAGTTGACATAATATTATTAATTGTAAACAAATCATTATTTAATCCATTTAAAATTTAGTGTTCAACTACATACACAACAAATTGTATTCTAGTTTTATTTTTGTAAATTAAACATTTAATAGGTAAATATTAACGTGGAGTATATTAGAAAAAGGAACTTTAATAGATTAACTGGGTAAATTGACACCATTATTGAATTGTGTGTGGTCTATTATCTATTGGGCATAACTTTATTGAATTAGATTATACAATTTGTGCATCAGTGTAAAGAGTTTTATTTACAAACAGAAAACGATTAAAATTACTTTTTAGGCAATTTGAAAAACTAATTGAGCGAAATTGAGCATTTTCTCTTTATAACCAATGACCAAATACAAATTTGATTTATTGAAGTCTAATAACAAACCGATGTATAAAATTAGATAAGGTAAATTAATAATAATATATGGAAATTATGGAACTTTGATGATGAATACATACCAAAAATAATGCAAGCCGCCACTGCAGCAACATAGTTTTAAAACATTTTATTCTTGATGAACATTAATGTATTATATTTAACGCACTATGTTATTTATTAAGCAGTTGGATAATTGATATATTTTATGCATGTTAAAATTTGGAAATTAAATTCCCAAATTAAACATAATGCAATACATTAAGAATAATAAATTAGTTGTTTATTACAATATTTATATCAAATAGTGCATTTATAATCTTCTAATAAAATATACTAATTATATTATTATTAATTAATATTATTACACACACAGCAATTCTTTAAGATCATTAATCATCATTTTATCTAATGAAATATAAATAAATATCATACTCTATTGTGTATAATTATAAAATTGGTATTATTTGGCACTAAAATGTGTACGTTGTTTGGAAAATATAGGAATACGAGTTGCAAATTTATTAATTTATTATACAAATGCATTATCTTTTGGAATTGATATGATAACTTTTTGACTTAATATTATTATATAGATATATTATATACATTACACAATGCAATATTTCTATGAAAAACTCCAAAGTATAATATATATTCAATAATAATTTAATATATATGTATATATAATTACATCGATAGAAAGATTAGCAAATAGATTTAACCACTGAAAAAATAATTTAATTAGTCAACTATTCGGTTTCAAATAGACTATAGTTCATAATCAGATATACATTGCGCAGGAAATAGAATTGTTGGATACAACCAAACCAAGTTTTTTAATTTATCTCAAAAGCACACACTCAAAGAAAATGAAAATGAGCTAATGAAACTTTCAAAATATTGGTAGATAAAGACAAGGAATGTTAGTTAAAATTACTGATTAGTATTATTATAAATTATTCACTAAGCACAAGTCTCTTCAGCCCAACCGTCGCTGTCATATTCACTGCCCGATGCAGAATCAGAATCAGAAATTTCAACAGCTACACGACGTGCCAATATTGAAGCAACATCATGTAATGCATTGCTACGTTCTCCTTCTTTTTGTTTTATTTTTTCTACTTTTCTTAGCTCAACACCTTAACACAAATAGTATATATTTTTTAATTAATAAGACATATTTTAAACATTCATTGACATTATACAATATGTGTATAAACCAATATCTTACCATCTCTAATAGCCTTTAGCAAATCACTACGCGGATCATAATGAGCAACATGGCCTGGCCCAGGTGTTTTTTTCAAGCTCATTGTGCCGCTACTGATATTACTTACAGTTGTTTTTAAATCATTAATAATACCATTTAGCGGTCTCACATTATTACAGTCGGCAGGAAGCACCAATGGTTTCGATTGAATTATAATATTAGATGGAGACTTCTACATAAATTATAAAAATATTAAATAATATAATTAACTAACTTCACATACAACTATTAAACAATGTTTAAGTACTTACTTGTTTTGGTGGTGATTTTACATCTCCATTGGCTAATGATGCAGGTAGATCGGGCATTGGTGGTAATGGCGGAGGAGGTGGAATGTTTGCTGATGGTAATGGAGGACTAATAGATACAGGTGGCGGAGGAGGTGGTAAAGGTTCAGTAAAAGGTAAGTTGTTCTCAATTGGAGGAGGTGGCGGAGGAGGTAATGTTTCACGGTTGGAACTCAAACTGCGACCACGAGTTGGAGTGCTGGCTGATGATACAGTGGGTGTACTAAATAGAAAATTAATGTTACTTTAATATTGGTAAAAATTATGATCAGTCAAAACTGTATCTCACTTACCTGTTATTTGAATTATTATTGCTTGGAGGAGCAGGAGGTGGTTGAGATGGTCTAATTCTACCTCCCCGACTAGGTGTACCCAATGGACTAATTACTTCACCCATACTGCCTGTGTACTGGTAATTATTTTGTTGCGTTTGATGATTGTATGCATTAGATTCATCATACATCATATTATTGCTACTGAGTGGTGCAGCATAGTTATTGCTAAAACATAAAAAACTCAATAAAAACTATTCATAACAGTACCTATATTATAATGTAAATTTTAAAAATATGTTAATTTACCTATCAATTATATTCATAGGGGGAGGACTATAAATACGTCCATCTACCATATTATTTCCAGTATGATGATTATGAAGTTGCTCTGGACCATAGGATCGACGTAACTCTATACTATTTGGTCGTGATGGTCGATGTTGATCATTCATTGACAAGCCCAACATCATTGTACTTTCTTCCATATATTCATAAGGCTAAACAAAATATAAGCAGTTAAAAATTATAAACTTCATGATTTTATAATATATTAAGTTTTAATATATATTGATAAGCAATGTAGAGTACATTTTTAAATATTGACATAAAAATTAAGAATAAAATATAAATTTTTTTAATTAACTTAAACTATAAAATGTATACCTGATGTGGTGCTCTATAATGAGAGTTATCTTGAGGCATAATATATTCTCCGTGTTGTGTAGCAAGTTGTCTTTGCCGTTCTCTCGTACTATATGGTTGTCGGACTCTTTTTTTATGACGACCACCGCTTCCTTCTGCTTTAGGTCTATGAGGCTAATGAATTGGAAAAATTAAAGTCCATTAATGAAGTTTATAATGTAATACATAAGTAAAAATAACCCAAATTCAAGAAAATACTTTTTTTCCACGATCATGCATCATTTTCTCCGTGTCTTTTAGCATTTCTAACCTCCATAGATTGAAAAAATAATCTGGATCAGTATAGAACTTCATACCATCCTTACCATCCTCTCTATATATATTTAAAAAAAAAACAATTATACTTCATGTTCAATATTATTTAATTTTATCCTTTTAATTACCGGTAAGGATTAAGTTTATAAAGAGGAGGTGGCTTATCACATTGAGAATACATTTCAAGCATTGGCGCTGGCATTGTATCCCTTGAAAGAACTTGTTGATCGAATACAATAGCACTTTTAAAAGCTTTTCTCATATGAATGTCTTGTAAGGATACTAAAACAACAATATATATTATTTAAATGAATAATAATAAATGTATAAGGAATTTAAATTAAATAATGTAAATTACCTTCTTCACCAGTACTATCTAACTGTTTTGTGTTAACAGATAATCTGTCTAACCTAATTTGTAATGAGTTAACTCGTACAGTAAGTGAATGGGCTTCACGTACAAGTTCACCAAACATATCTTCAGCTTGTTTAGATAGACTTGATAGCTGACGGACTGTATTAGCAAGGGTGCCATTTGTAACAGCTTCTAACTCATTAGATATTGAACTTGTAGCACCATAACTTCCTGCTTGTGAGACTGTGTTACGTGCTACATGCACAGGTTCTACAACACGCTTTGGCAATGGCATAGTTTATGTACGCTGAAAAATAAAGCCAATGAAATTATGAAGATTTTAATTATTTAATATTTAATATTTAATTATTCCCCAACTATATAATAAATAAAAAAGAGAGATTATGATTAAAGTTTGATATATTACAAGGAACAGAGCATGTGGATTATTCCTCAGTATAAAAATGTTTAAAATACATATTTTCTATTTATGTACGACCTAATAATGAATATTAATATAATTTGAATGAGTTATATTTATTGTTAAGTACAAATAAATGTTATGCTATAAGTAAATTTATAATTAAATTATGATGGATTCACACAAATTTAACAACCAAGTTACCTAAAATAAAAATTTACTTAGTTCTGAACTCTATAAATATTATAAGTATACTAATTAATTATAATAAATTATTTAAAAGTTTCAGTTTATAACTATAAAATAAATACATTAAAACTGCATTAAGTATAAAATAAACAGTATCATGGGTATTTTATTTTATTGGATATAGTACCTATTATACTTTTGCTGTCTTCTTGCTGAAAATTTATAATTCCAAACTCCCCATGTTTTTAATCAATTACAATTAGATAGGTACTATATAGTTGCTTGTTATTATGACATCGCCCAACTAGTGATGAGGGTCAATTTAAACATTAATTTGTTACATTGATACACATGAGATAGGGGGCATGTTGAAATACATTTATTACTTTTAATTCACATAAATTACATTTTAAAACATATATAGTACAATACCCCCCATAAGTATTTCCTACTTTATTATTATATTCATAGTACAGATGGATAAATGTTATTGTTTTTATATAATATCAATAAACCTATTAAAATTTAGATTTCCAAATTTTATTTTTGTTATTAATTATTACCGAAATCATTACTATACTAGGTACCCATCTAATAATTTTTTTGTTTAATTAATAATGTATTTAAATACATATACATTATCATAAATATTTCCATAAGACTATTAGAAAGACAAATTCTCAGATCATATCAATCTGCTGCCTTATTACTCCCACCAACCTACAAAAAAAAATAGTGTAACACTGATCTGTACATGTAAAAACATATGTATAATTTCCACATAATATACTACCTACACAATACAGACATAGGTATGAGTATATTCTATGTCATTATAATATACAATAATATATCAATATAAGATAAGTGATTTAATTTATATGAATAGGTATTTTTTTTAGTTGTTCATATCTCCAGTTTTGGCAATTTTTTATGATAATTTTTGCCAAATCTACCAACCTAAAAATAATTAAGAAGAGAAATAAGACAAGTAGTACCTTTTGATATTAATTTTAATATTTTATTACCAATGTGTAGTTAAGTAAATTTATTTTTTGTTCTATAGATTTGCTTTGTAAAGTATTAGGTACTATAATAGTCTAGACTTGTTAGTTGTTACTATCATTAAACTATAATTAGATTTGATTTTCAAAGTTACATAGCTTATTATTTTTAATACTTATCAGTTTTATAAGCCTGTTTAATATTATTATCTCATTAATGCAATAAAAAATATCTTAAAATGTGGAGATAATTAGGTATAACAAAACCTGTGTATAATAAAGAAACGCAGAATAACAATAAATAAAAAAAAAAACTAAATTTAATTATATGTCTGCTTGTTGTGGTGGTGGGAGGAGGACAATGACATTTTTGAGAAGTTATTGGCTACTAGTCTAATTAATCATCTTAAATATTTCAAAATATTAAGAGTCCATTAAATACTAAAGTAGATATTATCTCACCTACACCATAATCTTGGTAGCTTGTATTATCATAATACCTAAATTTAACAGACTATGCATTAAAAAACTTGATTTATAAACCAACAATTATTTATTATGAACTATAATTAATTATGGTTCATAACAAATAACTATTATAATAAAAATTTAGTAAAAACCAATAAATGCAGTTATTTATCCAAACCTTATAACATGAAACTACCGAGAAACTAGCTACCAAGAAATGACCTTATTCAATAATGTAACATTGTAACCTATTGAAACGATAAACTATTCATCCGAATTAATTTATTTTAAAAACTGATGATTGATGACTGATAATACTTTAATATCAATCGTAATAAGTTAATAGGTATTACCCATAATATTATGCATTATTTTCTACATAACTATACAAAAACTGTTTGATTTTCCAAATAATTTAAATCTTATTGTTCATATAATAACCACACTATCTATTAGACACAATAGAATAATAACTATGATCTATGAGAACCATTTTGTTCATAAAAACCAGATTAATTTATTCTATTTAGTATTTAGTCATAATGCATATCAGCAACATACTTTTACTGATAAGCATGACACACAGTATCTAAGTACCTATATGTTAAAAATTAAAATAAGATCATACATCATCTAAATCCAACATTTCTGAGTTATTGTCAAATAACGCATATAAATATTGATAGTAAAGACAAATTAAATCATAAATTAATTAATAACCAATAAAACTGAAATTGCTATCAATCAGAAATGTTTATAACGGGCGTTTCCCGTGGTATAAATACAAAAGTTATTCTACAAAGACCTCTTAGTGACACCTAATGTTATAAGTTTGTGAGTAATAACAAATATTTTAAAACATCAATATTACAGTCGATGACATCAGAGAATTGTAAACAAAACATTGATAAAATATACAAACATCCAGTGGAAAGATTCTAACATAGGTAAGTCGGATACCTAGTCAAGCACCTCGACAATGCGGAATGAAAACAGATAACAAGCAAATTCAATTGGACGCCTGCCACCCCCGTATCCCAACATATCTGTGCATAGTGTCTGGTCTCACGATATGTTATAAGCAACCTCAGAACAGAGTATGATTATGTTGCCATAGACTTGGACAGTCACGCAGCTGTCATCGATCACACACAACGAACAGTGCCTACACAATTTATGAAATACCTATATAATATACATAAATGTTGAATTGTACACGCCGTTTCGATCATACTGCCGACGAAAATAAGGTAGGTAATGAGGAACAGAAATAATAATAAAATATTTACACAGACAACGCTAGTGCTCAGTGCGACTTGTTGTCGGTGGCACGTCCACTCACCTCGGTGGTCATTTATCGGTGATCGGGCTTATCCGTTTCGGGTGACGCCAATCGTGCGGGGTACTGGCGTCCGTCACCGCGGGAACATCGCCATGTCGACGGGTCAGACGCATCAGACGTCGACGGTACAGTACGTGCAAGAACGAAACAGGCGGCGGAAATTCGTGGCGCGCGATAGATAAACAACACGGTGGCTCAAGGACTGGCGTGTCGAGGCGGAGAAAACGTTCGATAGTCGATACCATCGATTATCAGTCGCGCTGGTGTTGTCCGCGAGCGACGGGATTGTAGTACCAACAAATGGCGTACGGTATAAAATATAATATTATATCACCGCCCTACCCGCGGTCCATGGAAGAAAAAACGCGCACTAACATATTTGGATAGTAATAATATTATACTCATGGACCACAGACTGTCCACTGACCACGAATTAAGATAATATGTATATATTTAGATAAATTCGTGCCACTTACCAATATTATAATTTATAGGTACCTATTGGCAAATAATTTAATTATTTGCTATCAGCGTGACTCATAAGGTCTGGAATAGGAATGATGAATTTAATTTAATTTTTCATATGAATGGGTAGTAGGTACTCATATGATAGTATGGGGAATAGACGTACCTACCGGGAAGCCGGGAATTCCCGGTGAACACCTTCCATAATGGGGCCTTTTTTATCGCTCGATGCAATGACTTCTTACGGCTTTAGTTGGAGAGTTTTTCAATATTTCCCGGTAAGCCAAAAATGGCCTGTCCGTATGAGCATACGTGATAGGTATTATTCGTTATTATTTATCAGTTATAAGTAGTTGTAACTTAAATAAACTAACTTAAACAAATAATATATAGCTTAAAATGTATACTTTATAGGTCCATATCAGCAGTGCGTGTATACCGCCAAAGTCCAAAATGATGTAGCCATAGTAGCCTTGTAAGTAGGTACCTAATGTAAAATATAATAATAATGTACCAATATTATAATATTATTATAATTTATATGTATATACAAAATATATTAATATAGTATATTGAATAATATACCTAATATTGAATATATTATAGTGTGATACCACGATAAAGGTTATCTATTACTAATATAATATACAAATAAACAATAAAAGTCATCTATTGACTATTGGCTAAAAACTAGAAAATAATTGTATTTTGGTAAAATCTAGGAGTTCTGAATACAGAAATTTAAAATAAAACATGTCATTTGGCCATCGTACTTAGTGTTTAAATTATAGGTATATTGTAAATTAAATAAATTCGCCATTATTGACACAATAAAAAATTATTTCCAATGTAATAAAACAATATTTTTTACAATGATTAAGGCGTGTACTCATGAATTTTTTTAGGACTACATCACTGCATATAGGAAAATACACACATTGGCTGCGTAGGTCGCACATTAAGCTCGGCAAAAGGTAAGGATAGGTCAATTATCAGTTGTAGGTCGCACATTGGACCGGTGTCAATATTTTTTTATACATTTTAATTTTATATGTATATGCATATTATATATTATATTTTAAGGAAATTAGTTTTTGTAAAATTATAAGAAAGTGAATTATGACATAATAATAATATGACAAATAAAACTGTAGACACGTATACACCAAGCATGTGTAAAATAATTTGTGAAAAGTGCATTGAATAAGGTTAAATATTTACACCAAATGTATAACATTTTCGTTAAAACATCTTTTTTGAACCCGACTGCAGTTCCACGGTGACCTGCTTTCCACCCAAGTGCTTTAACCTAATCATTTAGAAGGATAACCTTATCTCCAAGAACAATAAGTTGAGGCTATACTCAAGACACTTACTTTCTCAGTGATTCTATATGGATCCGAAACATGGGCACTCAAAGTGGAAGACGTAAAGCACATAAACGCTTTTGAGATATGGGTCAATAAACGAATGTAAAGAATCTCTTGGATGGAAAAGAGGACTAATATCTCAATCTGAACGTGTTAAAAGTGGAAAGAAGGCATGCAGTGATATGCAAACCGAGGGTCATAAGGTTCTTTGGCCATTTTATAAGAAGGGATGGATCAAACCTGGAGAAGTTGATGATCAAAGGAAATATTGAAGGGGAAGGGGTCGAGTTAGAACACCAATGCGCTGGATAGACTAAATCAAAACCATCAATGGCTATCCCCTAAACTTTAGGACCTAAAGAATGCCATTAGGTTGGCAGACAATTTTGAGCGTTGCAAAGGGATTGTTGTCAATGTCAATTGAAAGGTCACCTAACTTCCGTTTTTGGAAGATGAACTTAAAAAGAAGAACCCTTGTGCAGTTCGACCATTGCCTATTTTTTTACCAAAGTGCAGTTCGACTAAAATGAGTGAAATTAGCCCTTACCCTTTTATAGTTGTGTGGGATCGATCCTGGGCTCACATTGGTGTTAAAAATATTGACCCCTCCACCCTAAAATTTTATTGGATTTCCGTCTATGACTATAGCCCTAAAGGTACCCATTTTAAGTAAAAATAAAAAGATATTATGTTCTATACCTATATTAAATTTTCCAAACAGATAACTCTAAAAATGATAATATACTTTACATAATAATGATTAATTAATTTTCATTGTTAAAAACTCTGTCAATTTTATCAAATACAAAATATAAAGAATTCATTTCTATTTTTACGTAAACTTTTGATATTTTACATTGTAAGCTATTTGTCCTAAATCCTAATTGAGTAAACAATGCAGTACATTCAAATTGTTTTTGGGGAGGGGCAATTTTGATTGGAAATAAATATGTTTATATTGTTGTTCATTGTTATTATTATAAGTTATAAGTTATAACTATGTTAATTATTCTTTATTACTTATTAGCAATGCATTATATTATTATACATTAATTAGGTATAAGTCTAGGGAGTAGGGACCAGATTTATATGTAAATGCATATATTTATTTATTTATTTCAAACATTACGCCATTACGGGCAGAGTCCAATTACATTACATGAGTAATTGTATATATTAATTATACAATTACATTTAAATAAAACATATATCTTATTTAGTAGAACGATAAATATGTATTGGAATAAGCTTTTTGAAATCTGATGAGAATTGTCCCCGATTTATTAGATCATTCTTATTCAAATAACACTAATTGTATTTTGCATATTTCAACGTTTTAACATATTAAATGCTTATTTGTAGTTTTATAGTGCATATTAATATTATTTATAGACTAATAGAACATATTTTTTTTTCGTCTTTTTTTCACTTTCAGTCACATAATAACGACATTACTACGACCGGTCTTTATTGCCAAAGATAAGATGACATACTCATAAACGACATAAACTCATACTCTTAAATATATAATATTGATATAGATAAATACGTTGTTCATATAATAGAGTTCAAGGGGACCGGTCCAATGTGTGATCCACCGACTAAATTGTTATGCTTGTTAGTTGTTATAGTCCTACTGCAAACGTATTTTTTAAATCTGATAAAAAATCATCAAATAATTGAATTTTTATCGGGTGGCATGACCGCCACTATTCTTCTTTAAGTTGGTGGTCTAATAGTAGAGATGCACCATTAACTTTTATATTATATTTGGACTTGACTAACTTCCATAATGACTATTGTTTGAGTATGAATACCAGTATTTAGATCCACAAAATTGTTAGCAACAGTTTGATTAATAAGTCCATGGTCCTTCAGAAAACTATACGCTCGCCACTGATCACTGTGAATCCTTGTACCAATTTCTACCCCTCTTTCTATTATTGGTTAGAGCGTTTGTTGATCTTTCTTTTCTACAATGAAAAATCAACGTTCAGCTTTGTTGTCATTAATACAACATAAATCAAATAGCAATTACCCACGGTCCCTGTATTCTATTCTCGTAATTTTGTCGGTTATTTTCTATCGAAGTTTCATTTTTATCATTTGATGTTTCATCGCTATCCTCATGTGATCTTGGGTTGTAAACGACCGCGATTATATTCCCTTGAAAGAGGGATTCAGCTATCTGCAATACAATCACAGAATAAATGTAATCAGGACCATCAATCCATCTTTGATCTTTTTGAAAACTGGTGAACAACCAGATTTTTCCAGTCAATTACAGTGGATTTACTTCTACCTGTCCATAAAAGAGCATAATGTATTAGTATCACCAAGCATCAGTTAGATATGAGCTGTTTGTACCACGGTATTCTGTTTATATAGTACTATCTATTAAACCAAGGTTAAGGAGTTTGTCGACCGTTCGGGAGGCGAAGGGAGGGCCTTAGAGTTTTGCGACCGGACCTGTTGTCTAGTGTCTACAGAAAATAGTTACAACTTACAAAGATAGTTACAGTAGATTAGTGTAGTATAAAGGCAATTAAGAGCCAAACCAAAATCGGTCAGTAGGCGCCCACCCAGGTCGGATTGAATAAGACTGTATATTAACATGTAGATTAGACAAACGGTTCTCAAATGTGTGATTTCTATTTACTTTACCATTTACTTGAAGTGGTAAAACTATATTTTAAAATATCCTTTTCTAAATATTTTTCATACAATATAGTACAATAACAGTTCGACCTAATTAAAAGTAAATTTAAATAATGTTTTTTTTAAAGAGATGCTAGTTAAATATTATATAAATATGCTTTTTGGTGTATAATTTCAATGAGATAGTGATTCAATTTTTTTTTGTCGTTTCAAGAGGTCACATTAACTAAAAAAAATTAAATGCATATGAAAATTGATTAAATAATAACTAAATATAATGACATATCAAGTGACATAATAAAGTAGGTACCTGCCGAATTATCAGTTCATAAGACACATTTAAAAGGAACCTATTAATATTTATAATCACATATAACTATAAATATGTAAGTAAGTTGTATGTAACATGTCACTGACAAACAATTTGAATGAACTGTTTATACATTCTACATTTTTTTTTACTTTTCAAATTTAATTAAATAAAGGAATCTACTCCAATACTGAAAGTATGCTATTCGACATTCACACAATTTTCATAACTATAATAGACATAGGTAATCAGTATGATCAAAATAATAAAAAAAAAAACCATTTAATTTTATTTCAAGTTATTATGGGTAATATGTTATTGAGTATAATGGTAGTTTCAATAAAAATGCAGTTTAATTTGAAATATTTGATATAATAAGTATTTACTATATATTCAAATAACACTGATCAGAAAGTGGCAATCTCCTCAAATTCCTATAAATATGACACTTTTTGAGGTTTAATAATTCAATTTAAAACTCATTGCACCATTATCATTCTTGTTAATATTAAGTTAAAAAACTTATCATTCTTAAAGTTGATATACATGACAAATTCATAAATGGGGACATTGTAATTTAAATTTAAAAAATAAACATACATTATTTAACCACTTAAAATTATATATTTTTTTAAATTATTAGAACTTAATCTATTTAATATTAAATATTTGTTTTAATCACAATTTGAAAAAATAACTACATAAATAAGTTGGTTTTTGTAGTATTATATCAATGATAAATAAAAATACATTATGATGTAGTAGAAGGAGGAGACACAAGTATAACACCATCTCCTCTAACAAACAACATAGGTATAGTACGTTTAGTAGTCTTATATACTTCTTCAAATGTTTCTTCATCAACTTCAATAGTAGTAATAGTCTCTTCAGCTTCTCCTAACACCATGTTTAAATGCTGATCAAAAGCCTAAACAATTAATATATTTATTTTATTTTATTCAAAAGCATACATGTTCAGCTAATTAATTGATAGTTTACTGAGATAAATTAAAGATAAACTGAACCAAAAATTGTATAATAGTATTAGTATAATTGAATCATTGTTCTAGATTTTCTTAGTTACTCTTGATTACTGGATTATAGTAACTATGAAGTACTAAGTACTATTTTTGGTTAATTAATTGATCTTTTTAAAAATATTAATAATATTTACATGAAGCCGACCACGTAATTCTCGGTCGTGGCGCATCTTAACATAGATTCGTTCATCTACACTAAGACGAATTAAATCAACAGGCTCTTTGATTGTCACAAGTGAAACTGGCTGAAATAAGTAAAAACATTACATTAAGTGCTTTAACAGTATAGTTAACATTATTTTACCTCTGATTCTCCTTCTGGCATTTTAGTTACCATAAATACAACTTTTTCAAAATAAGTTTCTTAAAATAATTGTAACAGACGTAAGCTAGGCCTTAAATTATAGGTAACTAAGTAAGTAACAAATAAATTAATAATGTAGAAATAATTTATAATTTTACTGGTGATCGCGATTGTTGTTAAAAATTGAATATGAATGATAATTGTATAGAAAACAACATAACCTCAATGATGAAATATATTTTGTTTTAGTTTAATAAATAAATACTAGAGTGCACTGTAAGTTGTTTTAACAGTATTAATATAAAAAAACCCAGGCATCAGATATTGATAATAAATATAATAATATATTATATTATCGGTGTGCGAAGACTTTGGTTTGTAGTGGCATGGCTAGGGGGAGAGTATGCGGCGCATAAAATGTGTTCCCCAATTAAAGTATAAGTTCTCATAATCAGTAAATGGTCAACTATCGCCTTGAAAATATTTGTTATTACCAATATTTTTGTTTTTATTATTATTATTATTATTATTATTAAGTATACTGCATAATATTATGAAAAAATAATAGGTTTTTCAACATTTTTTTTTTAACATAAATATGTTTTTGAGCTGGGTACAGATATTTTTATTTTCTAACCTATTTTGCGTAACGTTTTGTTGAACATCATAGGAACGAATAAAATGTTAAAATTACCTAATTCCCACTAGGTACCTATGTATACAATTAACGGTTATTTATTTATTTACATATTTATTAAACGTAAATTTTCTTTGAAGTGGAAAATATCAAGTAGCGTGTTATATTTATATCACACGATTACCACAACTGATTTTTTTTTATTAAAAATTAATACTTATTTTTATTAAAACGTTTTTATTTAAAAGGTTAAAAGATATAAAATATAATTTGATAATTCTCGTTATATAATTATAAGCCGTAATGCTATAAACATCAGTAAATTTAAAAATAAGGTATAGGTATATTAAACTAAATATATACTAAATAAAATATATTAAGTGTATGCATTTTATATAGAATATAGGTAGTGTAATATTGTATAGGTTAAATGTACCCACCTAATATAATATATTCATATAAAAAATTAAAAACTTATTAATTAAGAATTACTTGGTAGTCACCACTTATTAGACACATTTTGGGACCAAACTATTTGAGACTATTAACCGTTGAGATTCAATTAGGGGAAAACTGAAGGTTCAAGAATAAAAAGATATACCATACATAGACATATAGCATATAGGTATATTAAGCATTATAATAAAAAAATGTATTTACTATCAATTATTAACGCTGTATAAAATAGGTACCCATAGTGTAACTGTAGGTACTACTGTAAGATGAAGATAATGAAGACTATAAGTTATAACAATGAAAAAAATTGAATTCCTTAAATTTTGGCATCGTTATTAAAATCTCCAATTGCACCTCTGCATGAGTATCTCAACTTATCGGTCTGAGACGGAGAAGATTGGTGGTGGTGCCTACGACGGGAATTGCCCTCCCTGCAAAATCCCTGGCCGTCCACTGGCCCACCTTGAAATCTTATGAAAATTGAAATATTAAAATTTACATCAAAACTAAGTAAATATAAATTATTTTTCATTCTCTTTTATTAGTATGTGTAAGACTCGTAAGAGGAGAAAATATAAATGTGTATTATGGAAACACGATAGGTAATTATTACTCACGATCATAATACATATTCTATACCCATTTCTCAATTTCTGTCTATAGCCATAGCCAGTATACACTATACCACATAATAACATAAATAACTTAATTATTAAGACCTTTAAGGACGTACATAATGTCATTCACCAATGTGCATTAGAAAAAAAATTATCAATTAATGTTTAATAAATAAATAATGATCGTCAAAATCAACACAATTTTACGATCTCTGAACACAGCATAAAATAATATTGGTTGATGAGAAATTTAAACATGTTTTTAGAATTAGATAAAACTTGTTCTTGTTGCTTTGACTATTTTACTATGTAAAAAAAATAAAAACACAAATGCTTAACACTACCTGGTTCAAGACAAATACCTAACTATAACTTAAGTAATTTTAATCAAAACAAAATTAAAGTATTTTAATTATTAGTGCATTGTCCAAACACTCCAAACAATTGTTATTCAGTAATTTTATAATTTGTACTTTTGATTACCTACTTATTTTGTAACTTTCCATACAGTATATACATGTATTAATCACCTTTGTTCATAATCAGCATAGGTATACTTGTAAATTATCAATATATCATCAATACATCAATAGTGGCGCTGAGAAATATTTTAAATACTCATATATATACATATATCTAAAAAGTAAAAATGTGTTTAGTATAAAAATACGTACCTTCATGATGTTTGTTACAGACTCGCTCACCTTGGCGCAATCCAGTATATGCTGTACTTATTATTATTAAACATTTTAGAACATGGATAAATTATCGAATTTGATAAACAATTCTGTTTATTCGTGATTTGCGATACTTACGTATTTTTATTCCGTATTTCCGTACGGATGAAGTGAATTTCAACTTAGTTTCGTAGCTATAAAAGACAATATTCCAAAATAGGAAATAAATTCCTGAAATACATTCATGTAGTGCACTTAAATACTGTGACCTACCTACCTAATCGCTGGAAAAATATTATAATATATACTTTTACATAAGACACAATTCAACTAGAAACGTAATTTAAGATTAAGTAGATGAATATTTGATAACATTTAGTAGAAAAATATGTCTGTAAAAATAACTGTGTTTATATATTTTTATATTTTTTGGTTACAGAATAATGAACTATTAATGAGAATCTTTGTTCTAAATTTTCAATCCTTATAGTTATAAAAACTGAACATTTTATAATTTTTTAATTACAATGTTGATAATTTTCGAGATTTTATTAAATTTTGTCAAATTTCAAACTTTAAATGCCTATAAAAAAATTGTAGGTACATAGGTATTTTTAATATTTTTCAATTACTATTGTAACAATATATAAGGAGCCTTATATTAAATTTTCAGACAAATAAAATTTTATTGACATTCATAAAAAAAATTGAAATTTTAAAAAGTCTGTAAACAACTTGAAACTAGTCAAAATATTTTGAAAATTTTATCAAGTAAAATATAATAATTGATATAATAAACATGTTGTGTAAATTTCAAGTGTCTACAGTTACTCGTTTTTGAATTACAGCAAAATAAGAAAATCTCTACATGAGATATAGAGTAATTATATTCAAGGTTGTAAAATTATGAACTTCAAACGCTCATAAAAATGTAATAAGACTTTGTTCTAGACATTTTTTTTTGATAAAGGTAGACAAACTTATGAAGAATCTTGTATTACATATTCATATCTTAGATTTAAAAATAACATTTTTTATGAATTTCTACCTCAAAATAATTTGCATATTTTCGTAACTTTTACGTATATTTTGTCAAAATTGGAACTTTAAATGCTTATAAAAAAAAATTGTGACTATGTATTTTTAATATTTTTCAACTACTATTGTAACAATGTATTAGGAGCTTTGTACTAAATTTTCAAACTTTTTTACTCAACAAATTCTCGTTTTTCCTTAATTTTTAGTTTATTTTTCCTGGAGCTTTTGAAAACTATTGGGAATTAAAAAAATTACCTCCCGAATGCACTAACTAGATTCACTTTCCCATCGAACTAGATACTGAAGTTGAAATCGTGTACACAGACACAAAAAAAAATAAAAATAAAAAAACACACATCATTGTAAAATCAATACATTCATCGCTCCGCTCAGAATCTAAAACAAAAAAATGGTTGGATCCTCTCATGACATTTTTTTTATTACCATTTTTCACTTCAAACAAATGTAATAAAACACGTTCACGCTATATAATACCTATTTAATATTTTTATAAAATAAAAGGAATATAATGCATTAATGTAAATAACTTAATAAGTAATAAATATATTATGGTAACAAAAATCGATGGTGTAATGTTGTATAGGTACCTAGTTATTATCATAGATATATCTATAGAAAGATAATAATATATAAAATGATTGTGTTTACGTGGTTGTGGTTAATAGATTCAACTACTTGACCACTGTTTACGAACATTTCAGAGATTTTGCATAGGTAACCTGGAAGGTTTAGATAGCAGTTTGAACGACTGGTTATTTTTATATTTTTTTTGATGACATTTCATATAAAGTATTAACAACTATCATGCATGATTTGCTTTGTAACTGTAGGTACCTAGTGTTGGTGTGTCTCCGCTGTTATAAGTTGTTGTTAATTAATCGAAACTCCATTTGAAAATTTCAAATTAACAATTTGGCAGATAAGAAACAAAACCCGTGTAGGAAAACTAAATGATTTGTTTCTAAAATATGCACCAAATGCACCATACAGAATCACCAAAAGCATGGTGTAATGTGTATCTAAATGCATTGCAATTATTTTAATTAATAAATAATAATAATAACGCTAAACTCGTTTGTAACTATTTATTATTTATTATATATTTATATCTGATAATAAACCTTACCCCATTTGATATCGAGCAAATCTATTCATGGGTAATTCAGATTGTATATATTATTATGACATATAAATACCCATGAGTTTAATATATTAATACTTGCTGACTATTATAACCTAACCTATTTACATTTTTGGTAAATTTAAGTCAATTTTTGAGAACAATTATCTTTAAAATATAAAATAAAAGTGTAAAGTGTATATTTTTTTTTTGAACTTCCTTTATTCTAAAATATTTCAAATTATTAATTATTTTTAATTACTTTATTATTATTTTTTTTTAGAATAGTTATTTTTATTCTTGAAAATTGATTTCTATTTGGATATTTGGTTTTAAAATTGTATATGTAAATTATATTGTAGTTGGATCTTCCTATATAATGCGTTACTATTAAAAAACGATAGGTATAGGCGTATGGCTGGAGTATAGCGGGGCTTGAGGTGATACAGCACACAGGACTCACAAATCATGAGTGTGGGTATATTTCCAGGTCTTTCCAGTTTCTAGTATACCAATCGCACTCCCAACATATTAAAAAACTCCTTGCATTTTTTCCAATAATTTTTTACCAACTTATGCACCATTTGCGATTTACTTATAAACTCCCTCCGTTAAACTTCCTACAATTCATTTTTCCTCATTTTATTTTAACAGCTTTAATTTTTTATAAACTATATATTGTAGTTAAATATAATAATAATTTCAACAGTACTTAGATCCCATATTGGACGGCAACACAATTATTATATCTATAAAATATGTAAAATATTTAATAAGCTATTATTATTGACGTTATTTGAAATATAAATACATAAAAGATTAAAGAATATAATAATTTAAATAATTTATAAACATATAATACATCAAATATAATAACAAAAATAAATTATAACACAAATTCCTTTTTTTTTCGTTCTTACTCTTATCGACATGTTTTAAAATATTAATCCAAAGGACTTTTGAAAGTTTTCACCATTCGTTTTCTATACAAAATGACATTTTCAAAATATTTAGACTATTTTTAAGATATTTATACCATGATCCTATTCACATAGTTGCGTACGGTATGTCAGAAGGCATTGACATTTGACTAAATTAGTTAATAGTAATAGAGAATGTGGGAGTGTGAGCCTTGACGGACTTTTTGGGTATTATAAATACTTAAAATCCGAAAATTGCTTTTTTCATGCATATGTAATAGCCAATAGGTGTGTTCTTTCATACATCTGACAACCACCTCAACCCTTATACAAAAGTTATGTATACAACATTGATCACTATGATGTAATAATATGTATAAGTATTATAATTACCATATTACTAATAAAAAATAGATTACTTCAATTGAATAAATAAATAGATTATTAAATATCTCAAAAAATAATAGCTGACTAACCGTCTCCACTCCGGAATCCGAATCATTTTTTAGAATGCAATGATTTATGAATTAAAATATAAAATATCCTTTATAGTGACCTATTCAATGACAAGGTATTCACAAAATCTACTTTACAATAGCACGGTGACTTCCCCTTTTTTTTAAAAAATGTATGCATATAGTTATATCTTATACATTTTAATGTTATTCTTACATTAGGATAGAACCCTATTCTTATGGATACATTGTTACCAAATTTATAATAAACTATTGACGAATAAATATAGAAACTGATAGGTATATTTTTAAATTTAAATTATTTGTCCACCATGTATTTTTCATGAACAGACAACTAAACAATATGTCAGTATGTTTCTGGTATGTCGGTATGTCAGTCTAGGATATTTGAAATTATATTGATATTGTTATTTTACGGTAGCTGCTAAAGTTGAATTAATATTATTCATATTATTTAATTATTAACCTAAAATTATCAGTGATGCTAGAAAAATATTATAATATATACTTTTACTCGTTAAAATTAATTTTAATATGTAATTTCGTTCAAATTTGAACTTAAAATGTCTGTAAAAAATAACTGTGTTTATATATTTTTTAGATTTTTTTGTTTACAGTATGTATTATTTATTAGAATCTTTGTTTTAAAATTTCAATCCTTAGTTATAAAAACTGACCATTTTATAATTGTTTAACTACAATGATTGATAATTTTCGAGAATTTGATGAATTTTGTCAAAATTCGAACTTTAAATGCTTATAAAAAAAATGTGTGCCTATGTATTTTTAATATTTTTCAATTACTATCGTAACAATATATCAGGAGCCTTGTATTAAATTTTCATTATTTTTGGCCCAACAAATAAAAATTTATTGACATTTATAGAAAAAAAAACTAAAAAAATTGGAAACTGAAAATGTCCGTTAAAAGCTCAAAATAAGTCAGAATATTTTGAAAATGATATGGTGTGTAGAAAATGCTTATATAAACATTCGGTCAAAATTTCATGTCTCTACGGTCATTTCTTTTAGAGTTATACCAAAAACCAATTTTCGACAAAATCAATGTTGCGTAAAAATTCCCGTTTTTTCCTTAATTTTAGATTCTGAGCGAAGCGATGAATGTATTGGTTTTACAATGATGTGTGTTTTTTTTTTTATTTTTTTTTTTATTTTTTTTTTTATTTTTGTGTCTGTCATCACGTTTTAGGACAGAAAAAATGCTTCGATTTTCTTCAATAGTACCTTTTCTGATAGGAAAGTGAATCTAGTTGGTACTTTGGGGGGTCAAAGTCAAAATTTCCCAGTAGTTTTCATGAGCGCCTGGAAAAACAAATGAAAAATTATGGGAAAAACGGGAATTTTTACGGAAAACCAATTTTCGACAAAATCGATTTTGGTTTTTAGTATAACTCTAAAAGAAATGACCGTAGAGACATGAAATTTTGACCGAATGTTTATATAAGCATTTTCTACACACCATATCATTTTCAAAATATTCTGACTTATTTTGAGCTGTTAACGGACATTTTCAGTTTCCAATTTTTTTAGTTTTTTTTTCTATAAATGTCAATAAAATTTTATTTGTTGGGAAAAAAATTTTGAAAATTTAATAGTATAGGCTTCTAATATATAGTTTCAAGGCAGATGAAAAATATTAAAAATCCGTGGTCACAATTTTTATTTATATGTACCTAATCAAAGTTCAAATTTTTACAAAATACGTAAAAATGACGAAAATGTGCAATTTATTTTGAGTTAGAAATTCATAAAATTTTTCTTTTTAAATCTACGATTTGAAAATGTAATACAAGATTCCTCATAAGTTTGCCTAATTTTATCAATAAAAAAAAGTTTATAAGCAAGTCATAATAAATTTTTATGAGCATTTTAAGTTCAAATTTGTACAAGATTAGATATTCACTCGATTTCTCATGTAGCGATTTTCTTATTTTGTTGCAATTCAAAAACAAATAACTGTAGATGCATGAAAATTTCACTGAATGTTTATATAAGCTATTTCTATACACCATCTAATTTTGAATATATTTTGACTGTTTTTCAGCTTTTTACGGACGATTTCAGTTTTCAAATTTTTTAGTTTTTTTTTCTATTAATATCAATTACATTTTATTTGTTGGGCCAAAAATAATGAAAATTTAATACAAGGCTCCTGATATATTGTTACAATAGCAATTGAAAAATATTAAAATACATAGGCACACATTTTTTTTATAAGCATTTAAAGTTCGAATTTTGACAAAATTCATCAAAATCTCGAAAATTATCAATCATTGTAATTAAACAATTATAAAATGTTCAGTTTTTATAACTAAGGATTGAAAATTTAAAATAAAGATTCTAATAAATAGTACATACTGTATTCAAAAAATCTAAAAAATATATAAACACAGTTATTTTTTACAGACATTTTAAGTTCAAATTTGGACGAAATTACATATTAAAATCAATTTTAACGAGTAAAAGTATATATTATAATATTTTTATAGCATCACTGATAATTTTAGGTTAATAATTAAATAATATGAATAATATTAATTCAACTTAGCAGCTACCGTATAATAACAATATCAATATAATTTAAAATATCCTAGACTGACATACCGTCTCCGCTCAGAATCGTTTTTCTTATACAATGATATTATATCATTGAATTCAAATTTAATACCATCCATTATAGTACAGTGATCTACTTGTAGTCTACTGTACAGCGGAGCGACATCCACTTGACCCCCTTTTTTCATTTGTTTTTCACGGTGCTTTTGAAAACTGCTGGGAAATTTTAACTTTCGACCCCCCAAAGTACCAACTAGATTCCCTTTCCTATCAGAAAAAGTACTATTGAAGAAAATTGAAGCATTTTTACTGACCTAAAAGGTGATGACAGACACAAAAAAAAATAAAAAAACACACATTATTATAAAATCAATACATTCATCGCTCCGCTCAGAATCTAAAATAAAAATATCTTTCATACAATTATAAAAATATAAGACATTGTTTGAAAATACAAACTACGGTTTATCTTACCACCTGAATAGGTAGGTAATAGGTATTTGGTTTTGAACATAATAATTATAATAATTAAAAACGTATTTATAATTTATATGAACATTTTATATAGAGGCATAGTAATTTTCAATGATAATTAATATCGTTTCTACCTATTATGAAATATTCCTTTAGGTAGGTATATAATTATTTATGTTCAATTATTAACAATATACA
Organism: Nasonovia ribisnigri; assembly: GCA_027563435.1. NCBI lineage: Eukaryota > Metazoa > Arthropoda > Insecta > Hemiptera > Aphididae > Nasonovia > Nasonovia ribisnigri. The sequence goes on from JANEHU010001114.1 coordinate 62,592, forward strand.
TGTATATTTATATACAGCGTGATTCACCAAGGATGCTCACCTCTACTTTTTCATTTAATAATACATTTATAAAAATTATGATTTTTTACATTTTCATGTAACTAATTTTTAAACAATTTAAAATATATCGTTATAAAGGTGTATCCTATGGTGATAATCGCCCCTTTTTCTGTAAATTGTTAAGTAGGTGGGTAGGTACTGCGTAGATGAATTTTTTGAAAATATTGAAACATCCATTTTTGAAAGAGTAGTTTTTAATTATTAAACTTTGTGTACTAATGATAATAGGTTTGGGTGATATGGAGGTTTGGAAATGATAGTAATTAATATAAATTTATCAACATTTATATTTTATAAATATTGTTGGAGTATAATGCATTATAACTTAAAAGTACTAAATTATATCGGTACATCTATTTTATAGAAGTTTTATAATTTATAAAACCATTATTCTTAGTATATACATTAAAAAAATTCATAAACTACCCCTTCGAATTTTAATTCAAATACATCGAACTTTTCAAACAAATAATCGAGGTACTTAAAAATGTAAAGAAAATAAGATTGGTTCTCTTTCAAAAAAAAAAGAAGAAGTTTGTATAGTCACAGGACCACTCCGTAAATGTTGTAAGTATTTGAAAATGTAATAGTTCTTTATTTAGCCAGTGTAGGTACTTAACAACTCCAAAAATTAGAATTGGAATATATGTATTGTTAAAGAAAAGTAGGGGTGAGCGATACTTAATGAATCGCCCTGTATAATATGTACCTATAATAAATAAAATGTAAAATAGGTATGTAGATATATTTTACACTGGTAATGAGTAATGACTAATGACCAATATGTTTAGGTACATAACATTATAGTACTATTCAAAGTTTGAAATAGTGGGGATTTCCTGATAAACCTGAATCCATGCCCTACCATGAATACAATTTATAAATAATAACACCATAATAGTATGTACGTTGTATACGTCAAAAAACTTTAGTTACAAAGAAGATTTAAACCATCACACATCGTAATATATTTTAATATTTCGCCTTGATAAAGAATATCAGTATGATGTTCAAATTATTAAGTTTTATTTTATTTGTGACAACAGGTAGGAATGGTACGCATTAAAATATTATTTAAATTAAACATTTAAACCTACTTATAATAACCAAAACATGTTTACTAAATAAAACTATGTTTTATCAGTTTTAGCAGTTCAAAAAACAGATTATAAATTCTTAGGATGTTTTTTGGAAGAAAACTTATTAACTCTTGGGGAAGAGAGTCGTATTTTAAATCCAGTATCACCTCAATCTTGTTCAGATTTTTGTTCTGAAAAGCAATATACATTTTTTATTCTTAAATATGAGTATGTCCTTGTTGTATTATTTTATAATAATACATTTAATTATATTATATTATATTATATAATATTAATTATATTTAATTTAAAAATATTTAGCAAAATAGTTATTTATATTGATTTTAAAAAAAAAATTGTCCTATAATTCATTATTTATTTCTTATTTTTTTTAGCACTTGTTATTGTAGCAAAAATTATGTATCAAGACTTATGCGACAACTTGATTTCGAGTGTTCAAAAAAATGTTCTGGAGATAGTTCAGCTTCATGCGGAGGAACACCAAATTTAGTGTCTTCATATATAACGGATAGTTCAAGTAACTACCTAAGTTCAAATGATTTATTTTAAACATTTTAAAATTATATTAAAACGTTAATTCTTAACAATCCTCTCCATGTTAGTAACCATGAGAATCAGCCATCAAATGCGATTTTAGAGGATGTATGATAATGGTGTGATGGAGGAAGTCCCTTTTGACCTAAGCTAGGATTTTTTTTTTAATAGATATCTACAGCAATAATTTATATGATATAGTTTAAAAATATAATATAATTTCGTTGTCGGATCGTCATTGAAGAATTAAAGAGTTTAGAGCTATTTTTGGATTGTTCTCCGTTCCGATGTTATCGAAGATATTATTTTTGAGGGTTTGACATATTGGATATATTATTATTGCCTATTTGACTATATTCTACTTTGAACGATTTAAATGGATGTTAAACTGTTTTGAGACAATTTAAATGCAAATCGATATATCATAATCTCAAAAACAATATTCTTTATAAATTTTTGTAATATGTTATTTTAATCCAATCTATAATAGATTGTCCAAAAACAAAAATGATTTTGCGTGAATTCGTTTTTTCTATGTTGCGTGTGAGTCAGATAGATGACAACTTGCAGTGCGCTGATATACACTTAACCAGAAAAAATATAAAATATACTTACTAATAAGTACTATAAGTACTAACAAGTTACATAGCTGCTTTAAACAGTTAATCATTGTTCAAAAACAAACTGTTTAGTGGGTTATCTACTTTTAACTACCTATTTTAGATTCTGAGCGCAGCGTTTTACAATGTGTTTTTTTTTCTTATTATTTTTGTATCCGCCGCATCACTGTTCGGGGCAGTTAAACTGCTTCAACAGTATCTTGTTTAGCGGTAAAGTGAATTTAGTTGAAGCATTTAGGAAGGCAAACTTAAAATTCCCTACAGTTTTCAAAAGCGACGGAAAAAACAAAATCAAAATGACGGAAAAACGGGGATTTTTACTCAAAATAAGTTTTGGACAAAATCGATTTTGGTTCTTGGTGTATTCTAAAACAAATAACCGTAGATAGTACTAGATACATAACATTATCACTCATGAATGTTTATATTAGCATTTTCTATACAAGGATAACATTTTCAAAATATTTTGAATTATTTTGAGCGGTTTACGGACATTTTTAATTTTCAAGTTTTTAGTTTTTTTTTTTTTAAATGTCAATAAAACTAAATTTTTTGGGTCAAAAAGCGAGAAAATCTAATACAAGGCTCCTGATATATTGTTACAACTACGGTTGAAAAAAAATAGTCACATATTTTTTTTATAGATAAGCATTTAAAGTTCGAATTTTAACAAAATTTAAAAATAAATTCGTAGTTAAGGATGTATAAAATGTTCAACTTTTATAGCCAAGGAATGAAAATTTAAAACAAGGTTCCACGTAAGAAGGTAAATAAATTACTTTATTCACAATAATATCATCAAGTATATATACTAGCTCAGAATCGTTTTTCGTATACAATGATATTTTATCATTGAATTCAAATTTAACACCATCCATGATCCATTACACTATTACAGTGACCTACTTGTAACCTACTGTACAGCAGAGCGACACCCGCTTTCCCACCTTTTTATATCGGAAATCTAATCGTGTTGCTTTTCACTTTCATACATTCTTTTTTGTTTACAAATATTTTTAGTTATACTGTTTACTATAATTTATTTATAATTATACAAATACATATTTAAATAACCAATTTTAAAGTGTATGACTTTTGTTGATTAATAATGTTTGTATAGTAATTTATAGTATTTATTTTCAATTTCAGAAGCAAGCAACTTTATGGGACATGGTGGTTACCCAATACCAATTTATCTAGGATGTTACGCTGAAACTCCAAACGATGATGGAAATCGTTTATTAAAAGGTCCAGCTGCTCCATATACGTATAATACTCCTCAGAAATGCTCAGAAATATGTTTCAAGATGGGATATTTATTTTTTGGAGTTACATATGGGTATTTAAAATTAAAAATTACATTTTTTATTTTTAAAAGTAATTTATACTCTGTATCATTTGATACAATAAGAATATACTGAATATAAGATAAAAGTAACGAATATGATAGGTTAACATTATTTTGATGAAAGTGGCTAACTCATTGATGATATTTCCTATGATAGCTTAATTATTATATTTAAAAAATAGCCATATTTTTCTATAATTTATGAGTATAATTAATCACAATATTAGTAAAACCTTAAATTTTCCAAAATGTACCACAGCTTGTGTTTGTTTTTGATATTTAAATACTTGTTACATTATATTGATTAAAAATTATTCAATAGTTTGTAAACATTATTATTTCTATATAATTACGTACTTTCTTATTTAGATAGTTTGATCTTGATGTAATTGAAAGATAAATATTATAACTTAAATAAAATATATGTACCTATTTACTTATAGATCGGAATGTTGGTGTGGAAATCAAAAACCAGCAAAGTCGGCAAAAGTAGAAGATATTAATTGTGATTCTCCGTGTAGTGGTGATAGTAAACAGTTCTGTGGTGGAGGATGGAAGATGGGAATTTATTCAACAGGAATTACAGGTTATTTTTGAAGTGATAACTTGTAAATAGTAAATGATATTCTTAATCTTGTTATTGTATCCAAGCTGTAAAGATACTTGTATAATATTATAATGTTGACTGTTAAGTAACACTGAAAACCTAATATTTACAGACTATGTACCAAAAAAATATATTGGATGCTTTGATGATGATGGTAAAAAAACAAAAGGAAAATATTTATCATTTTCAATGGATATCAATAATAGTCCTAAACGATGCATGAATCTTTGTAACACTCACAGATTTAAGTATGCTGCTGTTAAAGGGTAGGTCTATTAATCTTTAATTTCTAAATTATTTAAAATAGGTACTTAAAATGTATAATTATTAATTATAGCAATATCTGTGAATGTAAAAACTATGAACCAAATTACAATTTAAAAAGAAGTTTTAGTGATTGCAATACTTTATGTACAGAAAATCCATCTGAATATTGTGGTGGTAGTGCTACATTTAGTATTTACAAAACTTTATACTCAGGTATGACTGCAATATGAATATGTAAATAATTTTATAATAATTCAAAAATTTATACAAATTAGATCCTCTAGCAAAAGTGTCAGTGAAACCTATTGGATGTTTTACCAATTTAAAAAGACATCCAGTGTTAAATGGTTGGAGAATATCATATGCTCGCCTTACACCCAAACATTGTGTATATAGTTGTCATACAAGAAGATACCCATATGCTGCACTTGTATCTTCGTAAGTAAAACTTTTGGTATAAATCTAGTTTAGCGCCCACGCAGTTTTCTAATTTTTTTTCTATCAGATAGATTGGTTTTTTTACGCTGAGAACGATGGTGCAATCAGAATTGAGCGGTCGAGTTTAGTTTTTGAGTTATAGCATTTGTAAATTTTGTAAATGTTCTATGTTGTGTAGCGAGGAGGTTAGCGACGAGTGCCGAAACACGCGCAGTCAAATTTTTTTACTGTAACTTAAAAACTATTGATTTCCGCCAATTTTTTTTTACACCATCATTTTTAAAACGTTGATTTACCTAGGGTTTGGAAAAAAACTCGAAAATTCGCGTGGGCGCTAAACTAGATTTGTTCCAAACTTTTTAGATAGCTACTGTAGAAACGGAGAATATAGTTGTAAATTTAAAATCTAAATTTCTATTTAACGTAAAAATAAGAAAAGGGGGCAAGTGGGTTATACTCTGCTACGTGCATTAGGTGTCTATAAAAAACTCAGTGGAATGGATGTGATAAATTTGAACTTAATGATATATTATCATTATTTAATAATATAAAAATTCCCGTTTTTCATTAATTTCTTTTTGTTTTTCCCAGTGCTATTGAAAACTACTGGGAATTTTAATTTATGATCTCCCAAAAGCAGCAACTAGATTCACTCTTCCTCCAGAAAAAATTGAAATTGAAAATCGAATTAATTATTTAACTACTTATTGACAGTTATTGTGTAAACTACCTAATGTATACTACTTATTGTATACTAATCTAAAAATTTATAAAATACACATTGTAAAATCAATATATTCATCGTTCAGTTTAGAATTTAAAAATTTTTGTTCACATGATGGGACTTGAAAAAAATAATGGACTTAAAGAAAATAGTTAAACAGTTATCTTAGAACAGATGTACCTATTTTACTACCTATGTATAGTTAAAAATATACCTAACAAATAGTTTAAATGTTAAGAACCATTTGAAATCTCATTAAAGAGCTGAATAATAAAATAGTAGTTGGAAGTTCTGTTGATTTTTTGGTGTTTAGACAGTTTAGACAGTTTAGTTACAACTTATTTAATTAAGAGTTATAATTTTTAAACTTAAATAGGTATTTTCGGTGTGTCATTTGCAGGGTATATATTTGCGTACCTAAAATTCCTTATTATAATTTTTGGTCCGCTAGGTATAGCCGAATTTAAAACTTAAGGCAGAAGACAGTGTTGCAATAGTTAAAAGCTAAAAACAAATAAATAAATTAAATTGTGAATGAAAGGATAGCTTTTTGAATAATTAATACTATTTAAAATTCTCGTCAGTCATCATCAAGGGCAATTTGAATAAAAGTGTTATATCGTCTACCTCCTATTAATGAAATGTTTTGAAAAAAAATAGTGGCCTGCTTAAAATGTATGTGTACCAAAAAAAAAAAAAAAAATGACACTCCTTATATCATACTTTGTTAGGGATTAAGAATTATGATATATTATATTTCCATTGTTAGTAATTAAGTTATTGTAAGTGTCAAAGCACAATATTTTGTCAATATTTATGATATTCATTGCTTCCATTTACATAAAAAATAATGAATTAAAATATAGTTTAATTTTAATTTTTACTTCTTAGAATATAGTTAATTTTATAAATAAAAAATAATTAAGAAGTTAAAAATCTTCACTACTATTGCCATATAGGTCATTTTCCACATTATTTTTGATATAATAATTTATTAATTTATATAATTAATATGCATAGGTAGGTACCTAACTAGAAAAATTTAAATATAATGTTATACCTACTAGGTAGGTTATATAAAAAAAGTTGAGTAGGTACCTATTAAACAGTTTAACAAGAAAAATAAAATAAAATTAGTATACAATTATTAAAATATATTCTTATTTTGATGGTGGAATTCATTTTGTAGGAAAGAATGCTTATGCTCTTCTACAAAACCTTCTTATGAAGCTAAGACAGATGATGCCATGTGTACGATTCCTTGTTCTGGTTCATCTCAACATACTTGTGGTGGCAATAATGCTATAAATGTATACACCACTGGACTAGAATGGAAAACGGATACAATTGGAAATAACTATCTGGGGTGTTATGAGGAAAGTCAAAATAATAGAATATTTAATGGTTACTCACGATCCTATACTGTGAATACCCCAGAATTTTGTTCAAACCTTTGTTACAAATTTGGGTATACTTACTCTGGAGTAACTTATAAATCTGAATGTTTTTGTGGAAGCCAATCACCAAGTGAACCTAAGTTTCCTAGAGTGGAAGATAAACAATGCAACACCAAGTGCTCAGGTGATGCTAATCAATTCTGTGGTGGTGGTTGGAGAATGGGAGTATTTTCAACTGGACTAAACGGTAATTTTTAAAACAAAAATTATTATAGTATATTAATATTTGATAGAAACTAAGTTTTAACACGTTTTAATTAGGATAAATACAATATTTAGATACCTACAAAACAATGAGTTGTATAATTATACTTTATTTATATTTCAACAGATTTTCTAGTTGAAGGTCGGCTTTTAGGTTGTTTTGTAATGCACGAAAACACATTAAACAATATAAAATTTGAACTTATTAATACTAATATGCCTAGTAAATGTTCTGCGATCTGTAATAATGGTGGATATCAATTTTCAGGAGTCTTAGGGTAGGTACTAAAATATTATTTTACTACATTATATATATGAATCATTTTTATTTTTAATAAATATTAAATTGTATTGTTGTAGCATTAATTGCTACTGTGGTAATCGTGCTCCAGAAAATGATCAAAAAGTATTTGAATCTGATTGTGATACACCTTGTGCGGGCGATTCAAGTAAAACATGTGGTGGTGAAGACAGAATTCAAATATATGATCTTATGAGTAATATTTACATTTTACACATTATTTACTATAAAGTTTTGCTAAAATATACATTTTTATGAATATTTTTATAGAAGTGATAAGTATCAACACTCCAAGTACAAACAGTTCAAATGATTTGGTGGACGAATTTGATACTTTAAATTTAGAATCGATTTGGAGTCATGATATTTATATTGCACAAGAACCAGTATGTAAAAAAATACTAAATAAGTAAATTTGAAAACTAATTTGTTGTCTCTACTCAGTGTTACAATACATGATACACATAACATAGGTATTAAATTTATATTCCTCGTTAGTTGTTAGTCATTACTCATTATTACTAAGTCATTACTCGTCACCTACCAATTCAGCTTTGTTATTATAATATTTCAGTTAACTTACATATTGGCTATTATCAAACTTAAATAAGGTATTTTAAAATTGTTTTATTGCAACAACTTACTACTTAGGTTTAACTTATACCTTATTTAAAAGTTATTTAATTGAAAAACCCGACAAGAGAGCAAGCCCTAACGTTATTGTTTTAAGTTTGATAATGAGTAAACTTAGGTAATATAAAAACAACAAAACCATATTGGAAATGCAGAACATAATTTTAATATACTATCTGTGTAAGAGACAATGAACCCATGTGTAGCATACTAGCTTCATCTTAACATTTTATGTTTGAGACATTTTTTAAAAAATTAAAATATTTTACTTGCATTAACTGTTTGTTTTTTCCACAAATATAATGTAATTTAAACAAGTCTTATGAGTTAAACTTGGTTTATAATTTATTAGATGATAGTTTTTATAATAGATGGTTGAAAATTATTTAGCATAAATCAATAGTAGGTATATAAATATGTATTGGGAAAGTACTTCCATAAGCTTGTAAAAATCATGGTTCATAATTTGAATACCTATAGTCTATAACATTATATTTTCAAGCAAATAATATGAAAAACTGTCATTTATTAGATCAATTGATATATTATTTGTAATGACATCTAATGAAAGTTTAAAAAAATGAATGTTATTTATATTAAATATTGATTGTAGGATTATGAATTTGTTGTTTACAATAATTCTGAAAAGAACACATTTATCAAAAATAGAGAGTTAGTCATCAAACCTACAATCCTATCAGATAATTATGTCAAGAATGGTTGTTTAGTACTGAAGGGGTAAATTATTACAACTATTGTAAATTATTGTAATTATTACAATAAATTTAAGCAAAATGTATCTTTAAAAATACGAACCAAAATTTGATGTTCTATATTTTTGTTTTTTAGGTGTACAAAATATGAAGGATCTGCTGGGTGCTCTATGAATGCTTCATCTTATAATATAATACCCCCTATAGTTTCATCTAGACTTACCACAAAAAATAATATGATATTCCTTTATGGACAACTAGAGGTAACAGCTAAATTCCCAACAGGAGATTGGATAGTGCCAGGTAAATAATAATATATTATAAAATATATATTTTTAATAATATCAGCTAAATTAACCATTCTAATAGTTTCTTGTCTTATTGAAAATATCTAATTGTTTTTTTTTTTCATTTAATTTAAATAGAAATAGCTTTGGTTAGTAAAACAAATGAACAAAACAAATTTGTATTGGGTACATCATTTGGAAATAATGATTTAAAATGCAATGGCGAAGATGAAAGTATTTCTGTTCTAAAATATGGATTAAAAATTGATGAACAATATCATGTAAAACCAGTTATGATGAAATCTACATTAGCAAGTCGCTGGTCTGAAGACTATCATACATTTGTATTGTCTTGGTCTCCTGAAAACATTGTTTTTAAAATTGACGGAGAAAGTCACCAATTGGATACATCAAATCTACCATTGGACTTAATATTTGACTCTGAAGTATATTTTCAGTTATTGTGTATGATTCTATAGTAATAATTTTAACTGGGAATTTTGAATTTTTAGTATTATATATCTATTGGTGTATCAGTTGGTGGTATGACAAATTTCCGTGATGGATGTTTAAGCAATAGCCACTTAAAACCATGGAAAAACTTTGATATTAAGGTTTACATTTTTCTTTATTATTCACATTTAGTATTTAAATAATATGTAAAATACATTATTTTTTAAATATTTTAGGCAATGTTAAATTTCTGGAAGGACAGGAATCACTGGGCATCCACATGGCATGATGAAAAATCATCATTAAAAGTTAAAAGAGTAAAGTTCACATTACTAGATAATGTTAAATTTTAATAAACATGTAAGAAACTTATTAAATATATTTATAAAATATGTTTTGTTTCATTAATTTTAATCTTAAATTTGGATTAAATTGTGAAATATTATTAAAAATAAAATTTGGAAATTAAACTATTTTTGTTAAATTTTATTTTCAGAGTTATTAACTTGAAATCATCAAATTATAATATTTTTAATGCCTTATGAGTTATGACATTATAGATTGTATATATGATTTACCTATATAAAGTTTAAATTTTGATAAAATTCATCAAAATCTCAAAAATTTGCAAATTATTTTGTAGTTTAAATATATACACATAATTTAATTAATTTACAGCTGATGATTCAAAATTTAAAACAATGTTTTTCATAAATAGGTCATGTTGTAATAAAAAAATCTAAAAAAATGTATAAACATAGTTATTTTGGTTCTGGGTGGAGCGATGAATGTATTGATTTTACAATGATGTGTGTTTTTTTTTATTTTATTTTTTTTAAATTTTATTTTAATTTTTTTGTCTGTCATCACCTTATAGGAGTATAGGACAGTAAAAATGCTTCGATTTTCTTCGATAGTACCTTTTCTGATAGGAAAGTGAATCTAGTTGGTACTTTGGGAAGTCAAAAGTAAAAATTTCCCAGTAGTTTTCATGAGCGCCGTGAAAAACAAATGAAAAATTAAGGGAAAAACGGGAATTTTTACGGAAAACCAATTTTCGACAAAATCGATTTTGGTTTTTGGTATAACTCTAAAAGAAATGACCGTAGAGACATGAAATTTTGACCGAATGTTTATATTTTCATTTTCTACACACTATAGCATTTTCAAAATATTCTGACTTATTTTGAGCTGTAAACGGACATTTTCAGTTTCCAATTTTTTTAGTTTTTTTTTCTATAAATGTCAATAAAATTGTATTTGTTGGGTAAAAATCTTGAAAATTTAATAGTAGGCTTCTAATATATAGTTTCAAAGGCAGATGAAAAATATTAAAAATCCGTAGTCACAATTTTTTTTTTATAGGTAATCAAAGTTCAAATTTTGACAAAATACGTAAAAATGACGAAAATGTGCAATTTATTTTGAGTTAGAAATTCATAAAATTTTTCTTTTTAAATCTAAGGTTTGAAAATGTAATACAAGATTCCTTATAAGTTTGCCTAATTTTATCAATAAAAAATGTTTATAAGCAAGTCAACATACATTTTTATGAGCATTTTAAGTTCAAATTTGTACAAGATTAGATATTCACTCGATTTCTCATGTAGCGATTTTCTTATTTTGTTGCAATTCAAAAACAAATAACTGTAGATGCATGAAAATTTCACTGAATGTTTATATAAGCATTTTCTATACACCATCTAATTTTTAATATATTTTGACTGTTTTTCAGCTTTTTACGGACGATTTCAATTTTCAAATTTTTTAGTTTTTTTTTTCTATTAATATCAATAAAATTTTATTTGTTGGGCCAAAAATAATGAAAATTTCATACGAGGCTCTTGATATATTGTTACAATAGCAATTGAAAAATATTAAAAATACATAGGCACACATTTTTTTTATAAGCATTTAAAGTTCGAATTTTGACAAAATTCATCAAATTCTCGAAAATTATCAATCATTGTAGTTAAACAATTATAAAATGGTCAGTTTTTATAACTAAGGATTGAAAATTTAAAGCAAAGTTTCTAATAAATAGTACATACTGTAATCAAAAAATCTAAAAAATATATAAACACAGTTATTTTTTACAGACATTTTAAGTTCAAATTTGGACGAAATTACATATTAAAATCAATTTTAAAGAGTAAAAGTATATATTAAAATATTTTTCTAGCATCACTGATAATTTTAGGTTAATAATTAAATAATATGAATAATATTAATTCAACTTTAGCAGCTACCGTAAAATACCAATATCAATATAATTTCAAATATCCTAGACTGACATACCATCTCCGCTCAGAATCGTTTTTCGTATACAATGATATTATAATATTATATCATTGAATTCAAATTTAATACCATCCATTATACAGTGATCTACTTGTAACCTACTGTACAGCAGAGCGACATCCACTTAACCCCCTTTTTTTATTAGATATTTTAAGTTCAAATTAAAATTAAATTAGATACTCGTATTTAAACAAAGAATAACAATTTTAGTAATTTTGTTGTAATTTAAAAATATTATTTGTGGGTGTTTGACATTCTCAAAGTAATATATTATTATATTGTATACATATGTCATAATGACATTTTGAATGCAATTTTTTTATCTAACCTACTGTATTACCAATGTCTAATAATAAAATATACTTTTAATAGTAATGTTATACGCTGACCAACCGTCTTCACTCAGAATCGTTTTTCGTATACAATAATTGTATATTTATATGTTGAAATTAAATTTATTTTTTGGTTAAAAATCTTGAAATTAGACACCTATTTAAATTAAAAATAACGATATGAAATAATGACGTGTAGACAACTAGACAATATTACAACAAGCAACATAATGGTACAAATAATAGGTGTATTGGAGTGCGAATGAAAAAACTAAACTAATAATGATAGGTAACAATCGAATTAAGTATTTCGGTATTCACTATCATTAGTCATAAATCATAAAATTATATTTGCAGTGATATTCAAATAGAGATTGTAGAAAAATATAATTGGTGTTAAAACTCAGCCTGTGATCTCCAGGAAATTGTCATTTAGATAAGACATAGTTAAGAATGTAATGGAAAACATTTTATAATATCATAAATATCAGTAGTTGCCACTTGCTACGAACTACAAGTCAATTAAAAGTTAAAATATTTAGAATTAATTAAAAATAAACGTACCATTCGGGGATTGTGGAAGATTTCATTACGAATTGTTAAAATTTTTACATAAAATTGTATAACAGTTTTAAATAAGAATTATACGGTTATACAAAATACAGTTATATAATTGCCTAATATAACTGTCTTAAAAACTCGAAAAGTTACCAGTTTTGTTTCAGGAATAGAATGCGGTGAAACCCAAAAGCGCGAATGTCTATTTTATTCTATAGACCAAAAGCTCAAGTTCGTTTTGTGCTTTTGTACCTTAGTAGTGGTACCTATAAAAGCGCAAAAATAAATTTATTACCCGACACAATATTGTACCCGTTACACTAGAGGTTTCATTTTAAAATTATTAATTAATAAATTAAATTAAATATACAACATAGTATTTGTATAATAATTCAAAAATACAACGACAGTGATCGAGTTAAATCGAGCCTAAATTTTTTATTCATTTTATAATCACGAATAGCATAATATTAATAACTTTATGATTTTAATAAAATACACTTTATTTTTTTAAAATAAATTTGCACTTATAGCTTGTTAAAAAGGGATTTCTTTTTGCGCTTTTGGGTTGCGTTTGGGTCATATTTTGCGCTTAAGGGCTACAGCCATGGAATGGAATGATTTTTTGGTCATCATTATAGATATTTTATCAAACACGACAATTATCAGTAAGTATAGGTAGTAGATAGCCAGATAGGTGCTTGAATAAAATATGTAAGTAGTAAGTACCTACTCACTCTTGTACGGATGTTTATTTAAAATATGGATTTATATTATAATATTATATTTGAGTGATATGCATAATAAAAAATCAATGTTTAAACATTGCGTCACTTATTACCTACATATTACGTATAAAAACAGCACAATAAGTATATAAGCATTAGTTTTGGCCGGTAAACTAATCTTCGCGTTATCTTACTAATAAAATATAGGTTATATATTGAGTACGGGGTGACCCATTTAACTTGACACTCATTAATTCAGAAAACACTAAAGTTCTAGAAAATATTTATTAAAATAATTTTAAGTCGTTACAAAACAACATTTTTGGAAAAAAATACAATTTTTTATCGTTACTATTTTTAAAGTGTTTTACTCTTTTGAATGACAACATTTCTGTATTTTTAATTTTATATGTCTAAGCAGAATTTCAAACAAGTGGTTTAGATGAGTAGAGTATTGAACAAACATTTTTAGAGTTATCCCTGTATCTATTATCTACCACTCCACTCCGTTCATCTAAACTTTAAATAATTAAATACTTATAAGTTATAGTTCATAAATAACTCGTCCAAAATTCGATTTTTATAATATATCGGAGACCGGAGTACTGCAAAATAATGTTATGTAAAAATGTTGTTTTTAACGACCTAAAATGTCTGTCTAGATGGATCACCCGGTACATAGTTTTGAACAAATTTATTTACCTTTAAATATTATATAAAATATGCATATATTGATGTTTTATTTTTTTTTACGTTTTAGATGGTATAATTCGATAAAATATAAAGGTGGCTAAACAGTTTTTGAAGTCTATGAACTGACCGACAAAATCATATTTAAAAGTAAGTATTTTTATGATATCAATATTTATTTATATGTATTATATGAAAATTAAACATAAATTATTGAGTAATAATTAAGTTCATTATAGTACTGTTCACTACTGTAAGTACGTACCTATAGTTGTATTAATGTACACATTATATAGGTATAATATGATATACAGCATATGTCAGTATAGTTAAGTTGTATTGTTACATGCAAGACATTCAATTACCTAATTGTTGAGCTATTATTAATTTTAGTTGGAAGCTAAATTTTAGCTAATAAAAAAAAAGTAATAATATATGGACTTCATGTCTTCGTATAATATTAAGATTGTAAATTTGAACTTAAATTGAGGTACCTCAGTACCTGTGTTAACATTTACTTTTCAAGTTACCAACTATACTACTATTGTTTATTATAACAATTAGTAGAAAAATACATAAAAAATGTCAAAACAAAAAAGTGGGTAAGTGGATGTCACTTCGCTGTACAGTAGGTTACAAGTGGGTCACTGTTAATGGATGGTATTAAATTTTTAATTTAATGATATAATATTGTATACGAAAAACTATTCTGAGCTGAGATAGTTTGTCAGTGTTCATGTTTTATTTTATATTTATATTGTTATTTCATATTATTAATACGGTAGCTGGTAAGTTGAATTAATATTATAAAATTACAACAAAGTCTCTAAAATCGTTATTCTTGGTTATGTAACATGTAATTTTGTCCAAATTTGATCATAAAATAGCTATAAAAAAAACTGTGTTTATATTTTTGAGATTTTTTAGTTACAGAATAACCTACTTACGTAGAACCTTGTTTTAATTTTTCAATCCTTAGCTATAAAGTTGAAACTGTTATCAATTTTTAACTACAAAAATATTTTTCGATTTAAAATTTCAAAAATGTCAAAAATATAAACACAGTTTTTTTTATAGCTATTTTATGATCAAATTTGGACAAAATTACATGTTACATAACCAAGAATAACGATTTTAGAGACTTTGTTGTAATTTTATAATATTAATTCAACTTACCAGCTACCGTATTAATAATATGAAATAACAATATGTCAAATTATAAATAAATGTCAAAAATCAAACTTAGAATGCTTATAAAAAAAAATTGTGCCTATGTATTTTTAATATTTTTCAACTACTATTGTAACAATATATTAGGAGCCTTGTATTAAAGCTCTTTGACCCAACGAATACAATTTTATTGACATATATAGAAAAAAAACTAAAAAAACTGTAAAAAAATATGTCCATAAATAGCTCAAAACGAAACAAAATATTTTGAAAATTTTATCTAGCATAGTAATTGATAAAATAAACATATGATATAAATTTCAAGTATCTTCAGTTATTCGTTTCAATTACAGCAAAATAAGAAAATCGCTATACATGAGAAATCAAGCGAATTTCCAATGTTTTAACTTCAAACGCTCAAAGAAATGTAATTAGACTTTTAGGTAGGCATTTTTTTTTTAAAAGGTAGGCCAACTTATCAAAAATCTTGAATTAAATTTTCAAACCTTAGATTTAAAATGAAAAATTTTTATGAATTTCTAACTGAAAATAATTTGCACATTTTCGTGATTTTTACGTATTTTGCTAAAATTTGAACTTTAAATGCTTATAAAAAAATATTGTATCTATAGATTTTTAATATTTTTCAAGAGTCAACGTAACAATATATTACGATACTTGTATTAAATGTTCAAACACAACAAATAAAATTAAATTGACATTTATAGAAAAAAAATAGGAAACTGAGTGTTCCCGTAAACAGTTCTAGACTCTTCACTCGGACCCAATCATGAAAAAAACATTAATTTAATAAAGTTTATGAAACAAACTTAATTGTTCAATCTTATATAAAAAAAAAAAAAATGTATTATTTAGTATTCAATTAGTGTAATAACCTTATTTGTAACTAATGGCCTTTGTTGTCGATGTTATTTTTTTTAAGATCAATAAAAAAAAAAAAAAAAAAACAGTTCAAAACAATTCAAAATATTTTGAAAATTTTATGGTCTGTAAAAAATGCTAATATAAACAACCAGCTAAAATTTCATAAACCCCGGTTATTTGTTTTAGAGTTATATCAAAATTCAAAATAGATTTTGCTGAAAACTTGACCTCTTGAATGTACCAACTAAATTCACTTTCCCATCGAACAAGATACTGTTGAAGAAAATCGAAGCATTATTTCAACTACTTATAGACTACCGTGTACATAGAAACAAAAAAAAAATAAAATAAAAAAATCACATCATTGTAAAATCAATACATTTATCGCTCCGCTCAGAATCTAAAATGGGAATGAGCATGTTTAAAAAATTATTCTGTATGCTACATATTTTTATAAGTTCTGCATATTATTTTAAATTTGTATTCATATATATTACATATTATTAAGTGTCCATATATTTGTATACGATTTTAGATTATAATTTTTAATTTATGACTTTTTTCTAGAATATTTATTTTATATAAATATTACTGAATCATTCAACAACCAAATAAATGACATGGCAACGTTGCACGTAATTTCATTCTCAATGGTATTCTTTTTTGAGGTTTTTTTGGGTCAGTGCCGTCAGCGGTAAGTTTTTTGTTAATTCTAAATGTTCTCAATCGTTCGATAGCCAAAAATTGAATGCATAAAACTATAAACGGTCCTTTATTTACTATCAATACCTAAAATATTATTAGAAGAGCGTGATTTATTTTACTTTTTAAGTGCTCTTAACGTTCGTTGTAATATCTATAAATCGGAATATGGACACATTATAATAATAAGATATGGTAATTTGTCAACCCTAGGGGTAATTCGAGAGGACTTTGGGTAGGTATTTAGTTTACATATCAACATACCTGCAGATATTATAAAACTATAATAGGTACCTTATACGTTTAGAACTGTAATGGGTTTTCTCAATAATATTCGATGTTTAATATCAAGGTTTAAATGCATTATATAGTTGAATTTGAATGATTGAAAAATCTTGATCATTATTCTGAATTAATGTCAAATGGTTTGATCTAATATGTTTTCTAACTTATGAACACTATACGTAATTTTTCTATCGCTATATAAAATATAATATAAGTATTTAAAAAAAAAATTACAGTTAGTTACAACTTATATATTAATATTAATTGGAACGTTTGATCGTGAATCACATAGTATTTTCTTTTCTTCCTAATAATTGTATGTACCGGACTTTTTCACCAAGGGCTTTTTTACTCGGACCTTCTTTATCTATGACTTGTTACCTCAGATTTTTTGGTAGTCTACCGGTTATTACTTATTTCTGTTAACAATTAACATCAAACATAATATGACCAAAATAAATTAAGAAATAGAATATCATAAAATTAGTCATTGTAATTTTGTTTTTATTAAATATTTAAATAAACTGAAACAAAACGGAAAACGATACAAAATAGATAAATATTAACTTGGGCGAAGTTGAGTGTATAACCTTTCAGCTATCAGCTATAATTAAAAAATGTATCTATCGACTATCATATAAAATCAAAGAAACTAAAACACATGATCATCATGTAAATCCTCAGTTTTTGACCAATTTTCATAACATTTTTGTCAATAGATTCGGAAACATCTGTAGGGTGTCGTAACTCGGAGGCTACTTTTAAATTTCCAACACATAAATGTTAAATTTGGTCTTTAAATGACTCACAAAAGACTATCATAGTTTTGTTTAGGGTATAATATTATATTGTATATTATATTATATTAATTATATTGTATTATTGTGCGTATAGCGTGGTTACAGTAAATAAAATAGTTATCATCAGCTGATATAATATTAGACCTGCAGTATTTTATATTTGGTCAAAACAACCCAAAATAACTGTTTTAATAAACTTTGCAGCTTACAATTAATGGATTTTAAGAAGGGGTAAATCTATAGGCATTTATTTTGTTAGTTTATCACGGGCAACTACGCCATGTGGCGTGCGTGATCAGTTGATAGCTAGTAGATATAAAGTAGTTTCTATACATATTGATCTTCTATAGTTTAAAATTCAATTTTATGTTGTTTATTATTATAAGTAGGTAGGTATAAAAAAAATGTTCTCTTATATTTCCTATATAACTCTATAAGTATCAATTATCGATTGCCAAATAACCGTAATTTCTAGTTCTAAATTTCTGAATTAGACGTATAATAGGTATTAAAGTCTAGGTACTTTTTGGTTATGGTCCAAAGTACATACTATATTCAACGCAACGAGGAAAAGTATTTTTTACAGAGGGCTAAAATTACAGAAGTGTAATTTCAGATCACTTTTTGAAAATCACATAAATATATAGGTATTAACTATTAATACTCTGGATTCTTGAATGAATTATGATAGTTTTATTTTTCATCTCCAATGGCCCAAGTACTCATTCTGTTTGTCAATAATGATAAGTGTAAGTAAATGCATGACGATCAACACTGTTATAAATTATAACTTATAAGTATGACGAATAACCTTTATTGGTGTATCAATGTATTAAATATTAATGTATTATACAATGATTTGTAGATGGACATCACGAGTTGTATGCCAACTGGACTCGGCCACCGGGAGCGGTCACGTCGCCGCCGACCGGATACACGTTTATAATAATATTATTAGCACGACCGTCTGGCGGCGGCGGCAACAGCTGAGTTCCCTCAACCCGACTGTGCTGCACCGCTGCGACTCCGATCGCCGTTCAACCTAAACCGCCGCCGCCACCATGGCCACCGCGCCAGCCTGCTCGTGAAACCGTCGTCGCCGTCGCACAGCGCGTATGGCTCCGTGCTAAACGTTTATCTCGTCCGGTTGATTCGACAGCCGCCGTCACACCCGTGTCCCTCGTTCCCGTCCAGCCGCAATTTAGTTACGGCTTTCCCCCCTGCTCGCACCGTCGAGAACAAGCCTGCACACCGGCGGAACGCGGGCACCCCGAGCACGAACCGGCGGCGGCGTTAGTGGGGGACGTCGCGGACGGCTATTGTGTGAGCTGGCGGGCGGGAGGGCGGCGGATGGCGAGCGCCTCCGCGTGTGTGCGCGTACGTACGTACACGTAGTCGGCACGCACACACAGATACGCACACGTTCGGCAGCGCCGCCGGTAGTATTGTGCAAGTGTTACACGCACACACACATACGTTAATACGTATAATACACGCACGCACATAGTACGTCCGTACTCAGATCGCTAGCTGAGCTGACGTCTCCCGAACGAGCGTGATCTTCTTGTACACGGTCTCCCTCACCATAGAAGTTTTTCGTAGGTATTTTAATTTTTTCTTCTCAAAATCCAATACATTCAAATATTCGTTTAAAATCGCATTTGGTCTCATCGTCGTCGGCCGCCATCAGCAAGTACGACAAGTGCGGTCCACGACGTCCGTCGCGGTCGGCCGTGCTCGAGACATTGAGCTACACCACCGTCCACTGGCCGTCGTCGTTCCTGTGAGCACTCGTTCCCCTTTTTCGTGCGCTCTCGTCCGCGCTCGGGCACCGAAAACCAGCCGGGCGTACTAAGTCTGCGTGGAGAACGGGAGAGTTATCGAACACACTCTAAAAAAAAAAAAAAAAAAATCAGAAATATAAATAAAAGTAAAAGATCGCCACCGTCCGCCGCGCGACCGTAGACGCGAGAGCGGGCGTGCGCGCGCGCGCGCTGGCGCGTGTGCGACACTGACACACACGGCCGCTCGGTGAGAGCCGAGAAGTGTAGTCGTTGCTCCCACAGCGACGACGGTGGCCGCCGCGGACGTAGTCGGTGACTGAGAGGAAACGCATTCACCCACGGCGATGGCGGGCATTCAACAGGTCAGATCCGGCGCGGACGATGGCGTACGCTGGACGTCGGCCTCCAGCACTACCACCGCCGCCGCCACACCCGGCATCAAGAGCAAGACACATCCGCCTACTTTACGTCCAAGTAAGCCGAAGTTTGACGTTTTTTACGCACTTATCGCGATTATGGTTTACAATTGCGTAGTTCAATAGCATATTAAAATAATATTGTGTTTCAAATTTCAACGTCGTACACACACGACCGCGTTGATAAGCCGCCACCGATACCACTGATACTATGTTAACCCTGCCCATGCGCAACAGGTCGCGGGCGGTGGTGTAACCGGTCGCCGCCGCTGTCGTCGTTGTAACAGTATTAATATTATTTACTAGAACAATTTTGTATTATCTGTTGTCAGTCAACATAACATCGTATAATATTAATTTTTTCGCACCGACATTGGCTTATTAATTATTATTATTTATTGTTGTTATCGTCATTACAATATTATTTGCTACGAATCGACCAAGCATCAACATTCGACGTCAATAAAAATATTATGCGCACTACGTGTACTTATATACGCATCACGTAGTACATACATATCTTGTAAACCGTCGTTGTCGTATCTCGTTCTCCGCGTTCTCGCATGATGCCACCGTATTAATTATTTACGTAATCGGTTGTTTTTTACTACTTGTTTTTCACGCGAACGCACGCCGTCGGTAAGTAGGTACTCGAAACGTGCGAACTGGTAATATACTATTTCGCGGTATACCTTAAAAAATATTTCAGATTATCATTAAATCCTTACCGAGTTGTCTGTTATCTCGAGCCACTCTGATATCCGAAGTACAACGCGCCTATATAGTATAGAATTTAGATAACGGCATAAGGGAATAGTACTTTGTAGAGCGAAAAAGAAAATCGGCTGGTAAAGTGGGTAGGTATCTACAATCTACATAATACTATAATAGTTATTATGCGTTTTACAAAAACAAAACTATCAAAACCATTCATCATTTAACTTATCGTGACGATTCACCTTCGAATTTCGAGTGATTCGACCCTATTCTGTGATTCAGA
The DNA here is from genome assembly GCA_027563435.1 of Nasonovia ribisnigri. NCBI lineage: Eukaryota > Metazoa > Arthropoda > Insecta > Hemiptera > Aphididae > Nasonovia > Nasonovia ribisnigri. The sequence goes on from JANEHU010001114.1 coordinate 83,989, forward strand.
TACAATATTTAACGCCAACCTCTGTAATTGTTTCACTTCGTGTGTATCGTAAACCGTTTCTTCCTGCAGTTCCTACACATTTTTTTGAATATAGGTATTAACTATTAGGTGTCAATCAGGTATTAGATAATTGTAACTTGAAATAACGTTTATACCAGTATTTCAATATGTAACATACGACATACGAACAACACAATCTACGGGACGTATGCGAGAAAACAAAATGCAAGAAATCGTCAGAAACAATATCGTGTCTGTGACAGTCTACGGTGGCCAATGTGCAACGGCAGCTACACAACTTAATAATATGTATAATCTATGATGTAGAGTTAATATAAGTTCACTATTGTTTGAGTTATCACGAATTGACATAGATATAGTGAAAAAATAATAATCATTATTCGTGTTATAGTCTTATTGCATACACTTATTATGTATTTGCTTTTGGCATTCAGAGTGTTTAGACGGCAATGTGACATGTACTGTAGGTATACAGATATAGCCGAAGCACACACGCGATTTGTTGTTACTTTATAATAATACATTTATCGTACCACACTGTGCGCCGCATGCATACCTGACCGCCTATGTATATAAAATAGGTGCAATACTGCAATTATTATACATTATAATATGTCTACGGTGTGCAGACAGTAATTCGGATGTTGGTATTCTATTTCTACCAATACTATATTGTGTGATAATATTTTATGGGTATTTTTTAGTGTCAGTGTCTATATCAAACAATATAATATAACGTGTCACATTGCGCTCACAATAGGCCAATTTATTTTAAAACAATCGACATTCCATTGTGTGCAATGCGGTTGTTTTAAATAAACGAAAACCGTTTTAAAAAGACCATTAGGACATTAGATTCCACCGTAATCGCAATATGATATGACTCGTGATAATATTATGTAATCTCGTAATTATATCGATCCAAACGAATTATTCACATTCGACGACGGTCGCCGGAGACTGCAGTTATCATTGATTTGCTGAACTCAGCAGTTGTGTCGTACTTGCCGTTGAGTCGTTAACGGACCAAAAAATTTATTCCACTCGGCTATGTTCCGAACGAAAACAAAAAATAACACCATACCAACAACATACCTGCGTGCGGCTGTGGCAGTATGCCATTACGAGACCTTATAGAGGTTCAATAATAATGAATACAATACAATAATTTTCTATACAATAGGCGTGCGCGACTTCGCCGTAGGGCGTAGAGCATGCAACCTATTTGTAGAGAAGTCTTACAAACTTGGTAGGGTGGGTTCGGTAAGGGGAATAGAATCGTATAGGTTGAGCAGACCCTTGCGCCCTCCGTATGGCTAATTATGCCTTTTCAAATGACAAAAATATTAATTTATTGTAGTATTTATTTTTACCTATTTTGTAATTTCCTTAATTCAATAAATGCTGTTGAATCTGACCAACAATCTCGAAATATACTGTTTGTTCTTAGCCGCAATTTTTACTATTTGCGAATATTAAAAAACGTCTGCGATTTGCAGAGTTTATAGGAATTGTTAATATACTACTTGCAATAGTTAATAGGATCTTAGGGTGTATTAATTATTATGTTATTCTTGTACATCTCTTTGTTTTGGCATCAATCTCAAAACTAACTAATTATAAACAATTTTTACCATTGTAGTAAGAACTCTGAATTTTTACTAAGTCGAGACTCTAGACTCTATACTCTAGACCTATTTTCAAAATCTATTTGAACGAAATAATTAGCTTAAACTCAGATTAACTACGTACCTTACTTATTTTCCACTTTTTTTTATAGATCAAGACATTTCTTTTTTATGGGTTTGCATAATATTTATTTTTTTGTTTTCTGTTCGCGTAATACTGTATTATATACAGTATAGAGGACTGCGGAACATTATCGCAATAATTAGTAACGTGTTAAAATATGTAATTTATTATAATATATAATTATGTTTCGTTCATCTCTATATTGTTGCTACATAATATATTATTTTTTTTTTTCAAACGCGTGGTAATGATAATTAATATAATACATAATACCACGCTGGTTTATAAATTTCATTGAATGTCCTTGAAATGACTATACTGAGAGGCAAAATTCGTTTGGAAATTTTGAATAAATAAAAAAATACAACTTTTTTTGACACTATAATTTTGAATCATACTTTGTAAAAAGTTAATGATAGTTAATAATTATAATATACTAGACTTATAATATAACCCGACTTCTGTGGTGAAAAAAATAAACTAATATAAAATACGGCACTTTATACTATATACTTATGGGTATTTCAGTTTATTAGTGTACCTCAGTTCATGGACAAATCGACGTCGGTGACCAGTGTACTTTGTGAACAAATTCAACCGAGATTGGATATATAGCACTGGGTATATTTCGAACCTGGTTCAAATTACCCTGAACTTTCCTGATGTTTCTAAAAGAACAATTTCAAATTGTTGTTAAAGTTGAGATGAGTAGTTTTTGTGTATATAAACTAGTTTCTGAAACATCAGCAATTACGGCCATTAGCATTTTGTGGAAGGAGGTTATGCTTGGTGTTGGGTAACACTTGAGTATATGGGGTAAGGATTCGTCGCTATAAACCAGTGTCATCCATCGAGGACCAACGCTGGACGGTGCTTGACCGCAGCACACATTAGCGACTGCGGCCAACCACCGCTCCACACCAAGCCTCAAACATTAATTAGTATTTATATAGATTATATTATAAAGTGTCATTTATTTCAGAAACTTGTAACCCTATGTATACACAGAAAAAATAATTCAATTTTCGTGATCCAAATGAAATGTGTGATTTATAATCAATTATTCTT
>JANEHU010001115.1:0-66269 GCA_027563435.1 Nasonovia ribisnigri
TTTTAGTTATTTTGATATAATTTAAAAATATTATTTGTTGGTATATGAAACTTTTAGAATATATTGTTATATTTTATATACACGCAATGGCATTTTAAAATATAATTTTTTTAAGAAAAATGAATTTAACCAACTATAGTAAATACTAATGCCTATAAATTATAATACTAAAATTAATTACTTTATTCACAATAATATCATCAAATACATTTAGACTTAGTAAGATATTATAGACTGACTGACCGTCTTCGCTCAGAATCGTTTTTCTTATTCAATGATATTATATCATTGGATAAAATCTAACACAATCCATTACAGTGACTCACTTGTAACCTACTGTACAGCAGAGCGACATACACTTACCCGCCCTTTTTATATATATACCTATGATAGTATTGATGTAAAAATACTTTATTTAATTCAAATTTCACTGAAATAATTTCTGTACTGGTCGACAGTTTCTGTTAAAAACCGAAAATTTGAAATACTTCATAATTTACTTAAAAATTGTAATCTGATTAATCAGAACTGTTAAAAAAATCACTCGAACCAATCATTTAAAACAAAAATCGATGACGACAATATATTATTAGAATCGCATCATTTCGGATAAACTTATCAAAGAATAAAAAATATTCTATAATAATATATGGGCTATATAATAGATAGCCTATACTGCTATTAGAAGAGCCAACCGATTATAGGCTGTTGACATAAGGATAATGCATAGGTTTTACTATAAGTATATAATTAATAATAATAGTATAGGTATAGACAATAGATATATTATAATATGATGGTGTGTATGTTGAGCATATACGTACAGCCCACAAATAATTACAGAAAACACTGTGCGAAACAAGTGGTAAATTAATACTTCTTACAAGTTACAAATTACTATCACGGTATACCTCGAGTAAGTACAACGGTCAATAATAATAGCATAAGGTAGTTAAAATTAAAAAGATTATTATTTAAAAAAAGTGAATATTTTACTAACGGTTGATGGTAAAATATTGCTTTTCAATAAACGAATGTAACTCGAAATGTAATGATCATTTTAATATAATGAATCAATGTGGTTCGAATATTTAACAGTACCTACCTCCATAAATTATAAGTATTATTCTTTATAGCATTGCAGACATTGCAGTTTACTATTATCGTGCATAGTTCACTTAACTGCATCGTATATTATAAATCATTCTTGTAATCCCGAGATGAATTCCCATATTATCCTCGAAGGTATATAATTATATTACCTATTCGTCAGTTGCATGACGTATCGAAACAATTAGTTTTGATATCCAAAATTTGACTTTACAATTTCGCTCAAATGAAATCGTTTATAAGCTATGACTAATGAGTAACGATGTACTAAACAAATATTAACAAACCGGTATTCAAATACGACGCGTCTACTTAAGAATGAGTTGTAACTTATGAATGTTTACCTGCATACATAAAATGACGATTAAGTTCAATTGAACAGTCCCGATCATCGTAAACAGTTCGTAAAAAAACGTATGAATCACTTGATTGAGAAGACGTTCGTTTTACAAATGCAATCGATATTAAAAACTGTAAATTAGTGTTAAAACATTGAACTCGAATATTATTGTAAGTATATACGATAAATGACTGTCTGTTGACGATGAAATAGCAATCGTAAGAGGCACAGTCACTTTTCAAATTCAGATATATTATAATTAATAACCATAATGAATTCGCTATAAATAATTTAAAATTAGTTATAAATAATATTTATCTCTTCCGCGTTGCATAGCAAGAGTTAAGACTAACGGGCCGTGGCTACTGGTTTAAAGGGGACATCCAGGAACTTTTTTCACAATATTTTCCTATTTCAAAATATGCATTAACTTCTGTAGACATATATACTAAAAATGCTATTCTATGATGTGAAAAAATACTCTACAATAATTATAATTGCTGCTCGTCTTTATCCGTAACGACTACCGAGTCCAATTTTTATTTTTAACTTTATCAAGTTATAATAATCTTACTTTAAAGGTTAATTTTTCTTTAACTTTTTCAAAACCATAGCATACGAATAATGATACTGAGCGAAGCGTCTATCGGCCTATATTACTAAGTATCTATATTTTGTGATATTAATATATTATTCTATTTAGGTAATTGATTTTATTAATAGAGTAGTACAGTAAGTAGGTAATTCATTTTTTTCTAATACATTGTATTTGAAAATATCATTGTATGACTAAAATATAATATCGTACTTTAAAAAGTTTCAAGTACTTACCCACGAAAAATACTTTTAAATGACAATAAAATTATTAAAATTATTATTCATTGTTTAAATATCTTATTTATTCTGAATTTAAATTTATATTTGATATTTTTTGGTTACATTATGGAGTAGCTATGAGAAACGCAATGTTACATTTTCAAACCTTAGGTATACAAATTGAACATCTTATATATTTTTAACTAAAAAAGGATTTTAGCATTTTTGTGATTTTAACGAATGATGTCAACATTTATATTTCAAATGCTTGTAAAAAAAAATGACGTATTTGTATCATTCATATTTTTAAATTAATATGAAAAAAGGAATGAGGAACCTTATATTAAATTGTCAAGCTTTTTGAAGCAAAACGTTTTTTATTGTCATATTAAGAAGAAAAACTAAAAAAAAATTTTAATGTCTATAAGGGGTACGGCAAAAACATCAAATATTACGATATTCTAACCATTCCAGTCAATTTGCCTTCGCCTCATTACAAAAGTCTCCAGGTACGTCAGCAATCTCTCTCTTCAATCTGACCTCAAAATCCCAACCATTCATTCACTAGCCTACCACTATTATAAACCATTTCACAAAAATACATTCTATCATTGAAATCCCCTAATTTCTAAACTCTCCTCCCTTACACTTCCTGGTAACTTTCTGAAATAGGGTCATTGGACCTTTATCATTCAGTGCAGTCCTGCATACTTGCACCCCCCCCCCCCCACCCCATAATATTACCTATTGTATTAATTGTATTACAGATTGAATATATATTCTTGTTTGTTCAAAAAAAAAAATATAAAAAATGTCTTTAAATAATCCAAAAAGGGACAGAATATTTCAAACATTTTATAACATTGTGTATAATATAATAACCTAAACATTTGGTGAAAATTGGAAGTCTATGTGGTTATTATTTATTTATACTTAACGTTTTTAAATTACTACAAAATAAGAAAATCGTTTAATAAGAAATCGTTAATTTACGGGTGAATATCCAATGTCATAAAAATGTTAAACTTATTTAAAACTTACGGTAAAAAGCTTATGATGAATCTTGTATTAAATTTTAAAATGTTAAATGTAGAAGGTCATTTTTTTTATGAATTTCTAACAAAAAAATAATTTGCAAATTTTCGTGATTTTGGTCAAAATACTAAGTTTAAACGATTATAAAAAACCTGTGTATTTTGTGACTATTAAGGAAAAAATATTAAAAATCTATGAATAGAACTATTTTTTTGTAATTCATAAAAAAATAGTTGTAGGGACTTGAAATGATCATTAAATATTTATCTTTTTTTTAATAATTTGAGTCAAAAATATATAATAATATATATATATAAATATAATAATATCTATTCTTTTAAGCCGAAACTTGTGTTAGAGAGTTAACTTATAACAATCTGAAACTAGAGTATGAAAAAAACAAACTAAAATAAATTGAAACAATAAAGAAAAATTCAAAAATTCCAGAAAATACATGAATTTGAGTTTAAGAACATAATTACATGATTTGTTATAAATTAAACAACATATTATAGCATAAAATTTAAATTTAAACTATCTACACGCAAAATTTTCCTATTAACAAATTTGTTTTAAATAATTATAAATTAGAAAATAACCAGTTATAACTATTTTCTCCTACAAAACAACTCGGAGTGTATAACTTTCTGTGAGGTAATCGCATTTGGTTAAAAAAAAATTAGAACATGATAGTCGACAAAAGATTGGCTAAATTATTTTTAGTATTTTTAACCAGCAGATCATATATGCTCTATGCTTCCTAATATTAATAAAAACTATTTGGTTACTTTGAAATGAAATTAGTTTTTTAATTGCGAAAAGCATTCCGATTTGTTTATATAGTAGCCTTATTGGTAAAACACAAAAGAGATTAAAATTTTGTTTTGTAGAGCCCTCTAGGGATGTTTAATTAAAGATTATTCTTAATATGCAATTTTGATTTCGTTGTATTTTTTTTTTTTAATTATTATCTTTTACGCTACTCCATACCAGAAGATTGTACCGGAAAATAGATTGATAAAACCCAAAGTATGTGTAACGTATAGTTTTAAATAGCAGTATGTGTTTAAGTTTCACGAATTTATAAATTATGCAGCGTGACTTACCAACTAAATTATTAATTTGAATCCCACCTTACCTAAATATTGAATTCTCGATATTTCTTTTATTTGGATGCAAGTTTGAGGTTCACATTTCATATCATACAGTTATGTATACGAAGAGGAAAATCAGGGCTATTAAAAATATTTATAGAAAACTTTGTATACATTGTTTTCTCATAATTCATAAAAATTAAGCCTCTTTTACCTAAACATTTGAAAGTTAAGTCCAAATCCTTTGATGCTTTCCGATATACTTCCACCCAATGAATTACCTGAGAATAACAGGCAATTGTCATCTGCATTATAGTCACTTATTTGTCATATATATTTAACTCACATACTGCATTAATAATATACACTATGAAAAGAATAGGACAAAGCAAACTACCCTGTAGATCACCGTATTCTAATATCTCTCCATCACTTACGACATCATTTAACTCAACTACTTGTTTTCTAGCTAAGTGACTTTTAAAGCAAATTAAACTACGATGAGGTATGCCGAAACTTGGTAGAACATCATGATGTATAGTATCAAATGCCTTCGCTACGTCTAAGAAAACAGCAAATACTTTTTTACCATAGTTAATCATATAGAAATTGCGTTACGTCATACAAAAGCATTTTCTGTCCCTAGACCAGGTCTGGAACTGTCCTGATTTTTAGATAATCATCTTCGAAGATATTATCGTTTACTAAACATGATATAATTTTCAAAATATTTTGGGTCCTTTTCGTGGTATCAATATATCATTAATATAATAATATGCATTAGCAACTGTTGGTCCTTATGCCTCCGAATAGTTATCAGCGGTATCGATGTAGGTACCTATATATATAGAGAGAGATTCTGTGCGTACACCCGAATCCAATGACGTAGATAATAATACCTGGTACATGGTACCTCTTCTTATACTCACGCGTTACTGTGTGCGTTTACATATTATAATATATGAACCACAGACCTACCTATTATATCGAATGCGTTTATCGATCCGTCTTTATAACGATCGGTCGACAATATTGTATTCTATCCGACTGCAGTGCCGCAGACACTCGGTGGTATGAAAAAAAAAACCATTTGAAAATAATATATGCGATGACGGCGAATGGTATACTTAATAATAATAATAATAATAATAATTTATAAATATAATATTATCGTAACTTGTGCATACTACGGGTTCGCGCCATGGTCTCCATGTTATTATATACAGTTTATATTGGTGGACGGTTTTTTGATGTATGTTCTGCCCGTGATTTCTTATCGACGCATCAATAATTGAGACGTTCAAATTCGTACTTGTACCCATTTTTTACATTTGAAGACGTCATTGCATCGGTCCCTATGTAGGTAGGTACACCGTATTCCGATGCGTACGGGTGGATAATATTATGCATATTCCTCTGAACGGATTGTGCCGATTTATTATACCTTCCCACGACCGCGTTCGTATGCTCGGAGCCTACGTCACAACGCCGGGCACAGGATTCACATGTCGTACATCATTACGATATCATAATGCGCATACGATAAATTATAGTTTTACCCGAATCTTTTAGAGTGCGAGTTTCCGCTAAGTCGCAAGACTCGTCTGTGTGTTTTCACTTATGGTATAATGTACGCGTTGTATACGACCATTATAATACAATGATTGTTGTAGTGAAGGTATTAGGCGTAAGAAATCAATCCATTCGGCTATATAAGAGAGATAGATCATAATTATTATATTTAGTATATTTAGTTTAGCTTATGCCTATACATTAAATCAATTGTATAAATATTAAATATTCATAAATCTGAAAATACTATGTTTTTGCAGGCAGTGAAACTATAATAATTAATAACTAAAGAGCCTCAAAGATTATTCCCAATCCTGTATTCTGTGGTGATACAAACTTCTTTTTTTACAAGGTTTTTACAAGAAATTATTAATCATATGATGTTTTTAAAAACGCTGATTCGTCTGAATCAAAATTCAAATGTGTAGATTCTGAGCTATTAAATTAATTGTATGTACCTACTAAAAAAAAATATTAAATTATAACCCTATGGTAACGGTTTTTCATGAAATATAAAATAGATGTAAAATGTATTCTAGTACTTCTATTATACTCTGATCCTCGTAAAATGTTTATAAACTATTATATTATTAGTTAGTTACTATAATTTTCAAATCATCATAGAACCCATGTCTTTTAAATATTCTAGGTAACTCGTGGATTATTCTTAGTACTTAAAATTTACTACTTATTAGAATTCCGATTTATGGTATACAACTGCAACAATTTCAAAAACTCATTATCCCCTTAACTTTTTACATAACAAATCGCAGCAGATCTCGTTGGAAAAAAATATTAAAATAAAATTATTTCGACCACGAACCATCAAAAACTACGATGATATTATAATATATTATTTTCAGTTCAGTTTCAGTTAACTGTCTTTGGTTCATATTTCCGATTAACAAAATATATGAGGCAGCATGGCATTATAAATGCATATAAGTGCATACTGCATACAGTAGGTACTGTCTCAATACCTGTAGTTAAACGTCGTGTGTGATTGTGTGAGCGTACATCTCTTATGATGCGACCTTCCAATAGAGTTTATATCGCCAAATATGTCCAAGTCTGGGTCGATATCAATACAACGTAACACAATAAAAATTATAGGTTGACATACAACACGTGATTATAGGTGCTGGGTGCCAAAAGCGACCGTCAGAAATCTATTGCAATAAAAATTTCCAAATTACATTATTTTTGTACTAAATGTCGTTAATCATTAGAATGTGTTAATATTGGAAAAATTTACTGATTTAAAATAAAAACGATGAATTGATTAAAAGTTATAAATACTTTGTATACAATATCTATAACTATTTAAATTTGTCTCATGCACTTTTACAGTGATTTCTTAGTAAAATTTACTAGAAAATTGCATTAGCCTTTTTATATATTTATGATTTTAGTATATTTTAGTATTTTAGTATTTTTCGATGACAAGTTAAAACTACATGAAGAATGTTGATGTCGAATATAAATACATAATACTATATTTTTTTCAATGTGGCCGTGTGGGGGATAATTTTTACACAAGGGTCAAGCCACACTCTATGTCATCGTTTCAGCCACTTTCAATATATTTTTGCACCGGGACCTCAATATTTTAATAATTTATTAAACACCATCATTAACTATTAAAATACATAGGTATATAATGAGTAAGCATTATTGTAAAGCAGGCTCAACGGTATTTCCTAAGGTTCGAATAGGTGCATTAAATAATTACCATTTATTTCAAATTTTAATATAGCTACCTATCTATGTAATGTATAACTTAACTATTAATAGTTAATAACATGCATGTTGTAAAGGTAGGTACCTATGTAAAAATATAAGGATAATTTTATTACTACGGAAATGAAAAAAAATTGCATTCGAATTGTTACACTCATACATGATATATTCAGTAGGTAGTCTACTCCTAATTATTAACTATTATGTATATAAAGTTGGGTTCGTTGCGGTTTATCGGTGAAAAATAATCACAAAGTTAACTAATTGCAATGCTATATAGGTACCGACTCGAATATGAGATAACTAAAATAATAATAATAGAGTACTCTTTTTAAAATCATACAAACTATAGGTAATATAATATAATATGCAACAGGTATACACGCAACACACATGATTTTCACATAATAATACTTAATAATATCTTATATTTATTCTCGGGTTCTCAGCTATTGATGATGAGTTCCATGCACACGTATATAAAAATTCTAACTCTCAATTTGGATATTACATTATTTCATTCTATCTTATTTCATAATACATGGTTTACCAGTACCTACTTAGTACCTAAATGATAAAAGTAAATAATTTGCAGTGAACAAAAAAATTGTTTTCTTAAAACATGGGACGAAGATGAAAATTGGTAGATATATATATATTATATATATAGTGGTCATTGAAATAAATCAAAAAGAAAAGGAAAAAAAACCAAAAATAGATTAATACATAGAGGTATGACAAAAGAAAGTCAGACTGTCCGAATAGGTATACCGATATATATATATATGTGAAATAGAATGTAAATTATATTTTAGATAAGGATTAAAACATACAACTCTAAAATAACCGTCTTAAAATGAATAGAAACGAGTACTTAATACATACAATTATTGTCTAATACGATCAGAGTTTTCGAATGAAAGTATGTCAACAATTTCAATAACATTTCAAGTGCACCATTAAATATTATCATATAATGTCATAAATCATAACAGACAATAACACGCCTAACGTCTGAAGCATTTCGAGAATGCGCAAAGCAGACTGTAAACCAATAATTTATTTGGAGTAGGTATTCTTTTCACTGCAACGGTATATGGTGTACATCACTCATTCACTTATCTAATAGATCGTAAGCGTAAAATATGTGATCTGAATTGATTTCAAAACGAATAACTAATAGGTATAATGGTTTTAGCTACGCGTGATTTACATGCCTTTCGTTATTTCCCATACGAATGATTATGTTTTAACACACATTCGGGCAATATTGAAAACTTGACGCATCTAGGTAGATCGAATAAAAATTATACAATTACTACTATATTATTGCACATTTACGCAGTTGAATTTACCAATAAGTAAAAACGACTTCCAAACTCAGATAGTTCAACGTCATTGAAAATTTCAGCCTATATATACCTACCTAAATCTGTTTTTTTGCCATGAAATTCTAAATTAAGAACGTATATGCTGACGAGCTATCACAACTAATCCTTGATACTTTCACCGGAAATTCCACAGTTTCCCACACACAGACGTCTTACACACATTCAGGCAACACGTACACTAACACTGCCCTTACACGCCCTCTCAATATCCATGTCACCGCATGCCCAAACTGGCGATCTATTACGTTATGTTACGATCCGTCACTAAATCTCGAGAATCAAACTCAAATATTATTTTCCATCTGAGTTTTAATTAAAACTGTACCATTTTTTTTTTTTAATCGGCACCTATGGCCATTACTATTTTGTGGGAGGTTACGGTTTAAAAATCAACATTAAAAAAAATGTTCTATTTCCCTAAAATCGCTTGGTTGCAGCGGCCATGCTTATAAGTTATAATGGATATTATATAGGTAGCTTACAACTTAAGACCTTTAGTTCAATTATATAAAGAATATATTATTTTAAGTAAACGTATAAAGTTATAAATACAAAATATGTACGTACTCTTATACGGTTTACAACAATTATCTTACCGATCAAATCAATACTTATTTATTAGTTTTATTATAAAAAACAATTTACACCATTTATTTAGTGTTTTCATGTATGACTCGTTATATTATTTAATATTTACATTTTGTGGTATCAGGTCAATGTCTTTACTACGTCGTTGGCCATATTGAAATGTTCAAATTATTACTAAGCAGATTATTCAAATTAAAATTTAAATCAACTACATGTTATACTAGATATACTTTGAGTAATATAAACACATTTGTCTTATACAATAAACCTGACAAGTAGGCATAAATATTAAATACGTTCAAGTACGCCAACGTTAACAAAATAATAATCATAATATTATACCTAAGTGATTATACCGATGAACAAAAGTATTCGCATAGTATGTGCAGTTAAACTAGCAGGTCATCATGTGATATACAATAAAAAAAAACTATTAATGTTTCTTTAAGTTCTACATTATTAAACGTGATTACGTGTAATGAATAACGATATAACAAGTAAAAAGGTTTTGAATAATCGAGAGATTTACGGATCAATGCACGTTACACTATACAATAAGTCAATAAATACAGTATGTACTTATATCAATTACCATAGATTATAAATATTAGTATGTATAATCAATGTTTATATCTAGGTATCAATAACAATTAACAATACATGATATTATTAAATTATAGTTTCGTATAAAACACTAATGAAAATTAAGCTGAATGTTGTTTTTATAAATCCGATCCTGTATACTACTATATTATATTATATATTATGTAGATACAGAACCATTAAATTATATTCCAATTTCATTATGTGTAATTTTTTATTTAAATTGTAAGTACCAATATGTTAATTTTATGAGTTTCATATTTTACGTAGACTTTAATTATATATATTTGAAATTCAGAATCTCAACTATTAATTCGGTTGATGTAAATTGTGAACATATTATGCTCCTCCATTTGACTTTACAAACATTTTTTCCACACATTTAACTATGACAAACTAAATTTGAAAACTAAAATGGTATTCTGTTTACGTATTTCATTAGCAATGTTTAACGATCGAAAATATAATATATTATTAATTAGGTATCTACCACAATGACTTTTAAACTATTTCCTGTTTTTTTGTTTTGAATCGTAAAAAACACGACTTTCCCAAATTATATTTTAAGATAACGTCATTTTGTTGTTTATATATTTTTAATGTATATAATATGATATCGGCACAATGATAAAACTGTTCTCTACGATTCTAATTTTGTTTTGCTATAAGTTTAATAATCAGAATATAACACTGCAGTATTATATAAATGTATTTATCAATGAAAAACTATAAAAGTCAAATAAATTATACGTTTAAAAGTTTCCATAGGAATGTAATATTACTGAAAAATCTCGTCCAACTTAGTTTCATGAAAAGTATTACCCAACGTTTTTAAAACGTTTTTTTGTACATAAGATTTGATGTCATTATAAAACATAATTTTGGAAAAAAAAGTTATATTTTTTGAAAGACAACATGAATATACAATTTCATACTCAAAATAAAATTATTTAAATGTACCTAACTATAACTATTGCGTTTCAAACGTGTTTCTTATAAATTATAACTTAAGTTATAGGCGTTAAAGTTCCGATGAGTGGAGTAGGAATAGAATGACACAGGGGTAAGGACGACAATCCCCCGCCCCATTAGCTTTTTATGGGTCAATTATCATAATCAATATCAGAGTTGGGATTTTAATGGCCTAAAAAAATGCTATTATGCCCTTTTAATTCTGAATAATGCATTAAAAACATTAACTAAATTATTTTTATTTTTGATTATTTTGATGTAAAAAATAATATAAATTTGGTAGGTATATAAGATAATATGCATTTTAAAGGACTGTAAAAAAGTTTTACAGACAGAATTGGTGGTTTTTGACATCTTTAATCTAGAAAAACAATTATTTCCGTTTTATAGGTTTATACCATACTATATTTATTTACTTGGAGGTAGTTATAATTTGTCAAGTGTAAAAAAAGACCATGTAAAAATTTTAAAATACAATTTAAAATTCAAATTTTGAATTCAAAAACTTCAAATTTTCCCAAAAATCTTGAAATGTTTGAAGAATTAAAAAAAAATACCATAAATAAAATCTGAAGTTGTCAAAAAATGCAATCTTATTCTGATTCAAAAATACATAAATTGTGTACCTATGCTATAAAATGAACATCGTGGAGATAGATTCTGAAAAAAATTTAAATGCACTTAAATTCCAGATTTAATCATTATGCAATTAAAATATCTCAAAATAACTATTTTTTAAATTAAAAACAAAAAAGATTTTTTTTCCAAGTGGTTTTTATTACACTCGATTATGTATCAACGTCAGAACTAAGAGCGTTGCTTTTATAGATATATTACATGTAGTTGTGGAACAAAGTGCAGTGTCAACCTGCAAGTTTGCTTTTAACTTATTAATTTGTTAGTTTAAAATCATACAATTCAATTAGTTTAAATTAATGATGTATGATTAAGTTTTAAATAACTATCTACATATAATGTATTAATAATTTTAATATTCCTTGCCTATATGAAAGAAAACATGTCACATACAATACTTTATCACTAATCAGTAATCGGATTATTAAACAATATTTCCCACCTCCTCCCTTCGAAAAATTTCTTCAGACGCCCTTGATAGGAGTTTTTCGCTCAATAACAGTCCACTGTTCCACTCATCTGAAATTTAAAGGACATTGACCATTTGGCATAAAACAAAATGTGTGATTGAGTACCAATTATTGTCTTTCTTATATTTTATGGGACGTTTTTACATATAAGAAACTTATCGATTCCACCGAAATTTTTTTGTATTATGTTGATTCCAGCGCCTCATATTTTATTAAGTATATACTTTTACTCAGGGCTTGAAAATAAAAATATTATGAAATGAAAAAGTATAATATACAACATCAATACTTATATTACTATTGTTTAAATAAAATATTGATGGATTCACATAAACGTATATGAAAAAACCATCATCAAATCAATATTTAAAAAAATAAAAATTGCATTTAATTTTGTGAAATAATAATCCCCTCAGTATTTGAGTTATTGTATTTATAGATTTTAGTTATTTTTATGGAAAATCGATGTATTTAAATGCAGATATTTCATTGGTAATTTATAAAGAGAACTCCTATTTAAAAGCGTACAATTTTTTTTTAACTGTTTAATAAGTTTCTATTATATTATGTGGATGTTTTGATAAAAAAATATGTAAAAATGAGTACCTTTTTGTTCAATAAGTTCATTTTTTGGATACAATAAATTATTTTGTCAACTATAGTAAAGTAATATATTTCACTTTGCAAATTATAAAATATTAATTTTTGCTAACATAACATAATATTAAATTCTCAAATATTAAAAACTTAACCTGCTCTAACTAGATGAATGTTTACAAATCTCCATTTTTTTCTAATAATTATTTATTTTAAATTGATAAAATTCCTATTTTAAAAATTCCTCAAAAATTAAAAAATTCTATAAAAATCAACTTTTAAATAGTTTGTTTTAGATTCTGAGCGAAGCAATATAGTTATTGATTTTACTATAATGTGTGTTTTTTTTGTATTTGTAAACACGAAATGTAGTAGAAAATTGGATAGGAAAATGGATCTAGTTGGTACATTTTAGAATTAAAAATTAATTCAATGAAAATTTTACTATACCCAATATGTCAATTCGAATAGATAACCATGGATTTTAAAATTTTTACCAAATGTTAGTAGTAGAATTTTTACACATGATAAAATGTATAAACTATTTTTACACTTTTTGAGGTATACATTGAAATTTTAGATTTTCTTAAATTTTTACTCTAAATTCAATAAAAAATGCTCGAAAATGTTGTAAATTTCTTCATAACTTGTTATTATAGCTAATAGCTATTGAAAAATATCAAAATAATATATGCATCATTTTTTATAAGTATTTGGTGTTCAAATTTTGACCAAATTAGTAAAAATCACAAAAATGTGCAATTATTTTGTTAAATATTTATAAAATGTTCAATGTGTATAGTTAGGGTATGGAAATGTAATACAAGGTTCCTTCTAAGTAGTTCATACTGGATCAAAATATTCAAAGAAATATATAAACTAGATTTTTTTATAAATATTTTAAGTTCAAATTTGGACGAAAGTTGATATTTAAACAATAAATAAGGATAGGGATCATTTTGTTTTAATTCAAAAAGATGTTTCGTGGTTATTTGAATCTTTTACGTATATTATTATATTTTATAAAAACAACGACATTTTCAAAACATTTTGATTAATTTTATGCTATCGCCTATTTATAGCTTATACCGTATACTATACTACAAACAGTAAAATAAAATACTACAGGTAATAACTAATAGCAATATTTGTATATGATAATAGGCTCAAGGCTGACAGACCGTCTGGTCTCCTCTAAGAATCATTTATCATTGAAATCAAATTTAATACATCGATTACTATGACCTACTCATTGACGAGGTATACACTCGACTCCTACTGTACAGCAGAGTGGTTAACTAAATCCCGCTATAACTTAATGCTATGTAATTTAATCTCAGTTTTTCCATTGGCTATTGCCTATCACTAAGAAACCAGCATTTTTATATATACTCATGATTTCCCTCAAAGAGTCATAGGGTGATACGAGACTTTTGGGAAAAACTAATAGTATATTATATAATTATGCATCGGATCTCCCATGTAAGAGAGCGAACAAGATGATAAGAGAATATAATGTATATTTTAATGTCTTCCAAATTTTAATCGACTTTGATGTCTGAAAAGGACGTGTGATGTATTTCGTACTATTGTCGCATAATATAGGTATTTAAATAAATTTATAATAACATATTATTTATTATTGTGTGTAAAATGCCGCTAACTAGTCTGTTTGACGATGGTGCATATACGTTTGGACGCACGCTAAGCTAAAAAGCGACGATTACAAAAAAAAAAAAAAAAGACCTTACAGTATACACCCGATAGTGTATTCGATTCGATTAACACTGCAATATAATTTATATTCTACGCGAGCGCGTTTATGTATATAATATGCATGTTGTACACAATATAATATGGACGTGTTGCGTCGCGAAAAATATATCGTGCAAAAACGATAGTGAAAAAAAATCTTATATCTATATGTATATAGATACAATAACCTATTCAGACTTCAATTACGTAACGATTACAATAAGATTAAAATGATTAACACAAAAAAAAATTTAAAAAAATTATAAACACACTGACGTTGCGATTTATCGTTTTTCGCCGAGCGGCGTATTACGCGAGGACGGCATGGGTATCACACTCACACACACTCACACACTCACTCACACACACACACACGCACTTACAGGCACTTACAGGCACCTATATAGTGTACAAAAATAAAAAGGCGGAGGAGGTACGTGAAAATAATGATTACGTATAAGAATATATCTCGACGAATGATAACATCAGTCATAAATAGGTATCTGGTATAAACCATATTATAGTGTATAATAATATACCAAGCATGTTCACCCCCGTTTTTATCATAGTAATGCATTTTTTTCAAATTCTGATGTATTTCAATTTTTTGGTATACAATACAGCTGATACAGAGATACGTAGGTACATTCTCTTAATGTGTAATACATTGGTACATAAAATTATAACTGTATAATAATATATATTATATTATCATAATATACAAGTATACCATGCAATTAGTGGTCGGAGGAGGGAGATAGTATCACTTTTATTTTATTTTTTTTTCAATTTTGGTATTGACATTGAACTCGTTCAGGAAAAACACATTTTTTGTACATTCCAACACCAACGGCGGTTGGTCCGTCCCATTACCACTCCACAATACGACCGAACGGAACTGCACATTTCGTCCTTTCGCTTGCGCGATTCGAGGCACATGACCATGCATCGACGTCAGCTTCGGTGTTTCAAATAACGCGGTAACGTGGTATGTTCTATATAGACTATATGCTATAATAATATAATAATATGTGCACAAGGTCGGAGAGTTTCTGACGTGATATTGCTGTGACCGCGGCCGGTTAATGATTCACCCGCACGCCCTCCCGCCTGCGCTTTCACACCGGTCCCGGTCAAGTCCTCGTTCGCCGGCCATTTCACCGTCTCGCCGCCGCGGCCTTCCAAGTCTGTTATATTGCACAATTTACAAGCGAAAAGTGTAATTTCTCCGGAGCTGAACGCAGTAGGGAACATCGAGCTGTGCACGACGACACCCAGGTATATTGGTTTATTTTCACCCAGTGACGATATTGTTTTTATAATAATGACGTCATAAACACTGTAAAATGTTATGTACTGTCCCGATTACTAGTATGCTACATTACAACCGATACACACTTCCCATTCATAACGGAATGTTATTATCGTCCTTGAAGGAATCACGAGGATAGCGACCACATAATATATTTCGACGTTTTATCCGGCATTTGCGTGGTTATAATTTATTAGAATATAATATTATATTATATCGAACGCAATTATTTTATTTTGAAAATCATTCCCTTACCTGAAGGCGCCGACGAGATAATGTAAAAAATGTTTTGAACTGCGTGGCGCTTGTCTTAGGTACCATAATAACGTGGTTATAGACGATTTTAAAATAATCATAGAACACCATATAGGTTTTAAGGAACATTATATAGGCAACTTCTTATGTTCGGTGCCATCGGACTTTGGTCGTAACTGATGATTTAGATTTTGAGGACTGCTGACACATATGCTTTTACAATCTCAGATATTTTCCCACAAGTACAAATAAATACAATTTTTTTTTATACATATAATATACGAATGTGTTTCACACACGCACTGTGTTTTTACATTGAAAATTCTATGCTCGGTAGTTAAAACAATAATATTAAAAATAGACGCGTATATATTATTATTCAACACCTATTCGGAAATGATTATTTTATTTTGTCACGCATAAACAATGAATAAACAATTCGTCCCATTGCATATTATATGCACGCTAAACATTTGTCTATGAATATTTTATTGTTATGTGAATATTATAATGGTATGTACAATCTGTACAATGTAGGAAAATAATAGCTGCACATACTCAAGTGTACATACGACAAAGCTGTGTGCGAATATAGTGTCCATGTTTTTTTTATGTGATAACACTCGTCAGTTTTATAGAATTTCATTGGCATTTTGACTCTGCAGGTTGGTGTTCCACACATGCTATGCGTAAATTATTGCCAGATAAAGTTTCCAAACGTGATTGAAAATCCAACAGTTGTTTAAACCACATAGGCACTATAATAATATAATATATATAGGTACCCGCATTATACACGGATAATAAACCATTTTCAAATATTCATTTTGGATATTTTTATGGCGTTTAAATGTTTCACTTTTGTAATACATGCTTGCGGTGAACTGTTATACACGTATGCCTTATAATTTATTAGCCATTTAACTCAGTCGGCATCGCAACAGATCGACCAATATCTTTGAGATCATCATTGCCGGCTAGAATCTAAAGTAATATGACATCGTATACTTTAAATTTTTTGTTTTAAGTAGTTTTAATTGTTGTTTAGTTAATGAACAGAAAAATTACAAACTCAGTATCATCAACCTCAGTATATTATTATTTTGATTCACACAATGCATAGGTACATAGAATCCAGCTTTAAAATAATATACATCTATAATCTTTTCTAATAGATGTACAACTTCGTGTATCGGGTGATCCATTAACGTGTGACACTCATCATTTCAAAAACTATTTGCGTTTTTGAAAATATTTTGATAGTTATAATCATTATTTTAGTTTCTTACTTTTTTAAACTTTAAATACTTATAAGTTGTAAGTTATAACTTATAACTTATTAGTACTTAAAAACGTTAAACTAATAAACTGCTTATCCGAAATTTAATGTTTATGGATTGAAATACTTCGAATAATAATCTGCTTCGTAAAATGAATTAAAAATATCAATATCCGGATAATTGTTTTATTAATATTATTTACAATTTACATACATTAATTTAAAATTCGAGTTAGGTTCACACAGTATTGATTTTAGATTTTAAACGGTCGTGTGTAATCACTGCCGATGAGTGTATTAGTTTTACAATGATAAATGTATGCGTTTTATATTTGTTTTTGTTAACATGCTTGAAGCTTCAAATTTAAGTATGGTTTCAGGTAGAAAATTTGATCCATAGTTTGTATTATGGGGATCAAAAGTAAAAAATTAACTGAGAAAACAAATAATTAAGCTCGATTATATAAGACACAAAACTGGAAATTTACAAGAACTAAATCATAATATAATAATTATCAATACATTTCAATTATGTGTGGTTATGCGTGAGTGGGTGTACTGTTTATTCTACCGGTCGTTGACAAATGTAGTACATTGACCTATATATCTTATCGTACCTATAGGTTACGCGAGGATCAAATAAAATAATAAGTACTAAACCTTAACATTAATAATAACAATGAAGCATAATCCCGGTTAAAAACATTATGGCTGGAGATGTCTATAAGAGGCAAGGTATCAGTAGCGGATTTGATTCTTTTGACTATTTACTCACTTAGGCCTATACATAGGAAAAAACATGTATCCAATAATACAATTTATAAGCCGTGATTATAACTCGTAAACACTCTAAACTGAAGGTATAAAATGTTTATGGGGGGGGGGGGGGTGTGGTCCCTATATCCTCCTTCCTAAACTTTGTGCATGCAATGTATACGTGCATATTATTATAATTCACACCACGAGTAATAAGTGTACTACGACTTGTAGCATGTATAATCATGTTTTTGTGAATAAAAAAGCACAAGTACCTAATAATATGTTTTTAGTTAAAAAACAATAATACCTATAGATATATACTAATTGATGCATAGTAAGTGCATTCTAGTATAGACTCATTCGTGATTTGTTTAACATTTAAGCGCTGTACAAAATAAAAAGTACCTCAAGTCCTTAACTTCTAATTAATATCACTATGAATATTATTCGTAAAGCTGGTAATATTTTTTATAATTAATGTTAAAAGTTGAACATTTGTTAAACGAATAGTAGTTTTAAATGCGTTGAATAGTAGTCCATCTAAAAAGAGGTTTCTTCTAAAGTGAATTTTATCCATCTTAATTAAGTGTATGTAATCACATATTCTTAACTGTAAATATTTACAAATTGTACTTTTATTGTTTTCCAAATATAACAAAAAAAAAAAATAGAAAAATGCATTGACTATTATAGATTACAAATTGTAAGCCGGAGTCGTATGTACAGTTTTCTAAGTATATTTATTTGGTAATTTTATAACTTAAGATTTTATGACATTTTTAGCTTTTTTTGTCCATTCAAGTTTCTCGGTACACATATTAAACGCACATATACTTTCAAATTTTCATAATGCGTATTGTAGTTTTAAATTTTTTTGCTAAGACAGAACTGCAATATTCTGTATAAATTATTTATTAAAGAAATATTTCGTAAAAGGACGTCGTAACTGCATAATTTATTATTAGTCTCCGTCTAACACATAACATTGAATATATTATTACGTTCAGAAGAGTTCGTTTGACTCTGTTGATTTTAATAATAATAGACTAAATTAAATTATTATAAAATTTAAAGTTAAGAATATTATTTTTTTTTCATATTTGGTAAAAGGCTTTAACTAAATAGGTTTTTAGCCTACACCGAAATAATAGTTAAACAAGAGGTAATAATATACAAATATATTTAATATATATTAAATCTTAATCATCTTATTATTGTATAGGTAATCAATTTTCATTGTAATATTATGCACATAACTATTTTAAAAAGTTGTTTTATAACTAAAATAATACAATAAATATTAAATATCAATAAATCGTTCGTAGATATAATATAACACCTACCAAAACTGCATTTAAATTATTTAAGATTTTTTACTATAGATGATAACACATAATTATATACTACCTACACGGCTACATATTAATAATAATATTATGTTGGTGTGCGAGTTAAATCTATGTACTTATTTTTAAATGCAGTGGTTAGTAATTAATATGGTCGTATTTTTAAAAATTTCCAATGATCAAATTTATGCAACGATCGTTTAATACTTAAAAATCTACCGATAGCATTGAATATTTTTTTTCTAATCACTATAATATCATACGTTTAAATAACAGCAATGGTTATATTATTATTTAACACGAGGTACTTAATCCATTTTATGTTAACGTATTTTATACAGCATGTTATAAAATACAATAAAGTCTTGATAAAATGTTATATGATAATTATTATTATAGTTTAAACCACCGTCACCGTTTGCATAATATTCATATTATCATTTTTGTATGTATATACCTAAGCGCAGTAGTAATCACTTTGGGTGGTTATAATTTACATACACCACACACGATGAAAGTGTCGAAAACAAAGTTAACTATTTGAGGTATGTGAACTACCGGAAATTCGTTAATAGTGACTGGATCATAATACCATATACATAGTGCAACATTTTTGATCGATTACTATAGTGGTCAGTGCAGGATGTTTGTTCGATACATTGAGGGGAAATGAGAGGAACAAACGTTTTACTATCAGAGAAATGACCGTGATTTTTGTTTTTTTTTTTTAACTACGTAGGTATATCTACTTACGGTTTTGGTGAGAAATGTCATCGGTTATTCTAAGAACTGATTTCGGGATAACGACTCCTTTGCATGACTTTAACAATAGGTAGAAAAATATTTTTATAATATGATATAATTTATTGTATTCTTTCATCATACATTTGAAATATTTATTGAAAACATTTCCATCATATTGGTAGGCAGGTACGTAGGTACTCGTTAAAGAAACGAACAAATATGAACCATCTTCTAACAGTTCTGGGAAATTATATAGGTATCAAACTACCTATAAATACGAGCATGTGTGTATTATATACCTGCATCGATCGGAAGCCAAAAAAAATTGTTGGCATAAAATAATTAAATGCTTGAAAAATAATAACTACTAACTATCATAAAAGTGTAAATAGTGTAATACTACAATGCTATTTAGTACCACCCGTATTTTAACTAAAAAACTTTCTATAATGCAATTTATAAATATTTTATTGACAAGTGTTTAAAATGGTTTGTTTATTATTTAAACGTTAGGAAATGTCTAAAATTAAAAATTACCTACCTATAAAGAACGAGAAATTACTTTAACCACAAATTGGCAAATACGATTGTCCATAATTGTTGTGCTCGTCGTGCTTATACATCGATCATTGAACCTTAGTGATAAATTATCATATTTTCATATTATATTTATGAATGTATAATATACTACTCTTTCTTAGCTATCATCGTAAATTAACTAATATATTATCCTAAATATTTTAATACTCAACTATCACTTATTTTGGTATGACACAAAACTGAGAGCAAATATAAACAAAACAATAACTCGACGATAAACTAAATTCGTTTTTAGTATTATTACTTATTTCGTCTATTAAAGCAGATCACAGTACCAATGTACATTTCTACAAAAATAGGAACTAATAATAGTATATAACTAATATTTTACGAAAAACAAAATATTTGAATACGTTGCGTACCTATGGCTATATATATTATTATCTCGTTTTAATCGTTTAAAAAATATATGTATATGTAATATTGCTTCGTCATGTATTTTTTAAATACTTAATTGAATAATTTGGTTAAAGTTATTATATAAGTAGCTTAAGATTTCTAAACTACCACAAGCTTAAAATTAATTTGGCACCTATACTTTAATGTGCACGTCCTATAAGTAACTAATTACAATGAAAGCGTACACAGTATAGCACAGACCTTATTAATATTATGTGGATCTGTTTTGTTCAATAAATAAAGATAATTAAAAGTAGTTGGTAGATAAGTGTTATCGCAAGTTACAACCTGTAGGCAGTAGGCTGTATCTACTGCAGGCTGCTGTACTCTGTACTCTGTAATCTGTACCAATTCCGACTATATAAGTGTAACGATGATGACACTGCATGATTGAATAGTGTGTAACAAATGCGTTTAGGCATTTAACCCGTCGACTGCCTCATTTAACTGTTTTGTTATCACTTATCTGATTTAATTTTTATACAAATATAATATAGACATACTAGTTATTGATAAATTAAGATGATAAGAAGACCAACATTTTTTTTATAGTGGTCTTCTTGTATTTTCAGCAGTAGTTTCTACAATCCCTGGATGTATATTATAATTATGATGAATAAGATAAGTGGCCAACTGTCGACGTAGTTGTAAGTCGGAATTCAATATCATCAAATATTAAGTATTTAATTCTGAAATAGTAGGTAACTATTCAATTTTAATTTGAAAAACGGGACACTGACAAACCCTGGTGTTTTAATTATTTTTGTATGAGGTTTACATTGTGATGACGTCTTAATGATACATATTGTTTTATTATAAGTAAAATAGCATGGAACCGGGGGGGGGGGGGCTAAGTATTATATATTATATTCGTAAATCAATACTTAATATGTCTTAAATATTCATAAATTAAAAATATAAATATATAATTGTTAATGATGTTATCATATCTTAACTGGATGAAAAAATTTAAAAATGTTGGTTTCAAATATTGTTATCATAAGTATAGAAATAATGACGAAAATAATTATATCGTAATATTCGTTTAGAACACCAAAAATTAATATATGTACGCATTTCGCGATTTAGTTTTACACCGCCTTTAGTATGAAAGAAAAAAAAGAAAAACTAAAGTCTTTATATTTAAAAAAAAAAAATGTATATCATATTTCAGAACAGCGCCTGTAAGTTAATGGTAGTTGCTAATGTATAACGATTCTATGTTCTGAGAGATTTACAGTCGAAAATTATAATTTAATAAATCAATTATATTCTACCTAAGCCGTGATTTAACATTTTTTTTTTTTTATTAAATATTTACAATTCACTATGATGAATGATGATATTATAAAGCGATGCAGAATGGTAAATTGTAAATGTTTTAAAAATCAATAACATTTATCTCCTCAAGATTCGATGCCCGGACGATACCATCTACTCACCACTCGGGGATAACGCGCACTTTGAGCGATTTGTCGTCTCGCGCACGGTAAACTGTATAAAGAATTCTTCACGTTAAGCATTACGTCGTTAAGTTAAATTTATTACAACGACCTCGTAGGAGCTCTTTGATGATATTTTTACTTAAACTTTTCGCGGAATACGATTGATTACACTAACGAAATTAATAGGTTTCCAAATACTCGGATCGTAAATGAACGATCGCCGTGTCCGAAACAAGGTCTACGAAACGAAATTATTCATACAGGTGCGAGCATAGACCTATAAGTTAATGGGCACTGGACGCGGTTTCCACTCCGCCCTGCAATCAAGTCTTTGTGAACACTTGACCGACAGATAAATAACATAAAGTAGCAAAATATGGAGGAATTAGGTACTACATTTTTTTTTCTTTCCATTATAAACCATAAACATAATATAGGTTTATGTTATAATTTTATCGACACTGTCATCAATCATAAACTCATAAACAAAAGTTTAGAGTACTATTATTACAACATTACAACAATTAACATTAAATATTAATCCATGACATGTTTATATTTTGAATTGTATATTATTCTGATGCATCGACAAAATATTAGCATATACATTTTTATGAACTTCATAATAAATATATCTTTTGGAGATACAAAATTCTGTTTTTCGAATGAGAACCTCCATCCCGTTTCTACTGTTTGGTTATTATAAAATCATGATTTATACACTCCCAGTCTGTTTATTCCAATTTAAACATACTCTAATACATTTTTACTAATAATTAAACAATAAACTGCAATAATTTAAATAGACAATTTCGATAGTAATTCACGAACATTCTGACGCAGTGACGTATATAAATATAAAAAAAACATAAAAACAGACATATTTTCTTTTTAAATAAAACAAATAAAAACTGTAATTACCTACATTAATTCTGCCCCCGCAACTTGGGTCGAATTCAATGCTATTTTTTTCAACTAACAGTCAACCCTACTTTGTTTTTACAATTTGAACACTGAGTATTGTTCTTGCTGTATTATAGATCAATATTAACTAGTTAATAGCAAAGTGAATGGATATAATTATATAAGTTTGTGATAGGTAACCTGGTTATAACCAAGTTGGTAATTTGTTGTTTAAAATGTTGCGTATTGAAATAATGAAATTAAATGACGCCATTGCTTAAGTAATAAGTACATGTTTCAAAAAATGACATTGAGTACATAGTTTTAAATTTAAAAAAAAAACTAGAATATTCGATGTTGTTAACAATTGAACTTCGAATTTGAAACACTTTACAAAATATAAAAAATGTAAACTTATTTTCGATATTTTTGAACTGCTAGAAGAACAACTTATGAGGAAAATTATTGTACTAAATGTTTATCCTTTTTGACTAAAAATAAACTGCATTTTAAACATGAGTATAATTTGGTACGCGAATACGTGAAAATAAAATAATATAGTCGCGTGTTGATACGCATCGCGTGTTCTCGTTATATCATTAAGCTCATGTATGATTTACAATGTCACCTTAAAGTTTTTATAATAGGTTAAATGTCAGTCAATTCATTCCAAAATATAATAAGTACCTATGTTTTATCCATATTGAAACTAATAAAACTAAACGTTAACTGATGGACGTAAATCCGGTATGTTACGCACGTCTTGTAAGAAGGAAACAACAAAATAAAAATATGATGGTATAGTAGGGTTCTCATAAATAAATACAAAATATTAGGATACGATTAATTATTTAACTACTTTTTCCCTTGAAATATTTAGGTACTACACTACTACAGCAAGCAAGCAACTATGATTATTATCTAGGTACAAAAAATGAAGGGCTGCAATAATAGTGTTCTAATAGAAATGCTTCTGACCAGAATTTCTTTGGGATCCGAGGAGCACGCGTGGATAATTTCTTCAACGGTTTTTACTTTTTATATATTCTATACATCGCCAATTGTTTAATGTACAAACAGCGGCTGGGCGTCGCCGTAACGTCGGAAGCTCCTTCGAGGTCGATGACCGATGAAAAAGTCTATACCATAGGTATAATTAGGAAAGTTTTTCTGGGGGGCTAGAATTGTATCAGCAGCACAGACCCTGATAATTTATATTTCAAACTAAAATATGATTTAAAAAATTGCACCAATATAATATATGGTCCATACTAATAAATCATGTATTATGTATTACAATTAATTAATTTAATAATATTATGTATTATTACGCATACAGGGCTTAGAGTCCATACTTCATCGTGTCGTACTGCCATGTAGTGTTCCGTGTATACCTATATAATACATAGCACATAACGTAGGTAACATAATGGTGGTAACACGTTACCTACAGGTTGAAATTTAATATATTCAACTCTACACGACACGGTGCAGCGAGAACCCGGCTGTAAGAAACTATTGTCTATTATACTGTCACCTTATTCCGTGTAAACTGTGTGGTTAACCCGTTACGACAATATACTAAAATATAGTTGAAAATATTCAACTACTCCACTGTGGGTTAGGTAGTTATTTAAATGTGATTATTAATGGCCAGTGAAATCATTTTACCAACAATATTATTCAATTTGTTGAATAACGAGAAATTGCTAAATACGGACCACACGGTTACACCAATAACGGTGACAGTGTAATAGTACTTTTATTCGTCCAATACGGTGCCGACCGGGTTTGGTACTCCGGTGACACGGTAACGAGAGCGTTTGACCGTCGTCGTCGTTTTCACGAATGAATCACAGTCTGCACAGAGAAACGGTTGTACGAACTATAATAATATTATTATTATAATATTATGATTCAGCCGCCGCCGCCGTCGTCCAACGGTCGACCGAATAAACAAACTTAGACGACCTTGTGACGTCACGTCTGCGGCCGCCGCCGCCGCGCCATCGGCGTGTTCTCTCACGCGCACACCTGTGGCGGTAACATAATAATAATATTCTGCTGCAGCCTGTTGCGCCTGTCCCAGCTATCACAGTGTGCACATTGCACACTGCACACTTATCGCGAATATCTGCAGCTCTGTGGTCGTAATAAGTATACCTACTACACACCGTTTTTTAATATTATAGAAGAAGCGTGCCAAAGAATGTTTTTTTTTTTTTTAGGCATTTGCCTCAAGGCTAAGTAAACTACGATAAGTAAATATATGATTCATGTTAAAAATACAAAAAACCATATGTAAAATATGATAATTTCGTTTTTTTGTTGTAAAAAAAATTATTATTTACAGAACATAAATCTATTTGGCAGGGTCCTTAAAAATTGCTTGTGATCTCGAGTTTAAAATTGTTTTATACAATAATAATATGTGTCTACGTTTATACATAACGAAATAATAGTAATATTTGAATATGTCTTATCGCTTAGACACGTTTACGATCATCAGTAGTGTCAATTCCTGAAATCGTCATACCATCGTTTGGTTTTATTTTTTTCTAATAATATTATTATATGATCTAATACAAGTACCTACCTACTACACGCAGGACCGGCTCAAGTTATAGACGACCTAGATCAGCACTTTAGTAGGGGGTGGCATTTTCAAAAAAGTGATAATATTATTATTTAAGAGGCGGAAAAATTGTATTCTGCCGAGTGCACTATTTTCGCTTGAGCCGGCCCTGACTACACGATGTTATTAGCGACTGACCGGTGGGGAGTCGTTTGAATTTGTTTCGCTCTTTTTGGCGCCCGTCGGCCGTCGATGGTCAATGACATAATGTAATACGAAAGAACGCTGCAGCTGCTCCGCTAATGCACGTGTGTGCACATAATATTTTATGCGTGGGAAGTTATTGACGTCACGACGAGTTTTTTGATTTTTCCGTAATCGTTTTTCTGGATAATAAATACACGCATGCTATAATATTATGTGATACGACGACGTGACCAATACGTGTCCGTCCTATGAAGTCGAAATAACCGACGTTCGACAACAGGACAGGGAAAAATTACACAGCGAATCGGTCGAAACGCAAAAAGTTTACGTATGCCAAACGGAGAAAACAAATCGGAGCGTGTCATCCTCAATCCTCGTACTGTCTAGTCCTGTACTTCTGTTAAAATAGTTAAATTACAGACCGTGTGATATTATGTAATCTCTCTGATCCCATTATTTTCGCATTTTTGTGATGTGTTATACGATGATACACAAATTACACATCACAAAAATGTCCAAGGCGCCACTTGACACGCATTATAAAATAAGTAGATTGGGCACTTCAAACGCCGTAATTTTAATTAAATTCTTTTCAAATATATCAAGTATCAATAACTGTTATATCATTATATTAAATACATATTTTAGTAATTAATCATTACACAATAAATATGTACGTATTAAGTGTGTTGTTTTTGTTTTATTATATTGTTATACTTTGTATTGCAGTATTTTTAGTACCTACTACCTACCTCTTTAGTCTCTACTATTTTATCACATCCAAAACTTAATTAATATATTTATTTTTTTTAAGTATTAAGTGGTTATGTTAAAAATAAAGATTTTTCTATTCTTGCCACATGCTTTAAATTAATTTCGAAAATATTTTCAAATTAAACTTATTGCAAGTCGTACTTCCAAGTAGAATAAAACTGTATCTATATATTCTGTATTCCTATATATGTAACAGTACGTATACCTATATGAAAGCCGAAATTGTTAATGTATCACGATCCTAATACACATAACGCATATTTGATAGTTGTAACGGTTGTACAGTTTACATTATTTCTTTCTCGAAGAAAGTAAAAACTGGTTCTTCTCGAAACATCAATTCGGCCAACCAGCTGGTATTGCATAAAACGTCCTAATAACCCGATGACTCATATAATAAAGAAGGTAGGAACTAGAGTTAATGTTGTTTACCTACGTCATTTTTTTTTAAATATTAAATAGGTACCTCTATAATAATAATACATGGAAATAATAATTGTGTGGTTTTTTTATTCCATCATTACGGTGATTTATTTATTTTTTAAATATTATTAGCTGGATTAAAGTATGAATTTCCTTATCGATTTGAATTATAACTATACGTCATGTTGTACATAGTATTATAGGACATTTTTAATCAATGTTCTATATGATATTACCAGCTATTAAATATTATTTAGACGTATACCTGTAAAATATGTTGTACTTACACGTTTTTAAAAAGTTTTATTTTATTATTATTATTTGTTAAGGCTTCAACTGCGTTGGTTTTAGCCTACTTTTACATTAGATACATGCTATCAGTTAAACAATATAACATTATTAACAATTATTTACCTTTTTTGACTTAGTTTATATTATGGAAATATAATATATTGCTTCCATATTTTATTCGTTAAGAGCATGTCGAACCCTGGATTGATAAATATTTTTCGTTATACAATGTATTTGGGCATTTGGCCACAATGAGATTGATTGCGTGTTGAAATTATTACTATTAATATTTTTAAAATTTGTTTTTGGTTTTCAATACCTAAAGGTGTAACATATTATATCATGATCAAAATCATGCTTATAGAATAACAAAAAAATCCAAACATTTTTTGTTTTTCATTAACAATATCAAATTATAAGTAGATTGTTATCATTATAATTGTAACCGAATTAAAATCGAATTTGTGTAATACATTAGTATTGTATACACATAATATTATAATATATAGTAATAATAATATTAAAGTGTTACATATTTACTCAGCAGTATTATTATAAGTAGCTAGTAAAACATAATAATATATATGTATACACTGATATAATTTTATAATAATTTTATAATTCTGTGCTAACAAAATTACAAAATTAATTAGATATTTGATCAAATTAAAATATATTATGTGATTCAGTTGTTAATGGATAACAGGTAAGCAGTGTATAAGCTAAGCACTTAAGTACGCGTGTATACATTGATGATAGACTCACCAACATAATATCAAGCATTCAAGCATATTAAAGTAACACATAATATATTATTGTATTCTTCAGTTGGGATATATCATATTAAATGATTTTTTCCGTCAATAACCGACTATGTGAACGAAAGATACAGATGTTCCGATGTTCGATCCCTTTTTAATCCGGTTAAAAAATTCTATAAGTATTAAATTACAAAGAAAAAAATATTCTGTTATTCATAAAAAAACCCCCTACTGCGGGATAGTTAGGTATACCTACTGATAAACCGTATTAATCTGAGTACCAGAAAACATAAGATATTTAACCTGAGGAGGGACAATATTTTATTCATTTATAGTGTTTTTAAGCTTTAGTAGGTACCTATATAAGATTTATAAATCCGATTTAAACGAATAGCACCGGTCGCGACATGTAGCTAAAATAACAATATAATATTATAATATTTATGTTTATTCGTATTTTGTGAGTAAATACAACTTGTGGACAAAAATTTATTTGCTTTTGAGTTTAACTGTGTGTAATTCAATACAATACTTTAGGTATTGTAAAATAATTAATTCAGTGAAATATAAATTTTTTAACTTAGTTGACGTTTAAACTAAACGGCTTGAATATTTCTTGATTAAATAGGAGAATATTTGTTTAAAACCAATACATCAATACGTTAAAACCGATCAATTTTACTGAAATAAACTGTACAAATACCATTAACTAAGTATTAACAATTAATGAATATACGCAATATTTGTACATGGATATCCGCTACTCACTAGTGAAAAAACCACATCATTCATTGTTAGGTTTTTTGATGGTTTATTTTAGGCATGACATACCTATAAGTATTTGACATTGAAAACGTTGTCCAATAGTGACATAAAGATTTTTTAGTTGAAAATGAATGGGCTCTAATTTATGCTGTTTATCAAAACCTATTGACGAATTTCAGGTAGAAAATGTAATGTCTTAAAGCTCGTTTTCATACAAACTAACATGTTAAAGTATGTTCGGAAGTCAAGAAAATATTCGTATATAATTGAATAAAGTTGCCATCATGGTCGTTTCTACAGATAAATTCTACTTTACCGAACCAAAATATTAAACAATGTTTCATCGGAATCGGCTCTGAAAATCTAGGCGACTGTATTTCGAACATTTATAAAATTGGTTCAATAAAAGATTTGTTTTAAACCGTTTGCGTTTTGTTAGCAGGAAAATGTACTTTAAAAATAACCAAAGATTACGCATTTGTATATATTTAGGAGGCTTGTAGGTTATGAAGTCGTAAACCAGCATTATATAGTACTTTATGTCTCATGATGATAATACTCGATAAAACTACCAAAATACCTGTCGGTGTAAGTAAAATATTAGGTGTCTCAACAGCTTGTATTTATGTTATTTTAGTTTTCTTCTCCGACCAAAAACGAGACTTCCACATTTATATTATCGTTCGAGGAGATCGCGGTCCACGATTATGCAAGTCTACACATTGTTTCTCCCTCCACCGCCCGGCCATCATCTATGGCTCTCTTTCTCCGTCGCGGTCGCTACTATACGTGGTATAGCAGTTCCGGTCGCTTTCTTTGCATACCTGACGCGCATTACCCCGTATTGCCTCAACCATGAGGACATAATTTAGGTATTTCACGAAATCAAACTTACCAAGAATGTACGTACTACGTAATATAATTTTTATCGGCTGACTCACACCGAAACACGTGTTTGACGCGCGACGCCACCGCCGCCGCAGCACCATATATACCGGTAAATAACCCCTTGGATCAATGAGGAATTCGAACAGCAGGTACCTTCGATCTTGATTTTTTACCACTATCCGTGTGGATCAGATGCAAACGTGTTCGGAGACACAGAAACCGGAAATGCTTCTTGGTATGGTCTAAACACAACAATAAGGATAAACAAGTTTTATCATCCATCGTACACATTATACGACTGCAGTACACTTTCGATTGGCGAAATTTAAATATGAGTTAATTTGTAATGGTTGGGTAGAGTTGTGCAATATGTAAACATAAGATTTAATTCGATACGAAATGATCGAGAGTAATAGTTGTATTTGTTTCTAATTTCTTTCAAGTGGTAAAACCTTTTTGGAAGGTCGTACCTAAGTCATTAATATCGTATTTAGGTCGGTATGAAGAGTATTTTTTTAATTAAAGTAGGTACCTACTGAAATACTTTCAAATTAATTAAACAAAATAAATATGTCTATTTTTTTTGCAGTTTAATAATTTTTAATAGTTTTAATTGGTCAAACAATTTGTTTTTATCGTGTTGCCCGTGTCGGTATAAGTTGCGTGGGTTTTATTTTTAGTGAGAAACTGGCGACAAGTCACAAAGATTAGATTTTAATGATGACATTACATATACTAAAATGTTATTGTTAAAACAATACTCATTTATAACAATATGATATTATGATCCGAGTCCATTAATAATTTATTATATAAAACCGAATGCATCAAACTATTATGTTGACTTTATGTAACAATAATAATACGTTTGCAATGTTATAACTAGTTTAATGCAACACGTTTAGTTTTAAAGTCATCTTTTCTCACGGTTTAAACAGATATATATTGCATATATTCAAACTAATAATAAACGTTTGTTTTATTGTCAAGTAGTAGTTAGTCATACTAAAGTACTACAATATAATATTAATTCATTACAACGTAGGTATATTACAATTAATATAAACTTTTAAAATAAGCTTCGATTTTATCACGAATGAATCATTTAGTGCAATCATCGATCAGCATTCTTGTCTACGAAATTGTATTACTCGACGTTGTATTGCAGTAAATATTATAAAACTTTTCCAGTTTTATTTTTTCCTAAGGTCATTTAGTTTTTCTAGGTATTATTTGTGCTTAATCTTGTTTCGTCAATTGATTATTATAGAAAAAATGAGTCAGTAGTTTTAAGTTTATGCCCTTATTTAATTCACAACGTCGCTTCATATATAAAAATAATTTATTCCCGTCAAAAAATTTAACTATCAAACAATATTTTTAAATTTTCAGATTTGTGTCACATGCATATTATATAATACACTAAAAAACCACGTAAGTTGATTATTAATATTTAATGTTAAACCCATATAATGATGATTAACTAATCATTAGGTTACAATACAATTGTATTTAAATAATGTATAATTTAATTTTCATGATACCCACAACGTTAATATTAAAATTAAATAATGAAACGTGACAATAATAAATCTAGGTTTAGCTCGGTTTAGGTATTACAATTTGTTTTGCTAATGCTCTGTGCATGGATTTCTTTTGTGATTTTATTATTTTAAGCTCACTCGTGTTTTTATATATTTAAAAAAATATTGGTACATTAATCAAAACTTAAATTGCACTCATATCTTGTAGTCTAAGCCTATCTCCGATTATTTGAAGGTTGTTATATTATACTAAAGTATTGTCTTGATTCTATAGCTATTTAAGATTTGCACACAAATTGGATGTGAACTGCGTACTTCATGTATTGAAGTGATCGTGGTTTTAAATAAATAACGACTTTAACGATTTTATTTCAAACCAAAAAGCTGTGATACAAATATTCAGTGATATTATTAATAACAATAACAATTTGTTTTCCATTTTTTTGGTCTATATAGCTATAGTTATATCAATATATCACGTTATAAAATAAATTTGTCAATATAGGTAATTACCAACAGCAGGAAGTATTAAAATTCCAATTCACTATACCTAGGTACTACTAAAAAATGTCTGCATATATTCACCGTCACATAAAATATTAATTTGTAAATAATAATTTTCGATGTCTATAGTGATGTGAAGCTGCAATATGCTCAGTTTTTTCATAATCATACTCAATTCATTGTATTTTTTAATGTATATAACTATATAGGTACTATATTGGTTTATTGTCGAAATTTGTGTGCGGTCAAATTATTTTTTAGATTATAATATTATTCAATATGTACGAAAATAATGAACTAGATAGAAGATTTACTCGTGTAATAACACTATTAATAATTTTCCACGATTTTTATAATATTTTATTTTAATCAGTTAATCATACGATATATATAATATAAAATATCAATTCCTAATAGAATTACTTGAAAAATTAAATAACATTTTTTTTATTAGTTATAGCTTATAACGCGTAGGTAATCACTGAAAATTAAAATACTTTACTCTTTAATGAAATTTATTTTTTAAGAAATTCATAGTAATTTTGTAAAACAAATTTAAAAGTTTATGGTGAAAACATTTAGTTAAGTCAATGAGTTAATTTGTTTACATAATTTTAAAATATCAATATTTTTTTTGGAATTATTTAGTTCGAAATTAAATAACTTTTTTCAAAATATTCATTTTCAAATATAAGTAAATCTTTAATTATTTCCTATCCATATAATTCTTATAATTTTTTTATAGTTTAACAAGTATCAATTTTTTATTTTTCATCTGTCAGGTTTTTCGGTTACACTTTGTATTATTATTACATAGGTACATATATATATATATATATAGAGTATAATATGTTATATTTGATATCGGCCTGAGTGTATCATTGGTATTAATAAGAACCCATGTATAATACTAATCAATATTTTATCATAAGAACGTTATACTGGAGTTTTAGAATTTTTAAACACCTTATATAAGTAATATTATAGTTATTGAGCACTTGGGTCAAGTGTTCGGCTCAAATACTGCTACTATAAATACTAAATGTCTATACAGTATACAGATTACAGTTATACAGTTAGTTTTTGTCTTTCTGTAAACAATCAACACCGTAGTAATTACAGGCTTAAAATGAACAAGTATATAATATTAGATATTATATCAGTATTATACTTCATTCAAGAGTGTAGTGGGTAAAAGTAAAAGAAGAATTTTAAGTAGGTAATTAAACATAATTCGAATTATTATCGTTGACGTAATTTTATTATTTTCAAATAATATAAAACTGAATAGTGATCTAATGTCGGGTTTTTTGTTTACAATTATTATAGTTGATATATTTAATAAAAGACTTATACAGCGTAATATCAACAATTCGTAAAAACAAAAAATACGTTTAACGTAACATAAGTATACACTAAGTATTAAAGTAATAATAATACAATTAGGTGTATGATTAATTATAAATTATAAGTGATTATTTATATATTATAGGTAGGTATATATTTATACTTAAATTGTATCTTTAATTGGATGATGGTACCATACTACTGTTTCATAGTCAATGCTATAATTTATTAGGAACAGGTTCATTAAAAAATATGTATTTCATCTTAATTTGATTTTATTGTACTTTTACCTAAATTTCATCGGAGTCATCATTTCTTCTGCGGTTCTTCTGAAGTAGTGCATTCCTACTTCCTATACAGCTATGTTTAGTAGGTACCATTTTCTATTATTTCTAATTCCATCACTTGGCATAGATAACACGTAAATAGTTGTGGTATTATTTTAATATTATTGATTTAATATTATATAAAGATTTATAATACCTTTTAACCTCATGTTGAACTCATTAGGATTTTGGTAGAGGAGTTATATTATTGTAATAAATGTATAAATATGAATAATATTAGGCAATATTTTAGGTACCAATTTTATTATACACCTACCGTGCAAGCTGGATTATATTATATTATACGCTATACTGTACCTACATAATATTATACCGTACTAATAGGTCGTTTCAGAGTTGAAGGTAAATGTGTGTTTATTTTGTAAATGTATAGAACACAATAATTAATAATTAATGCGTCTGTATAGCACCAGCGACCAGCAATGCAGTAAATGACCGACTAACCGGTCCGAATACATAATAATATAAATGTAATGATAATGGTAACCACAAGTAAAGAAGTGCAGACAAAACGTATAGGTACCTACTACCTACGTTTTCCAATTGACCTTACGACAGTTTATTTGTTCATAATATATTATTATACCTACGTTATACACTTATATGATTTTATTTATAAACCGTTTCAATCCATACCTAATAATAATAGAAGTTACGAAAGCAAATGTTTTTTATCGATTGAATTCTTTATATTATTTTTTAAATTTTCAACAGTCTAATTATTGATATACTAATGTTAAAATTTACTTAAACTGTGATATTCTATGAAAAATGCACGGTTATAAAATACTATAATATATTTACCTTATAATATTATTATATCCTTTTATAACCTATTGGATATTATTATAAAAATGTGTACGGTATAGGACAGACGATTACTGTGCGGTGTTACGTTTTATTACACCTACTCATAATATAATATTATTTACGAATTAATTTTGTTAGTTTACTATTTTAACTGAATAAGTTAGACTGACCTGTGACCTTGAGGATGGAAATTAATACATATTTACTAGATACGTCATATTCATATATCTCGATGACCTATCATCATATTATACTCACTAAGTCTAACATTTTAGGGGAATCCCTATGATTTTAATGATGAAAGTAGGCAGTATTACGTGAGTACTGAGTATTCAAGGTGAAGTTGGTAAGTTCAATGAAATACAACAGCTATACTGGTTGACGGTTATAAAATCATGTATAGCAATGAGTAGGTATAATTATACACATACAACATACTACTCATAAACTTGGATCAATCAACATTAATCTCTGTTATAATTTATAACTCATGTGGACCTCTACCAGTGCAGAAACATAAAAATTAGTAGTTGTCTATCACGCATCAATATTCCATCGTGATTGAATAATTATTCTTTAATCATTCTTCACAATTCCATAGCATTATTATTCTGTATTTATAATTATGTCATTAATTCTAACGTTTATGAAATAAACATCAATTTATGTTGATTTGTAGAAAAAATAAAATTTGAAAGTTAAATTTCCAATAAATTTTAAAAAACACCGTAGGTATATATAATAAATTACTGCCATTTTGACAGTGGCATAATACAAGATTAATATTTTTATAAATTTATACTTTTATTATAAAAATGGGTATACCTACCTGTTTTATAGACAACACAAATTGAACGCACATATTAGTATGTTACGATTTAATGTTAAACATTAATATGTACCTATTGGTAGGTATATCATAATATTTAATTGAGGTAATACAAACAAAGGATTCCAGAAACTTTAATGCATGTCTATAATGTGAAAATATTTGTACTGCAGGCAAGTACTTTTCAAAATGTACGGTTTAATGTTTATTTTAAAACATTTTTTTTTTTTAGTTTAGTAGGTACCTACAACCTATATAAACCTAATAAACTATAACCAACATACAGTCAAAACAATATGTTAAAAAATCAAAATGAACTACAAGGGTTTAGGACACAAAGTCGTATTAGTGTATTATTTATATTTTACTGTAGGTAGGTGGTTAGTTTATAATACATTTTAATACTATCATATTGTATTATTGTACTGTGTTATTATTAAAACTAATTAATTTAAAGAATGCCATCAATGTTAATATTATTCATAAGTAGCATAATATTGAATTTCTTGCACTTATCGATTTATCTGAAAATAGATACCAGCACCACTGACAAACATTTTTTATATAATATTTGTTTGTAATAAAAATACTCCAAATTTTACTAAATCACATAATAAATAAAATAGATACTTATTATATTTTCTATTTTTTATTATCATTAGCCACATTATTGTGCGCTTCTCAAGTGTCTTTAAAATTATTAAACTGGAGTATTTCTGATTAGAAAACCAATGATATAAAATACGAAATATCATTCAATCCGGATACTTTTCAAAATGGAACGTTCTACAACGACAAT
This sequence comes from Nasonovia ribisnigri, assembly GCA_027563435.1. Lineage (NCBI taxonomy): Eukaryota > Metazoa > Arthropoda > Insecta > Hemiptera > Aphididae > Nasonovia > Nasonovia ribisnigri. The sequence goes on from JANEHU010001115.1 coordinate 36,626, forward strand.
ATTATACGAATCAAATTTATTTATCTTTGTAAATACTAGATATGTGTATTTTTTTTTTTTTACTTTAGCTCCGAATTTAGCGTTCAAACATACTGTTAAGTTACATACTGTTGTCACCTAACATTATACAATACTTATATAATAGTTTATAAAAACGATAAGTAAAAAAAAAACTAATGTAATTTAAATGGAGAATTTTATTTTTCAATTTTGGCATTTAGTACCTATAAGTAACGTTAATGTTATAATAATTGTTCAATATATACATTTCTTCAAATTAATTTTCGCTTAAAATGTCAAAAATCTAACGTCATTATATTTTACCACATAATAATTGAAACTATCCAAACCTTTGACCGTTATAGGGCTTCATATATATATAATATTTTGCACTACCTAGCCATGCAGATTGGTCATGTTCACATTATGTTAATATTTTGTCAACTCTCCATAAACGATTTAAATCTTTTACAAATATATCAATAATATAATAGGGAAAGAATAAAAATCCGATTTCTCTTTTATTCATTAGTACCAATAATAACATATTTTTAATAACTGTTGACGACGGTTCTAAACTGAAATTGTAATATAATAAAAAGAAATTACTCTCATACCGTTTTGATTTATTTTCTTCGCTTCAAATATTTTTCAACAAACTTCTACGGATACAGTGCTTGCCGCAATAAAGGCCGCGGACTGAATAAATAAGTACGTTTATTATTACAAAAAAATGAATACCATACTGCATTAAACCATTTAAATGTAAAATGTCAAACAGTTATTGAGAACAGGCCTATACTTGAAACGCACCAAAATAATTTTACAAAATTTGTTACACCGCAAACGAATATTCGTTTTATTTTAATATCTAACTAAAAACAGACTAGGCCAAACGAAACTCCATACTTCACACAGTTTTATTGTTATACTTTGTTATGTGTTTCTTGTTTTTCCTTTTTTACGACTTTCGGATGTGGTCGACCCTGGAAATAAAATACACTGGGCGGTGTAAATTCAAATGGGACAAAATATATCGAACATTTCTAGAGCAGGCTATTTTTTTTTTAGTGAAATCTATACGACCGTTTCAATCACACATCGATAACACATACGCCCCTTTTCTTTTAACTCCAAACGCCGCTGAGTGATTATTATTTCAGCTCAAACGTGAAATTAAAACGTACGGAATCGATGATATAGGGTCATACGTTTATTTACCTGCAGGCTGAAGATATGCCGAATAATTTAACTTGCCTGTCTTGCAATAAACTTGAGATTACTTCAATATCAAAATTATAATCAATTTAAATATAAAAAATATTATCACTATTTATCAGGGTTCATACCTGCAAGATCGATACGTAGTTATTATGTGTCTTACAATCACAAATATATACAATATTTGAAATAATAATAATCTGATAATTATATTTCATTTTTATTTTTAGCTTGCCAATTAAGGACTAACGTTGCATTCTCCGAGTGTTTGGAAAATATTGTTGTGTCTGCATTCACACTACTTCACACAATCTGTAACACTACTGTATAAGTAAATTCAAGAATCGAGTATTGAAGAGCTCCAAAAAAAGTAAGCAAATAAATGAAAATCGTTAGTAAAATTTTGAATGGTTATTATTATTATTATTACTGTCATACGCAAACACACAAATACCTTTTTTTATAAAAATTACATCGGTATATTAACGTCAGACAATCTAAAGGAGAAATGAGCGCACCATTATGACGTCAATCGTCGTCTATTTTCTATTTTTACGCTAACTAACCGGAAATGTCTAACCGGAAGCATATAGGTGTAGAGCATATTATAGTTTTTCGCGAGGGTGTTCTACCAATGACCAGTCACATAGGATAGATATTATTGTTATCATATCCATCCTTGCGTTAATACGTTTTGAGATTTGTTTTTATTTGTAAATATTGTGACGCGATATAAACTTAATACGTATTTAACTAATTAATAAGAACAAGTATATAATAGGACGTAATAGAATTACAAATAATAATTTAATTTCTGTACCTAAACTATTTCATAAATTATATTTGTATTCATTATCTGACGAATTCTAACTTGGTAGCACAATGCAGTCTTCACAATTACAATCTCCACTCACTGGTTATTATTTTTGACATATTTTTGTATAAATGTATAATGTATATTATTTAAAAATTAGAAAAACATATTAGTCCAAAGTTAAAACAAATGTCCAGCATCTAAAACAAAAAATGTATCCCAAATTGACTAAGATACGAGCACCACCATTAATTTCAAATAACTTTATCATAGGTAATATCTTGAGTTTATTGATTATCATTTTTTTAGCGTAAATTTATTTTTATTTTTTACCTAATGTTTTATTTAACAGTCTATTCAACACATGATGGACAATAAGAGAGTGTGACACCCGAATATTTATTTTTAATCGGTGAACTAAGACATTAGGTATGTAAGATTATAAATGAATTAAACAGCTTTTGGAACACTCGTTATATTTTTTTTTACTCGAAAACTAAGTATTTAATACAAAGACCTGTAAATCCTTCCGGTTCACCCGTGTATAGCGTGAAAAATATCTTTATTAATGATGTCAATAGGACGTCATATTATGGAATAGCGGAAGCCAATTATTTTAATTTTAGATTCTGACTAGGCAACGTGATGTTGGGAAATGGTTTTACAATGATTTTGTACAGTGTTTTTATTTGTCTGTACATCATGAAATCACGTATTGTAAAACACTTCGACATTAAGTGTAGGAAATTTGATCTAGTAGAGATTTTTGGGAAGTAGTGAAATAACAAAATATGTTCAGTATTCTTCTAAATAATTGGGATAAACTAACGAAACTACGGAGAGTAGGAACCTAATCAGTTTTCGTATAAAATCGATTTTTTTTTTTGTGTTGCAATTCAGAAAACAGTCATCTTGGAGACTTGAAATGTTCACCAAAAATATTTTTATAGGTAAAGTCGAATTACGATAACTCGAGTTGAAGGGAGATAAATAATCACTTTGAGATATTATGTATAACTCGAGATACTCAACATGAATTTAGCCTAATTACCTAACCTCAATGGCTCAATGGAAAAAAAAAAATAATCGAGTTGGCCTCTCGAGTTATCACTTATCGTGACCATATTAGCATTTTCTAGACATTATAAATCTTTTGAAATATTTTTGATATTTTTGATGTATTTATATACATTTGAAATAAATATATTTTTTTAGTTTTTTTTCAAATAATGTTGATAAAATGTGTCTATACAAAATATTGGAAATTCAAACTCAAATTTTTCTTATATTTAAATTAAAATAACCATCGTTTGCTCAATATATTATAAGTATTTGATAGAAATTTTTAAACTATTAAAATATTAATCATAGATGCTTGAAACTTTTTACCATTACATAATATTATATAATTAATTTCTAAACACAATTCAATTTTCAAAATATTTAGACTAACTTTAAACTATTTATCCCATGCCCATATTATTCACATAATTTTTTGGTATGAACTTATAAGTTTATGCAATATCTGTGCAAAAATTAGTTCAACCATCAAGTTGGTATAACTTTACCATCCTTAGAAATTGATGCTGATACACTCGTATCGGTGTCTCATTAACATGAACTTATGATCGTTTTTTTTCCGAATAATATAATGATCCATCAATAATTATCGTTAAATTCAAATTTAACACATCCAATACTATAGTGACTTACTCAATAATGAGGTACACTCGAAACATACTATTCAGTAACTGATGCAAGTTCCGCAGTTTTTTTTATGATTTATGAATTATTTTTATATAGTATGTAGTCTGTATGTGTGCGTATATTATTAAATTGTTTATTATCAGCCATCTTAAAATTAAAATTTTTCTTGTCAATTTTTAACTACACATTGACACAATAACTATCATTCAATTTTTTTATTGCATAATTTATTTAAAAATTATACCTAGGTACCTATGTAGGGCTATGTAAAAAAAAAATTTCAATTTTGTAGTCATGGAATTTATTGATTCACGAAAACAATCCGCACACCCAATTCCAGCGCTTCATATCTACGCAAACCTATCTTCTATGAAGATAGAAATAAAGAGTACAATTTGAAAATGATACTATCAGCAATAAAAAATTAAGTTAAAAATTATAACTAATTAGTAAGTAGCATACATAACAATCAACAGATTTTGGTAGGCAGCATTTTGCGGTATAGAGAGTTGTATTCAAGACGAGGATCACAAAACGTATATGAATGAATAAATTGCAGAAATATTCATTCCTTTCACGGCTTTCAGTTATGATTTAAAAATATTATTTTATTTATTAAATTAAATTTTAGTTATCAAAAAATAATAGCTATTTAAGGTAAGGCACTTATTTAGTTTAGGAAACATTTCATAGTGATATTCAAGTAGGTACGCATCGAAGCAATTTGATGAATAAACTTTTTTGACATTCATAGTCCAGTATGTTACAATAATACGAAACAAGCGTATTTCAACCAACCTGCAGACACTGTTTTTAGTTTTTAGTTTTTAAAAGCGTATACTCATTACTCATATTAGGTATAATATGCACAATATTGTCATAGGTATTGTCGTTATTGTGTGTGGGACAATTGTGTCGTTTTTAGGTTAGGATACCATCACATCGTACTGCAGGCGGAAGTCACCAATGCACCGGAAAACTAACCGACGTATTCATAGTATTTTATATGGGCCATAGGGGATGACGACGATAATGTTTACGATCAATTTTTCGTTTTTGAAAAATTAGCGTTTCTCGCGAGCTGTCCTACTTGACACGTCGGGCGTAGTGACGTACAGTCCCTAGGTATGTATGTAATATTATATAGAAAATGTCACTTTGAACTTGTTTTTCCCACGAAAATCGTTATTTTCCTACGTTTTCCTACGTTATTTTTAATACCTATTATAGATACGCGTATATAGCGACTGCCGAGACCTAAGCCCACACGGATGACGTTATCCCCCGAGTATATGGTGCACGCGGTACAGCACACCTACACGGGCTGCACGGTGCAATGTATCGTTATCGTGACACTTAATAATAATAATAATGATATTATTTGCGTGGCCATCATAATATCATCCCCGGCGGCGGCGGTCGTACGACAACGTGACCACCGCCACCGCCCGGCTGCGGGGTGGCAGCGGTATGCCTTAGTGGCAGTGGTAGTGGTAGTGGTAGCGGTAGTGGCAATGGCAGTGGTAGTGGCGGTGGCTGTTGTTGTAGTGGTGACGGGAAATACCCCCACGGTGTGTTCTGGACCGTACAGGCAGTGGCGGTGGCGACAGGACAACTACAGCGAACGCGGACGCCGGGCGGCGACAGAGCAGTATGTCATCGTTCGTTGACGTCACCGCGTGTCCGTCCGCGCTCTCCGCGGCGGCGGCGTCGTCGTCCGCGGAGGGGAGCGCGCGAAATTCGCCGCGCGCGTGTCTGTGTGCGTATACGTCTGCGTGTGTGTGCGTGCGCGCGTCCTGAATGAATGAACCCCCGGTCGCCTTGGGCCGGTCCTCCCGTCCGTTCAACAGGTCGCCATTGGTCAACCGGTGGCCGGGTGGAAAACCCACGGTCGCGCGGGTGGGGGCCAGGCGGGCCGCCCTTACGTTTGCCGCCGCCGCTTCTGCTGTTGCCGCCGCTCGGTCCACCGTCGAGACTTAAATGTCCACCGGAGTCAGGTGGCTATCTCAGTTGATCGTTTTCGGTCGACGGTGGTCATCCGTATAAATATATAATACAATATTATCATCATCATCGCCGTCATCGTCGTCGCAGTCCCGTATACAGCACGCGAGTTTTTTACACTATATTTTGTTTAATATAATTATTATTTTTTTTTTTTTTAATTCGAGTCCGTATCGTGACTTAAATATTATACGTCGTGTATTATACTTAAAGCAGACTTTTCAGTCCGTCTGATATAACACACATTATTTTATTATTATTGTTTTCCGATCGTTTTTTTATTATTGTTTTTGTTTTATCGCCGACGTACGTATCGACATCGCAATCGCCGGCACAACATAACAACGTCTCTCTCGGTACGCGTGTGACATAATTTACTTATATTATTATATTAACCGTAATCAGTTCAGTTCGATTGGACGTGCCTAATATTCTCGACGGAATACGTTTTTTGACCGTTTTTAATTTTGTACACTTCGACCTTATGGAGTCTTACGAAGGCGCCGGGTGCGTCGATTGTTATCGAGAACACTGCAGGCAACGAACGCCTTCGGTGCCGGTCACGGCGACCGTGTCAGACCGCCGGACGCCGTCGCTACAGATGAACCGCTGCCAAACTGCCCCTAGGAGATTCGATTTCACCCGCCGTTCGTGTCGGCTTTTTATCGGTGAGTCCCCGACGACGAGTCGTAATTTTAATATTATTATACCCCTATATATGTTAACCAAACCGTGCAATGTGGTTTGCTTCCGAAATATTGTAATATATTAAGTAGTATTTCGAGCAGAAATCGCGGGACCGTGCCGTTAAACCATCACCGTACGTCCGCAATCATCTCTCCTCAAAAAGAGAATAATATTATTATAATATTATAATGTATTATGACGAATGATAATAATTTAATATTGTTATACATAATGTATAATATTATAATTTATCACACCTAACAATAATAATAAAAAAAAAAATAATAATAATGAAAAAAATCCGACCGATCCGAGCGATCAACCGTTCGAGCAACCACGTTAGCGTTTTTTGTTATCATTTCTTTTGCGTGCAATGTTGTTTTGTCTGCAGCAGCCGTGCGAGCGGCAAACGACACCGGTTGCATTTCGTCCGGAGCCGTTTCTAAAATTTACCTCACACCGCATTTTGATGACGATGACGGTGACAATAGTATAATATTATATTAACATGCTCTTTACATTGAGTTTTCATCAGTCTCCTGATTAGATTGCCTCTTTAGTCTTTACTTCAGATACGGAACACGCTTGCAGGGTATATACCCTCTGTCATAGTCTTCGTCTCTTTATTGTTTGGAGCGTTTGGACTTACGACGACGGTAGTAATGAGAGCTATTCGCGTCCAAAAAAAAAAAAACAATTAATAGCCCTGATCTTTCATTGATATCTACATTATGAACTTTGTCACAACTGTATGTCTCATAATTGTCATTATACTATATCGCTGCAAGTAAAGTGTGCGGTAACATATAATAATCGTCGACAGCCACCGTGCGCGACATTGCAATACGCTCGACAGTTGTTACAGTTTTCGATTATTCGTCACAAATTATATTGCGTGATCGTAATCGATCCATATGTACCTATTTATATTATATATATATATATTCTGACATACTTTTACAACTCGATAAGCTTTGAGTACCGCGCCAAGTGATTTTCATTCGCGTTTCGGCTATAACATGTAGGTACCTATAATAGGTGTTTCTCTATTATTACATAGAAATAAAATGACGTATGCACTAATTATCTTAATGGAAAACAAATGAAAATAAACTAATCACGGCCTTCCGATAACATCGATAGTCGTCGATTGATCGTGAATGTTTCCATATACTGAACTATTAATAATTATGTACGAAAAATAATAAATCGTGCAATGTGTGTACCTCACGTCGCCACAGTACATTTTAGTCGTCGCTTGACGGCGCGTCGACGTCGTTGTGCATTTCGTGATAGCGGTACCTATATTATGTGTAGTGCTTGTGACGATGACATGGTCATCAGTACCTAAACTGGATTAGAGACGTAGACGAATTATTCAAGAAACATGGACGTTCGAATTGCTAATGGCCCAACGAATCCGACTTAATTCATTTATAGGTACGATTAAATTTTTACTACTCAAAAACCTTATTTTAAAATGTTAATTTGCAAATAGCGAAAAAAAAATTATTTTGTTTATTATACTGAAAGCAAATTATGTTTTGGATAAATTAATTTTTTTTACTATGATGTTTTGTTTGTTTTTATTTATATTATTACACGTTTATTACCGAATGTAAAAATTAAAACTGAGTTCCAGATAGGTAAAAAAAATGTTTATATTTAAATTAAAATTGTGGTGTAGGCAATTTGATATTATTATGATATTTTATTATTAATGAATACAATTTATTATTATGTATTGAGAGCTAGTTTTGATATCATAGAAATAATTATACTTAAAAAGTAGACTTGATTTCATAAAATAAATGTTTTAAAATGTGCAATAGAAGCACTTTTATAAATAGGTAGTTTATAATACATTTTTATCTTCATTCATTTTCATAAGATAAATTACAATTTTTTCTTTTCAAAAATCTGCGTATATGTTTTGGTAATTAATTTATAACGATATTAAAAAATTACTCACTACTATTGTTATTAATTCATATAAAAAAGTAGAATTCACACATCCAATTCAAACATTATGACATTATAATGCAAGATAATAAAAAAATAATCTTGGGCACTTAAAACAAAATTCTAAACTATGTAGGTTTTTTTTCGTCCAGGACTTTCATGGTGGTCAATAAATTTATGTTTTACAGACACCATCGGTGTTGTAATACGATCGGTTAATCAAATGGCATCTAATAAGGTGGGTCATTTTCAACAACAATAACAAAACAGATGCCGTGTTCAAAATTTAATATACTTCATGTATATTATAATGTATAAATAAGTTGTAAATACTCGATAATACTATGATATATGAGTACGGAGTGTAAAGGTATATATTATATCGGAAAAATATTTACGACGAGCACTATTATTTCTATATACAACGCGATAATATACTTACCTACTTTAAAACGGTGTTTCTCTAAGAGGACAACAATTAACAATTATATAATTTTTTTCATCCTATTCGCGTACACTACGCACACATACAATTATAATAGATATTATATATATATATATATACAATAATAAGTACGACTGATGTCGTCGTAATAATGTACGAGATGAGATGAACAGCGGCTTCGACAAATAGGTACATGGTACGTACACATATATATATATATATGTACCTATAATATGTATACCTATCGAAGACCTATAATAATTCCCATCGCATCACCTGCAGTGGCGGTGATCGGGCAAACGGGTTAGCAAAATCGCACGGGATTTAAGATGAAAAAAGAAAAAAAAAAAACGTTGTAAAATCGCCGGTTTGCCGTGAATTTTTCGCTAATTGCTCGCCGAGCTTTTCGAAAGAAAAAACCTCCGTCGCGTCTATGTTGTACCAAACGAAATGATAAAAAAAAAAAATAATAATAATAATAATAATAATAATAAATAATCGATGCGAAAAAAAAAACCTACCTTCAACCTTATAATATACCTATATTATTACAACTATATACTCCTCCACCTCGTCCTCGCCTTCCTCGTTCGTCCTCCTCGTCCTTCTCTCATATTATAGTCCTCTACTCGTCTTCGTCTCCGTCGTCCCTCTTGCAGTGCAGGTATACCTATACCCGTCCGTCGCGGCCGCAAAGACGTCGTCGTCGCGCGCGCGCTCGCGCTCTCGGACCGTCGAGCGTGTGTGGTCCCCGCGCGACAACAATACCACACGCAAACGACCGGCCGGCCGGACGATAATAATTAGCCAGTAATGTGCGCTGCGTGTGTGAGAGATCTGTTGCCGCTGTTCGGACGCTGCGACGACCACGTATGGACCACGACCACGGTCGGATCGGAGACAGCCCGGCGGGCACAGTGCAGACGCGACCGCGGTGGTTTCTTTCCCGCCGCCGCCGCCACCCTCGTCCGCGCGCTGTGCAATCGGCGCGAGCAGAGTATAACTATACTAACTAATTGGGGGTGCCAGACGAAGATAATAATTAAACGTATATTATGTGCGTAACGTACCGGTCTGCAAGACCAATATCGACGCGATTCGGCCGATTTATATTGTTAAAAAATAGGTATAGGTATAGCTGGTATATCGAGAGTTATATATCAATTATATATAGGTATGTACCTATATTACGAGCAGCGTTTGTTTCGGTAGTTTTTTTTGTCCCGACCAATAGATTTGGTCTTTATTAAAAAATTCTTTCTTTTGTTCCTGTCGTAATACTATACTCAGTACCAAACTGTATGACATGATAATGATTATAAATAAAACGTATATATTATACGCACCTATGATATACGCACGATCAGAATATCTATACGTTGGATTAAAATTTATTTCGTTATTTTTGTTTTTTGCAGCCGGTTCGTTCGTCATCGGACTGATCTTGGTGCCCTGCGCAATGTCCGCACCCGCCAAACCGTCAAAGTCTCCGTCGGTGACGCCGCCGCGCCCGATCGTCGCAACCGGCACCCCGTTCTGGCATAACCCGTGCGGCACGCTGTTGACTTATGACGGAAGTGGCGGCGGCGCCACTGGCGCCATGATGAGCAGCGCCGTCGGCCACGACATCATGATGGAATCGGAACCGGAATCGGAGTCGGCGATGAGGCGTGAAGAGGACATCATCCACGGCATTGTCGTGGCCGCCGGTCAGGCCCTGACGCATGCCGAACAGTTCACCGGTGCTTTCGTAAGTACTTCCATATGACACCTACAACGATATGATTAAAAATATATTGTTATTGTTAAGTTTGCGATTGATTTGAAAAAAAACTAATGGACATAATAATATACATTTTACGGGAGATATACGGTTCAGTCACAAACCTGCAGGAAACATATATTTTATATGGCTGCAGGGTTTCATCATTGGATAATAACCCTAATTCAGTGTAATTTTTTAGAAATCGATGCTCTCACTATAATATTGTTGTCACATCGTGCACCGATATAGCCAGTAAAATGTATACATTTTTTTCAAAGTCAATTACGTTACTTTTCGGACTCTATAATAATACAAGGTTATTTTTTGAACCGACGTAAATTTGTAACAATTCCTATTGAACCTATTTAATATACCACTTAGTACAAGTTCTGGTGGCCTGTCCATTCTTATACCTATATCCATGGTCTCGCCATCACTCTACAACCCACTTTCCTCTCCCCCTCCACCGCTGGGGGAATATTATGATAACAGTTATAATATTACAGTCCTCCATATTTCAACAAAATGATACACGGTGAAAAAATCTTATTCAAATAATATAAGTGCCGTCGAGTCGATTGCAAGTTATAAGTTATGATATTGTTACGGTCGGTTCGATGGTTTACATAATAACAATAATAATATTATCACGCGGCATGACTGTGATAATAACGGTATTATGATATTATTATTGTAGGTGTGTACACTAATATATTATAATAATAACATATTAATGTGATTCACCGGCGGCACGCGGCGTCGACGACAACGTGTTCGAGTGGCGCCGCCGCACGTGCGTTTCGAGTGCGCGCGCGTGCGTCCGACCGCACGGCCGCAGAGGGGGTCGCGCGTCGGCGACGGTCGAGATGAATGAAATACGCGCGGCGGGAAAGAATCATCGGCGGTCGATTAGAAACGGTCGTCAACGCCACTCGGACCGTGTTTGGGAGGTCGTATTATTTCAGGGGCGGTACCGTAAAATACGTCCGTTAAAAACTAGTTACATTATTGTTGTCGTGCGTGCGAACAAAACCGCACGTAGACGGAAATGCCGACCGGACGGAATAAAAACATAAAAATATATTGAATACGAATGTACGATGGGTACCTTGCGCGAGTGTAATATTGTGTATTACCTACGAATCCGATGACCTGTGCAAGTGTATACGGTTAATGAGGATCGTGTGTGCGCGCGACGTCTACGATATTATTTTTGTGGTCGTACGTTTAAGTCACCGCAAACACGCCGCCCGAGTTCAACCCCCTCTGCTTGAAAACAGCGCGGGAACAACGTCACTCGGTTTTAATAATATACCTAACACTTACGTATACCTATATGCATAGGATCGTATTTCGTGATGTACTGTGTCATCGGTAAAACCTGCCGAGAAGAAAACTGTCATTGTATCGCGTTTTTAACTAGAAGACGGCTTTTTAAAAACCACTTTTCCTCGGTTTGACGGAAACAGAGCGACACGACTTAGAAAAGTGTTTATATATCACGCAAAAAGATACTTATAGAGCCGAAGTTTTCTAAAATCGAATTTTTAAAGGTGAATTACGTAGAAAAATAAATAGTCAGCACTCGTCGTGTATTAATGTCGTTTTCAGCACTGTTTTAATTTATTTCATTATAGAGCTGTGATACATAATATATATAGTACTATGTCTAACTAAGAGGATTGTGCACAGTATACAGTCGTACAAGTCATTGTGTATAATATTATCCAAAAAAAGACAAAACATTAACTTCTTTGTATAATAAGGGTAATATTATGATCTCGAAAATATTCAAATCTTCAAATTCAGTAATGGGCGCTGTAATGTCTATATGTGGACGAGATATAATCGGCTTCTAAAGTCCTCGTAAATCAATTCACCCAACTAGGATGGTTACCTAATGCGGTGCAGGGTTTTTCATTCGACGATCGGATTCTCTAATCTAATAAATTATTTTATTACTAATGAGTTATAATAATGTATTATTGTTATATCGCGCGGATCGCGTATAAACATTATTATTATTTTTTTTTTCGAACTTTCAAACGACACGTAACCAGCGCTGCGCTGCGACGTCAAGTTCCCACGGTCTCCACGCGATAACATGCGCCGCCGCCGTGTGTACGACAATATTGTGTGTAAACACGAGTCGGCTTCGAAAAATACATTAGTTCGCACCTAAATTATTGTTTCCGCTGTGCGCGTTCGTGTGAGTGCGTCAACGAACCGCGGTATATATACGTCGTAAACGATATTTGTGTACGATATTACAATATTGAGTATAATAATCGTACGAAAAGATATCGGGAAAAAGCGATCGGGACAAAGTGCGTCGGCGGCACAGCTGCGGCGGCGGAATATTATTGACGTACACGCCGCGGTCGTCGGCGGTTGCGGAAACGTATCGGTTTTCCGTTGCGAAAACTACCGATCGAAGCCGTTTATAACTTATGTCATAAGTATAATATTATAAAAAAAAACTACATAAATCGTCGTCATACGTGTACCTGTACGGCCTACAAAACGATTTATTTATTCCGTCGATCGCAGTACACCGCTTGTCGTTATTTTTCCTCGAAGCGCACCGCGAAATTACGACATCGCCGCCGCCGGAACGTGCGTGGTTCTTATATTCTGCCGCCTACGCCACCGCCGCCGAGTGTGCATATTATTATTATTATTATTATACAACTCGGGAAGTGATCAAACAAAACAATATCTACTAATGGCCTTTGCTGCCGAGTTGTTATTGAGATGAATAGAAAAAAAATAAAAAAAAAACAAACAGTATCATAATAACAATATAATTACAACCCTTTCGCGTCTGGTTTTATTTATTATTATTATTATTATTATTTGCAAAGACGGAGAGTGACAAAAATCCCAATCGCACGCGCGTGTACAGAACGTGTAAACAATGACGGTGTTTACGATAAAATTAAACATTTTAATGCGTTCGCGGTTAACCTACATAAATAATAGAACCCGTCAACAATTACAATAATAATAAATATGATTCTCGGCTGCCCAAATGATAGCTGATCGACATTATTATTTCGCCTGAAGCACAATAATTATGTAATGCGATCTAAATTCGAGACGGTAAGCTTATATTAATATCGCATCTATAAAATGATATATTATACGGTCCAGTCTCGAGGACTCAAATCTTAGAGGAGATGAAATTATTAAATTCTACTTGTGCTTTAGGCAAGATAACATTTTGTGTTACTTATAATATTTTCGAGTTATGAAGATTTTTTATGGATATAAGTATAATATATAAAGGAAAATATGATCCAAACTCTATATTATTATTATATAGAATCATATTATATATAAAAAGTGTTAAAAGAGAAAAATTTTCTGTTTACCCCCTTACAAATAACGATGTGGCTATATTATATTATTGCGTTTCTAGGAATTCATCATTTCTGGATAAAAATAATAATACCTAACAGTAATATTTGTTCTTTCGTTCACTCTAATAATTTATATAGCTATATAAATTGAAACGTTCGTTACATCTCACATCCTATATGTTAGAAAACTTTATAAAGTGAACATTTTTTTTTTTTTTTTACAAGTTTTCGGATGATGATATAATCATATTATTATTATTTACTAATTTCGTACATTGTTGAATGTTTTTATATATTTTTCTCAAGCGTACGGGTACAAATGAAAATGTGTAATAACTAACAAATTTTTACCCACTAAAGTGTTTTAATTTTCGAGGTTCGCTTTATTCTATATAGACGACAAGAGCGGCATGCGTAGAAAACTGACACTTTCTATACCTATACGGATAATGGTTTGGAACGCGTTTGAACCAGGCTAACCCAATCGAAACCTCGTTATGATGCTATGGTCTAAATTCATAATGATTATAATTTAATTCTATTTTATGCGTACGCAGTATAGGCACGAATCTTACAAACTCAATGCGTTTACTTTTCTGGATGACTCATTTCGTTTTCTATCCGTACAATATTATACGCACCATAACAATTATACTACACGATCAGCGGAAAAATAGTCAAGATAATTTTCAATCTCTTCTATATATATGCATAATAATAATGTTTATGTGTGCATGTGGTGTTTAATAAACGATATTATTCGAAACGTCCGAAAGTGATATTCTTTTTTTCTCCGAGCACATGCGCCGCAGTGTTGGCGCGTGGGAGAACTAAAAACGAACAACAATCACACACGCCAGGGTTTTAAAAAAAAAAAAACGCCATTTACGTAATTATATGCGTATGTTCTCGTTACACTGCCAGTATAAGTTTTCAACGGGACAACAACGAGAAAAAAATAATAATAATAACGATGACAAAAAAAAAAATCGGGATAAAAATATATGATATAATGATATTATAATAATGTCATCACGCGGGCCGGTAACAGACGCCGAACGAACGGACGCACGGCACCTGTGATTATAATTATTTATCTTTTTTTTTTGATTTTAATAAAATCATTACTCGAAACTGTGCCGCTGTGGTGACAACATATTATTATTTTAATATTTACGGTTAACGCGCATTGGACATATTATTTTATGTCACATGCCGACGCCTGACGGGCTCTCGAAAGCAAACTGCAATATTATATTCATACAACTGCTATAATAGGTACCTACGTACATAGACTGCATGATGTGATACTACAAGTGCGAACTTACGCGAGCAGAGTTCGAATGCCGCCGTTTATATACTATAATAGTGATATTATTATTATAAAATATTATAACGATAAGGGAAAGAATCGTCGAGAGAGAACTGCGATCTGCTAATATAATTAGGACGGAGCCGGTGGTCGGGAAAAATAATAATATACGATATTATGTCGACCGTGGGAGGACGACGACGACGGCAGTGCGGGGGAATTTGCGCTTAATCGTTAATATTGTGCGCTTGCAATAATTATCGTCGTACATCGGACTCCGCGAGTCTTATCTGCAATTCTCACACTCGTGCCAGTTCGTATAATTAAGCATATAATATCATGTAGGTATATGACGTGAAAAAATACAAAATCAAATGACAAATCGTACGCCTTGAGTATAAATTATTATTATTTTACACGAATATGTAGTCTTGCAGTACGTGAACGTTTGCTCGATTCGTTGCAATATTCTGTTGTACGTCGACTGCAATATATTTTACCGCTGCAGCCTATGGAACGATTCGAGCGCGTAAGAAAATATTATTTCATACCGTTTTTCCAGGAAATTTTCCTTTTGCCAAAAACTGAATCCCCCGTATAATATCTCCCTGACTACCTATAGTATCCGAACTACGATGTTACAAACTCGTATGTTATATAATAAGGACTGAGCGGGACCTCTTCACCAGTGGTTTCACAAAATATATAATACGAGCCTCGCGTTTAGGCTTATTATAGCACGTTGACTTCAAAAAACCGATAGTACAATATGATAATAACACAAGTGATAACATAACGAGCACACATGTATAATTATATTTAGTGTTTACGGATGAAAACTGAAAAAATATATAATAATATATGGTTGTGTGGATGGACTTTGATAACTTAAAAATTAAAACTCATAAGAGTTATAATACAACACCCCGTAACTCATCCCTGGGGACGAACGGTCCTCACAACAACTTTTGTCCTATATACATTGTGTCCATTCTTATTAATATGCATTGACTGCGCGCGTTATGATAGGGTTGTATTATGTTCCGTCGCCTCTTTTTCCATCACGTAGCCGCGGCAGACTTATATTTGTATACACAAAACAACAAAACATGCAATAATAATACGAAAATTATGATAGTACAACAATAATATAATAAAATATGATAATAACGAACTGTAACTGTAACTGTAACGAAAAAAAAAACAAAAATATTGCGATCCGCCGAGTGGGACCGTCGCGGCGTGCGCGCAATCTACCTATCTCCCTTCCTCCCACCCTCGCCCGACGCCGACACCGCCGCCGCCGCGCGCAGAGTGGCGCCGGTCGTCGGCCGCAGACCGTCCGTCGCCGTCGGACGCATTTTCAGCGAAATCCCCGCGGGCCGTTTCTCATTCATCGTGAACGGGCGGACCGGCCATAATAATATTATCATAACACTGTTGTTACAACATAATATTGTTGTGCCGTCCGTACGTGTCGGGTGACAGCGTCGGCGGAAAAACAAACGGGTTTTCCGCGAAAACCGTCGTCGCGCGCAACGCTTATTAATAATAATATTACATTATAATATTATACTATCATCGCTATCGCTCGCCGCCGTCGGTTATCGCGCGCTCAGCTCTTCGTACGACCGGACATGCGGCACAACATTGTTGTATAACGACACGACAACAATAACAACAATACCGCGCGATAAAAGCGAACGCTGTACCGTGTTTCAAACGACGCCGCCGAATAGGTTCGACAATTTTTTTTAAAAATGAAAAAATTTCACTCTTCGTTCTTCTATAGACCTGTAAGAGCGACGGACAGTTTTATTGTAATTGTCTATAATATTACACAGCGGTGTCATACCTATAACTGCTTGATGGATGTGCAGTGGCGAGCTCAGATTATTTGATAGGGGTGATGTTCATTTTTGACTATTTTCAGACAAGGTTATGCCAAAAGGTTACAAAAATTGCATTCTAATAGAAAATAGGAATTTTTATTTTAACAATAAATTGTGATAAATCAAAATATATAAAAAAAACACCAAAGGGGGGTATGGGATATGTCACCTTTCGGCTTTCCCCTCCCCCCATCCAATGAGTATAACCCCCTGTGTCGGGTCATATAGAATAATTCAATAATATTATATAACATAATAATATTAATATAATATGATTGACAAACGCACCAAATAGATCGACACCGATTATATTTGTCCGATTACATGTTTTGGATTTTTTCTTAAACAATAATATTCTCTATAAGGTCATATACATAAATATATTTTTAATATTTTATACAAGAGTACGTGAATATTATGATAAATATTGACGTTCTTAAATTACACTTGATTATAAACCGATAAAAATATGACATAACGAGTTCTCGCCGATTTGTTATTAAATTACTTTTTATTTCAGTATATACTTACATCAAACACACAGACACACATATTATATAGTGTTATTTACACACCCGTCGAATGACGGTTAAGTTTCTTTTATCGTTTCGACTTTGTTTTCAAAACTAAAATCGCAATTATACCATAATAATATAAATGGTAGATTTATAAAAAAACGCACGTCTTATGCATATAATGTATTATAATATGCACAATGTACATGTATAATACTCAACTGTTGCGATTAAAACAAAATATATTAATATGCATTGACTCATGGTAGGTATGTGGTATAATTGTGTAATAATTATTGTTTTTTTCGTCTCATACGAGTCACACTCTCGTGATATAGTTACTACGATATTCAGACGAATACCTACCTTCTTACCGTGTATATTGTCCTTCTCAATATAATTTTCGTTTTAATGACGTTTATTTGTAAATTAATAAGAGTTCACCGAGAAAATAAAACTTCGCTGGATGTGAAATACGTAATAGTTATAATACAACATTGTAAATAACTACGTTTTATTATAATATGGCACCTATTATGACCATTGTTCTTAAATAACATCGTATTATTATCGGATCGTATTATAGTGTTTGATTTTATATTATAGTCTATATATATTATTATTATGTTGTTGATGATATTCTTCCCTCGCACCAAATGGTCACAATGCATACTATTATTTTGTACTCTGTATATTAGAAACCGTTGACGCGACGATATTTTCAAATTAACTCCGAACAAAGTGTTTCAGTACATTGTCGGCCTACCGAATATTATCGTTATTATTGTTTTGGGGGTCACGTTCATAAAGAAGTTATCGGTCGCGTCAAAAAACAAAAATACATATAAATTATTTATCGTACAAATTGACAAGTCATAAATTTCACGTAATGTACAAATGAAGTGTAGTGATAGATTGTGTACAATGTAGTAGTGAGTGATAAAAAAAATAATCCTTCCAACACCCAATAACGCTCATCCATATATCGATCAATCGATCGTCATGGTCGCTGCCAGGCGCCTGTTTCAAAAAAAAAAAAATCCAGCCAAGGCAAAAAAAAAAATAATAATAATAATATAAATAAAACTAATCGGAAAATTATAATTGTACTAGGTATATATTATATATATATATATACAACTTCTTCGGACCTTATACATTATACGGTACACGTCGTAAGTATGGGCTACAAAATATGTAGGTAGGCACGCATAAAATTAAAAATATTATTGTTCGATTAATAATTATAATAAAGTAAGTCGTATAATATATAATGTAACCGGCCGGTCTGCACAATTACGTAAAGGGTAGTGGTGGGAGGGACGGTATACCGCCGAGTATTGTTGTTTACACATTTAAGTATTTAAAAAATGAATTTACAACAACAACTACAAAAAAATGGATTTTTTTTATTAAAAATCAAAACCGACGACGGACGCATCGACGACGCCAACAACAATACAACTGTTACAAACCGTCAACTCATCAAACTTCACGATCCAGGGGCGGGTTGTTGGATTTTTTCCGACGCGATTACAACTGGCGCGTATTGTGCGACCGAGATATTATAATAACATACGACGCGGCCGTCTGCAGTGACATATATATATATACTATAATAACGATATTACTATTAACTACCATAATATTATGTCGTGTTACATATTATATCAATACCGGGTGACTCTTTTTGCAAAGGACTCTAGTCAATTAAAAAACATTTGAAGTTTTTGAAAATATTGTTTTAACAATTAATATCTAAATAATTACAAATTGTATTATATACAACAATCCTTTTTCACCGTATTTTTAAGTTTTTATACTTTTTAAAAAAGACACAATATACATTTTGAACTCCTTTTTTCAAAGCAGAATAATTTCCAGAGCACCCACAGAAGAATATATTATAATGACTTAGGCATGAGCATTTAAAATATGTAAATTAATGTGTGTCGTGGTACGGGGGTATACTTATACTATTATAGACATTGGTCACTTTCCCTATACTTTAAATAGTTATAACTAAATAAGTTGAACTATACATTAACTATAGGTACTCCTACGAAATTTGATTTTTGTAAATCGAACTACTCCAAACAATATTCTATTTCGGAACATGAAATTATGTATGAAAAAACTGCATGTTTTCATGCAAATAGGTAAAAAAAATTGATAACATTTAATCTTCGTCGGGACTGTCATTTTAATTATGCAATATTGTGGTAGACTTTTGAGTTGTACGTCTGACCTAGGTATTTTGATAGGAGCTAGTTTTCCGAAATGTTAAATCAAAACCAAGATCAATTATTATCTTATATTTTTAATCAAATAAGGTGCGCAGGAAGCACAAAAAATTAAACGATACGCAATACTTACGGTCTTATTTAACATGCGTGTAAATGTGTAATATTATGTTACCCTCGTAATAATAATAATAACAATAATAATATATATAATATTATTATTGTGCTGCGGATTTTTATGGGACTTTTCCTCGGTCTCTTTGCAAGCACCGTACGGTGTGTATACGAGTCGTAATCGCGATGTACGAGCGTGAAAAATTCTCAATTGGCCACTCGTCGTATTGTTATGTGTTATATTAAGTATTGTCATTTGTCATTATGTTATTATACGCGAGAGTGAGTATAATATAATATTACGGTCGTCGTGCGGTCTCGCCGCCCGCCGCGCCGCCCGTGTTCTTTAATCTCGGACGACCGGCCGCGCCGACCAACGGTCACCGCGGTCGTCGTAATCATTAATTATTATATTTTTTGCACACACACATAACCACAAATAAATAAAAAAAACCTACAACGACCGAGAGTAATATATTATACGCGCGGTGGTTGCAAAGAGTGAAAAAATTCGAAAGAACCGCGCCGGTACATCATTTACGTACCTATATGCTCGTGTTACGTATCCCTCATTCGATTTGACGACGGACTATATTATTATTATCTATACATGATATATTGTTATATATTATATACCCGTCCGTCTACGAGAGGAAAAAAAGTTTAATGTAGGACCCACCACCCCGTCCCGCGTGTGTCGTCATCTATATATATGTACATATATTATAACCTACCAGTATAATACATCTGTGTAATAAAACGTTGTAAATATTATTATTGTTATCATCATACGCTGACCGAGGTGATTATTTTTTTGTTCTGTTCTGCGCAGGTGGTCGAAACGTTTCACGTGGACGTCAAGAAAAATCACGACCACTGGAAAGGCATCACACTCGACTGGCTCGAGCTGGGCAAGTACATGCCCAAAGCGCTGGACGTGCCGCTCAGCAAGTCCTATCTGGCCAGTCTGACGTTCAGGGACGTACTGCACGCCGTGTACGTCGGTATGCAAAACTTGGCCGTGGGCCTGGAACAAGTGGCGTGGGACCAGGACCGGGAGATGCTCCCGTACGCCAAGTACTTCAACGAGACCACTTTGAAACTGAGAACCGTAAGTATTTATTTTATTTTGCATTATTAATATCATGTTAATATAGTGGCCATATAATATTATTATGCTAAAATAGTAAACCAACGTAATTGTAAAAAGGCCATCATTTAGTTTGGGGAAAAAATAAACGATTCTGAGGCCTAGTCGACTTGGAAAATATGTTTTCTTTCTTTCACTTGGAAAACGTTTCGCCCAGTGCACCACACGCCGAGTGTAACGACGATACGTTATTATAATATTTTAGATAAAAACATCGTGTCAAATGATTTAGTTTTACGAATAACCTTGCGGGTACATAATATGACGCGATTGATGATGACTTACAGTAAATATACATCGGCGTGTAATTTAAATGTATTATTAACTACCTGCCAGACATTGATGATACGCTGCACAAAACACCATAATTATAAATAAATAGACGCCGACCCCGTTACCGCTCTAAAGTCCTCGCTTGCCTATATCATAATATTATAATTTATAATATAGCATGATAATAATATCAAAATATGACGTTGGACAAACGTTTTGTTGGAGAATGCGCGATCAATAAATTCGCTAAAAAAATTAAACATTTTTCTTGACGATGATGTATAATATTATAGCAGTTACCTACATAATAATATTAATATAATATTCGCGTGTGATCGCTCGCACGTACACCTGGCTATGTACGGTACACGATTATTATTATTATTATTATTTTTTCGGCACAGTCGAAAATAAATAATATTGGTATATTATATTACATTACCCAGTCTCCCGCGTTCCCATATAACAATATTATTATAATAACGTGATATTTACGACGGACCATAATTATGGTATTATGTACCTACCTATATAACGGCGAACTGTTGTAATATTACGGCCAAACGATATTGGTACGATATTATGTTATGGAAATAATTTACACGTTTCTATAATAATATTAATAACGATTACCCACTAGTTGTGATGTTTTTATTTTCCTATTTCGCTACCGGAATCATAATCGTACATTCGTAAAAAAAAAGCATCATCGCTACACCTATAAACTTATAATAATAAATACCCATTATTATTGTTATTAATTCGATGGTCACACCGACGAAATACTATTAATTTTCTACGTGCTAATTTGCTACTTAAAAAAAAAATAGTCGTCCCGCGCGTTTAGCTCTACTTAGTATTTATATGCCGTTTTGCCGTTCAAACAACACAAGTTTGCGCATTATAAATTATAGTTGACCGTTTAAATACGTTCCCGATGACGGTATACCTAATAATATAATATAGCGTAGATTCGAACAACCATAATGTAGGTTGTAAAATATCGTTTCGGATTATTGTCGGCAGTTTATAGTTTTCAGCTATTATAACCATACATACCTATAAACACAAGCCCCGAGAATGTATAATTATAATATAGGTATTACACGTTTTAATCGATATCCAGTCGAATATAATTGGCGGGTCTATGTGTATAGGTACGTTTTCCCTGCAGCGTCTGGACGTGGCGTCTAGCGTCACTACCGGTCCGGACACAGGTGGTCGTCTTACGCACGCGGCCGTGCTGTTCTACTTCGACGCTGCAGGCGGGAAACCGTACATTATTAATATTATATTTTACACGATTGGCGGTACGATGGACGAAAAACCCTTGTAGATGATGTTTAAATATTTTATCGGGTCGTACACCATTGATAACGTATAATTTCGAAATCATGACACGTATTAAAATTTAGGCACGTCCGACGGTCAATCAATTACTAACCGTTGAGATACGCGTTTATGTTGCCCCGAGCGCCTTTGCTGCGAGGTCCACCGAAATATAACATCATGATATCTATTTGGCGTTTTAAATCAGCTGTTCTCGGTTCTCCGTCGTGGATTTCTATTAGTATAGTTCATATTTTTTTAACTTTTAAATAATATACTCCGATAAACATTAATATTTGCAATACGTGCGAAATTCGAATATACCAGTCGCAGCCGGAAAAATAAAATAAATTACACCGTATATTACACGAAAACTGCAGTAGATCCGACCCCCCCCCCCCCCACACACACAGCCAATATTTTTCCATGGTGTAGGTATTGCCTATAGTATCGGGCCTACCGCGTGTACTATTCGTTGAGCCACTGGCGATCGTGCTCATTGTAGTCGGATGTTGTCGTATTTTATCATTATTATATATACGTACATAATATAATATAGTTTGAACCGCCACAACGTTCGCACCGGTTCTGCTTTTTTAATATACCTAATTATTGTTATTAACATTTTATTTGGAACTTCGCCCGATAATCAATACGGTTATAGTTTCACAATCGCGAACACGATGTTCCAAGGTCGATGGCGATGATGATGATAATAGTTCAAAATTATGTCTCTGAATAAAAATAAACCTAGAATATTGCGATACGCGGCAGCGTCATCTCATTACTGGCGTGCATCGATCGTATTATTATAACACACATAAATCGCGATCGATAATAATAGAACATTAATAATAGATAGGGTTCGGATTTTGTAGCAAAATAAATCGTCAAAAAAGCATTTGTTTATCTCAACTTGAAAACGACAGAAAAAAAATTATTTTTATCCTTTCCAAAGTCAAAACAGTAACTATTTAATACAAATAATATAATAACCTGTATTTCGATAGTGATTTTATCAGCCAAACAAAACACGTACATTTCACCTATTTCTGGCGAAAATACTATAACAGTAGGTATAACTTTGTTAATAAAATACAATTAAAGAAATATTTAACATTTTCGTATCTAAAATTATGCAAAAAAGTACATCGGGGAAAAAAACACATTTAGGGCGAAGAAGCAATGTAGAAGCTTACGTCGCCGTCGTACCTGCCTACCTGTCTATACTTACCTACTGCCTACACTACCTATATCAGTACTAAAACGGTTTCGTTTCGAATTTGTTTTCTTTCAGATCCTGTGTGAGGTTTCGATGGCAATTTACGAAATCAACGATACGCCGGAATCGCACGTGTCCAGGGACATCATGCCGATGGAGTCGAGGATTTCGCGAGACAATCAGTCGCTCAGGGACTGGCTGATACTGCGTGAGTACATGACCAGCCTTCAATACGTTATCGAGGCTTTTGGATATCTGAAAACGAAAAGATAATAAACGCGTCATGAAGATCGCCACCGCCGCCGCCACCGTCTCTGACCCCATAATCCATCATCACCGCTGATACATATTATTATTATTATTATTAACTATTATTGTGATAAATATTCGTCGTCGCCACTCGTTCTCTCTTCCGCACACGTCACTTATTATTACAACATAAATATATATAATAGGTATATTATTATTATTATTATTACTATAACTATACATACGACACTACGGATACGGACGCCGCGCGCTTACGTTTAGTTAATTACGTATACATAATTATAATATTTGTATTGTGCTTAAATGTTTTATATTGTCGAACGTGAATCAATTCATCCCCCTCTTTACCTCCATATACCCTCCGACTCGTCCACCGCTACCGTTCCCACCTCCCCGCCACCACCTGGTCCCAATTGTTTCTCGTATATTATGC
Organism: Nasonovia ribisnigri; assembly: GCA_027563435.1. Lineage (NCBI taxonomy): Eukaryota > Metazoa > Arthropoda > Insecta > Hemiptera > Aphididae > Nasonovia > Nasonovia ribisnigri. The sequence goes on from JANEHU010001115.1 coordinate 61,346, forward strand.
ATTACGTATAATAGTTTTAAGTCATTATTCGTTTTATGGTTATGATTCATTCGATTTGTTTTCAAACGACTCGCGCACTAGCGTACAAAATATGTATTATTATATTATTACCTACCGCGTACTAATATTAGCATATATTACTGACATAATATAATGTGTACTATCTATAGTTAGATATATATTTTTTTTTAGTGTTAACAATTTTTTATTTACTGATTTATTTATTTATTTATTTATTTATTTGGTACCTCCGCGTATCCAGACTGTTATTTACACGTTGTATATATGTTTATCGAATTGTTTTTACGACGACCTAATTGTATCAAACATTGTGTCTAGTTTGTTAAAGTCATTGTAGTTATTATTATTATTATTATTTTTTATCATCATTATCATCATCATAATTTTCATTATTATCGTAGTGTTGAGTCCGTTTCGCGAGATTCGACGATTTACCTCTTCAGCTGTTGTCCTTCGTATTAATATTATAGTACGTGATATACCTACTGTTTGTTCGAATATTTTTTTGTAGGTATGTTACTTGATGTATTTGTTTAAGTATTGTCTGTGATATTTTATTGCCTATTTAGTTTAATATTATTATTATTATTATTATTATTGAAAAGTATGAAAGCTTAAAAGGAAAAATCAGTGTTGTTATGATAAATAAATCATTATTAATAAATACACAGGTACGGCGTATGTACTGTAAAAAAAATGAAAACCTAAAACAATTTGTTGATTTTTTTATAATATAAAATATGTTATGTTATATTATATTTTTTACTCGCATCTACCCGAAAAATTAATAATTTTTTCAGGTATTTCGTCCCTACAGCTGTGTACTACAGAAACGGATTTTCCCCCATCTCTTTGTCAGTGTTAGCGCTGTAGGACAACCATTGCCGATAACGGGTGAAAGAGATCGAAAGTTTTTGCAGTGGACTAGACTTATACATCATCATCATCAAAATAATAATAATATAAAATACAAATTATATGACATGTCCCGAGCGTCCAAGACCAAACATCGTCCTGTATACGAAAGTATAAAATCACACTGGTGGTAAAAATACACCACAAGTGTGTTACACAGGATGATTCTCCAAGCATACTGACACCCATTTTTTTTCAATAATGCGGTTATTCGAAATCTGATTTTCAGAGTTTATAAATAGGTGTACACTATTTTAAACAACTTAAAAACTACTCTTCAAATTTTGATACGTCAACATTTTCATAAAAATTATCAGTAGAAAATAATGGTTCTCATTTGAAAAATAGAAGTTTATGTCTCCATATAGAATACTCCATATAGTAATACCAAATAACCCGTAGAACATAAAAACATGAGCTTTGAGTAAGTAAATAAAATTTGGGTAATTTTCAAGTTATTTAACTTTGTGCACTAAGGTTAATAGGTCTATGATAATTTGGTTTGGAAGATGTAACGGGAGCTATATGGTGATTTGAAAATTATCAATATGAATCTATAAATATAATAAATAGTATGTAAAAATGGTCTGAGTGTAATAAATACTGAATACAACAATACATATTATTATATTTAATATTTCTGTAAAACCATTTTTAAGGATTGCCATTATAAGGAAAAAAACATCCACTAAATAATTTACATTAAAAAAGAGGTTCTCATTTGAAACACAGAAGTTTCTGTCGCCACTCTCCTTAATCAAGTACCTACGCTGCACGAAAAATCGCAACCATTTGAAAATATGGTCTTTAAGTATAAAATCGGAATTTTAAATAATTAATTTCTTTAAAAAAAATGGAATCGAGCGTGCTTGGGAAATCGCCCTGTATCATATTGTGTACCGTGCCTAAACGAAGATCCCACAAATAGCCGCGGTGACGAATATAATACCTTTTTTCCCGGCACTAATCGTCTTCCCGGACTGCTTGCGAATTGCCACATAAGGATGACTCTCCAGGGTGTACGAAGATAAAATATTACTATCACTATTATTATTGTCGTAAGTACGTGCAGTGTGCAGTCTTACATGCGTACGGCAATAACAACGATATTATTATACATTATGTGTAACGAGTTGTGTAGTATATCGCGTGGCTGTGTGTACCTACCTATATATACCCGTATTATACGCATGCGAAATATAATTTTGTTGAGACGGTCTTCGGAACGGCAGTAAAAAAATATTAAAAAATATATATATCAAAAAGAAGCCGCGACCGGCGATAATATACGTGACCGTGAAAACGGGACAGAACTCTCGTCCCGCATCCATCTGGTCGAGCTGCGGACGACCGGAACGACCCGATGGCGCGTGTGTGGTACCTATGCTCACAAAACGACGACGACAATAATAATAATAAACGGCGACGCGTGTAAGTGTCCGACCGTGTACGATAATATTATAGAGGCGACGCGTACGTTATAATAATATTTGTTTATTTATTATTTGCGAGCTTGCAGTATTATACTATGTACAATAAAAACGAAACAATTTAATACGTCAAACGGTTTGAGTTCGTCTACCTCCCTTGAGCACAAAACTGGCCGTGGAACGAACTTGAAACCATTAACGACACTAAGACCGATAATTATAGGTATCTGTAAATTTATATTGTGATAAGTAATAACGTAAAGTCTCTGCGTTATGCGCTTTAAGTCTACTAGCGGCGTCGGGGCCAGGAACCGATTCAATGAGAGTCTTTATGAAAACCGTAAGAGACCGAAATGTCATCGAGATCTGCTTTATTTGAAGCACCGAAACTGAAACGGAAACTGATATTTTGAGGTAAGTGGTCTTTTCAAACTAGTAAATTATTTTAATTACCTACCACTGTCAGTGCTCGACTTGGGGGGGGACGCAGGGGGACGGAGTCCCCCAACTAATTTTTCAAAAATTTTAGCGTACCCCTACTCTTATTTTGAATAGGAACGCACGGGACGCTGCATCATTCTGCATTTTTATCAAAATGCACATGATCAAATCATAATTTTTCTTACCATAGATTTAATAATTATTAATATAATATTTTGTATTATTGTTATTATTATTTAATCAATTATCTTTAATCATGTTTCATAACCTATGCAATATAATATTATCAGTTACCAGTTCTTACCACTGTTATCATTATTCACTAATATTTGTTTTCAATTATCATATATTTAAAGATTGTAATTTTTAATTTTATAAGTTTAAAATTAAAGTTTAAACTGTTTTATTTTCTTACTACTAGAATATATTTATTTTATAGACCATAGTCTATACAAATATACAGTTGTTATTTTATTTATACAATGGCTGAAAAAAAGAGAGCACAAAGTGATATATTTTCATATTTTAAAAAACAGATGAAAGTAAGTAGATATTCTTACTTATGTCTACTTTTTAGATTATACTTAGTCACTTAGACTAAGTAGTAAGTAGGTATAAATAGTAAATACTAGTACTAGTACTAATACTTGGTCACTAGGTACAATAGGTACTATATACTTTATAATTATAATACTTATAAAAGATTTAGAAAAATTTATTGATATAATAACTTTCTTTTTTGACATAATTGAATTACAAAACACATCTGCAAGTACAATTTATACTGCTATAATCGATGATCTATCAAAATATGGAATCAACCATGAATATTTAAAAAATAACTTGGTTGGTTTCGTTAGTGATGGTGCATCAAACATGTTGGGGAGAGTGTCAGGAGTTGGTGTTAAACTACAAAATGTTTACCCTAATATAATTCTGTGGCATTGCTGTAACCACAGGCTTGAATTGGCTGTATCAGATACTCTGAAAGAAGTTCATGGAACTAATCATTTTCAAAGTTTTATTGAAAAACTATATGTGTTGTATCATCAATCGCCAAAAAATAGAAATGAATTAAGCATATGTGCAGCATCTTTAGAGCAAAAGCTATTAAATATTGGTAAAATATTTACCATTAGGTGGGTCGCATCTAGCGAGAAGACTTTGAAGGCTATTTTTAATAATTACACTTCATTATATAAGCATTTTTTCAATGCATCTAATGATAGTCTAAGAGAGTCAAAAGAAAGAGCCAAATATACTGGACTGAAGAACATTTTGACATCAGTGGAGTTTGTTAATAATTTAGGTACACATTTGGTTAAATACTTAATCTTCATTTTATAGTTCTTTGTTAACTAAGGTACTTATATTGTTTTTTTTTTTTAGGCATAATGTATGATGCTTTATCGGAACTGGCAGACTTATCTTTACAACTTCAAAATAGGAATATATCTCTTTCAGTAGCAAATAATTATATTGAACGTGCAATTCGTGTGTTTGATTCCATGTCTGAACAATATGGACCAAAAACAGAAGAAGTAGTTGATGCATGTTCAAAACTAATGTTTAAAGATGTTCCATTAACAAGTAACCGTAGTGTTCCGAAAATTAATTCAGGACAGTTTTTCAAAAGTCTAGCCAACAATATGCGTTCTAGGCTATTTACTTTTCAAGCATCTCATTCATCAACAGCAGGTAATATATTCAAAGAAAAATATGATGAGCTCCTTAAAGACTTAGATGTACTGAATGTACAAAATTGGCCAGATAAATATGACATTCAATATGGTGACAAAAATGTAAGAAGGTTGGCTACAAAATTTCAAGTAGATGAAACATCTACCATTAGAGGTTTTCGTGAGTTCAAGGACACAAAAAAGTTGTCACTAATTCACTCATTAAGACCATTAATAGTTGCAATTAATACAGTAGCTATTTCATCTTCTGAATGTGAAAGAAGTTTTAGTACCATGAATAATACGGTCACTTGGAAAAGAAATGCATTAACGCCTAACCATATTTCATCGTTGTTATTAATACAATGTGTAGGTCCACCCACTAATAGTTTTATACCAAGAAGCTATGTAAAATCTTGGATATTAAGTGGTAAAAGA